>OZ038499.1:36696771-36751697 GCA_964036315.1 Acanthosepion esculentum
GGAAAGGTATGTCTACCTCTTCTTCCTCCAGCTATAGCTTAATTAGTGAGACTTGTATTCCTAAACCATTATCTCCAAAAAATAAAATTGCATGCAAAATATTTAGATTTTGGCATTAAATAAGCCATAGAGGTTGATATGTCATTAAACAAAACCAACCAACATAGAGAGAAGTTCAACAGATAATTATTAAATATTAGTCTCTGTTTCGAAAGAATTGTTAAATTTGCATATATATTTCATACACTACATGTGAGAAACTATTATGACACAGTATGTAATTTCTTTTTCCTCCTCCAGAAGATTGGAATAAATTTGGCAGATACAAAAGTTTTATGTTTAAATTTGAGCCTTTTGTTATCTTATAAGATGCTATCTTGTCATTAAAGTTAATTTCAACACTTGTTTTTACTCAATTTTGTTATAACTATTTTAAAGTTAAACTTAGTATGGCACAAAGTACTAATAGTGGGTTGTACTGACATTCGTATCAGGTTGAGCTTGCTAACCATCAGTCTATAACAGAATTTTGTCTTCATCTTTATTGGATTTTTACTGTTATTATTGTTATTAACACATTTTCTTATCAGCCGAGTTGAATTATTCAAATGATTATCAGGAGACCTTTTAAGAACAAAGTCTCCCATTATAGTAGATAATAGCCTTCATATTCATTTCTTGTCACGCCACATTCTACATATGAATTAGAACAATTTTTTCTTCATCTCTCTATGAAAGTAAAGTTCTACTGGTAATAAATTTAATGTTATTGTTACTATCTTTACTGTTTTGCCGACCTTCTAGTGTAGGTGTTTGGTAAAATGAGAATTCACATGTAACGTCCTTTGCTGAAATTGAACTCTATTATCCGTCTGAGAGATTGAATAAAATATTTGCCAAATAACTGGAACAAACTTCAGGTGTTATGCTTGGTTCCTGTAGGTTAAGGGAAGAATAGATAAATACACAAACGTATTTGTATGGGTGAATGTATAGTTATTTCTTTCATTTTGAAATTGACTCTAAACAAATTATGAACATTAATATTGAAATAATTTTATTTTTATTAGGTTTATAACTTACCATTTTAGTAGAAATTCTCTAATTGTAAATATTAAATATTTTAGGTGCCAAATTATTTTAATTGACTTTTTGTAAGGACCTCTATCTCCATTTTCTCCCCTTTTACTTCTGAATTCAGTTCTAGAATGATATAAAATCTCATCAATGACTGTATTCTAACTGTAATCCAGGAGGAAATTTCCTCAATCCATGGCAACAGGAAATTTACCATTTCAAATTTTCTAAATTTACTTGTAAGCTTTGTTAAAACAATCTCAACCTTTTATATAATTGGTCTTACTCTGTCAAAAATTTACTCTATTTAATGGCTTATAAGACACTCCAATTCCACCAAAACTGGTTTTGGAAAATAATCCTTTGGTCTTATGCAAAGTGATGCTGAAATGTTTTCAACCCAACCAATAAAAGGCTAATACCTTGTCTATGTACACTGGGTTCAAATTTAGTCAGCACTAAAATAAAAATATTTCTCTCTCCACTTTTAGCCAAATGAAAACTTTTAGTGAATGAAAAGAAACCTAAAAATATTCTGATATTTGGTCAGATCTTGGGATGTGTGTCGGGCTGAGAACTTTTCAGTACTTTCTCATTTGCAGAGTTACGGTGTCTGGTAAGCTTATGTTTACCCAGATGCCATAGACTGCCAGTATTTATATCTAGCCTTTCTTCATGATACTTTGATATTGAATATAAATAGTGGACCTTGTGTGATGTAAAATATGGTACTTAAAGTTATGTTTAAAGGTTTAATAATAGACCATTTCATATAAAACTGACAAGATCAGCTTTGTGGTTAGTTTAAATTATTTTTTTTAACTTATTATTGCATTAAATATGATAATAAATTTTTATGTAGAAGTTATATTGAATTAATAATAGATAAAAGAAATGAGATTTGACAGGTCTGTATGCAACCTTGGAGTGAGATTTCTGGGTGAGTCACAACAACACCAGATAAAAAGAGAACTCATTGTCCATTTCAGATAAGACGAGATCTAAAAAATGTGACAAACATAAAGTCATCTTAATAGCTTGAATATCGTGATATGTGTCATGAAGCACCATGCATATTTTGTGCATGTGTGTGTGTGTGCGCACACACTACATAAATAAATATTGGTAATGATTGTTGAATGAAAATATATTTCTAAAAGACTCTTCTTTTAAACAGTTAAATTATCACATGACCCATTAGAAAGTACCATGCCTGAGTAGCATTTCTCAGGGCAATGGTGTAGCTTAGCAGTGCTCATTACTTTTCCAAATATCCAGCAGTATGTTGTACTGTACATGCTACCTGTTACTGGGAGTAATCCCTGACCTGCCCTTTTTGGTGAAGTGAATTCATGTCTTTCCCAAGATCATTAGTAAGAAGAGAACGTAAACTATCTCACCTGAATTTTAATTCAGGTCACCAATCCTATACTTTCATTCATTTGTTTAGCTTATTTTGAAACGCACAAATTATGAAAAATTTGAACATCATGCTTAAAGGAAAATATAGTTTGAGAGACTCTGCTGTGTCTATGCCTAAATTGGTAATGAGCAAGACAATAGAAAGTAGATAGCAAGGGAAATTTTATTGCATGATTAAATTTTTGATTGCATCTTGTATAGCTGGCCACTCGTATTCAAAGATACTTGTCTACTAGGGCAGCTAGCCAATCCAATTTTGTGTTTATTCAACACCCACAGAGCCCACCTGTGGTTTATACTGCAACTATGCTGAGCAGACCTTAGTTACAGTTTCTAGGAAAGAGCATGTTATCTAGCATGATCAATAATTTTAACAAGGCCAACATGCTCAAGCCCTCAGCCACAATGACTTGTGACAGCACAGCTATCGATGGGCCCAAGGGTTCTGTCTCCCCAATTTCACTCGCAAGGCTTAGGTCAACCCGTGGTGTGGTTTTCAAGCACTTTCCAAAGGTGCCGCACACTAGGATCAACCCCTCCAGTCTGATAACATCAGGAAGTCTCCTTCTTGACAAATTAACCACGGTGATAACACATAACATTCTAAAAAAACATTTTGATTCGCATTTAATTTTTCATCTCTGATGCTACCTGGATTTTAGTAAAAACAAAATAATTTCCATGCCTGAGGATGACTGAATGTACAGTTGAAAGTACTTGCAGATTAAAAAAAAAGACCTTATACAGCTTGTAGTTATTAAAAACAAGGATCATAACATCCATCGAGTGGTTCGTAGGTTAATGCAACTTTAAAATTTTGTTTGCGAAATAACATAACATAAATTTTATAAATTGTAACATAAATTGAAATGCACCACATATTTTGTATCTTTTTGTCAACTACATGCCTATCAATTTACAATCCAGAAATTTAATTTGCATTAGCCTTTTTTTCTATTTTTTTCTCTCTCTCTCTCATCCTATAAACTTCTGGAAGCTTCATTCTTTTTCATCCTCTTGTTTTTCAAAAAATGAAAATAAACATACATAATCAACTAATTTAGACAAAACATTCTGTTTTCTTTCCCATTATCATCAATTTTTACTTGCTTTCATGGGATACAGTTTGTCTAAAAATGTTTACATTTATCTAAATTGAGCAGTATCATCAACCTTAGTAAAATTTTCTTTGGTATCCAATAATAATGAATCATTTCACTCTATTCGTAGAGTAAAGGAAATTGCTTGATATACATTTTGTTTTTAAAAAAAAAATTGGCTTTTGAGTTGACCAACTATAGCCTGTTGCGAAATATATTTTATGGAGATACAAACTTGAAGGTTTTGAATTTGCTCAAACCAATAATGATTACTTAAAAATTCTATTTTTATATCTCATGATATGCTTTCTTCTATGTTGAAATTTTTTTTACTCCTATTTCAGATTTTATTTTTGATGGTCCCCCCACCCCCCACCCCCCCTGGGAGCCTGTCATTTTGTTATAAATATTTTGAGCCTCTCTTTGTATAACTTTTTAACATGCTTCTGAAATTTTTTTTAACTATTTTAATTATTAAATCTTGAATATTGTTACAATATTTTCTGTTCAGATTACAGTGACTTAATTTCTAATAGAAAAAAATCTTTTCTGAGCTATTTGTCTTTACAAAGATGATTTTCTTTAAATAAATTGAAATTTTGTGATCATTTCTGTCAGAATTATTGGAACTAGTAATAACCCAACTTACCTAAATTGAAATTGTTTGTATTATCATGTCATCATTTATATCTATACATAAACTATCATTGCTTAAAACATACAGGATGTTTGTTATATTTATTCTTAAAAATACCTTTATTTACTTATTTTTTCAACATAAGGTTTCAGTCTACCTACAGCTACTTTATTATACATATTCTTATTCATCTTAATGTGGAAATGTTTAGGTGGATGCTGTAGAACCTTGTAAATTCTTGTATAAAATGTTTCCAATGGTTTCTTATTATGATTCACTCTAAGGCATATTTTATCACAAGATATTGTCACTTGGAACATAAGGTTTATTTAAAGTATGAGAATTTCCCCAAGAAATTAATTTGAAATTATAGCATGGTTTTGCACAAATTCTTAAACTTACTAGTCAATGTATCAATTTTCATTCTCTCAGATCAACTGGTCAACAGCTGAAGAATTAATATCAAGAAACCAGTTATAGCACATAAAGATGAGAAACTTGATTTATTAGGTGTACTGCATATACCAGGCAATACACTTAGTAATATTAAGAGCCATGACTCTTTCTTTACAAGCTATAATTGCTGTTGACTGTAGTTCTTAAACAGCTGTTCTCAATCTATAACAATTGTTGACAGTTCTAAAAACAACTCTCTTTCAAATTGACTATCCCTGTCACAACATCAAATGGAACTCGAATCTTGCAATTTATGTATTTACAAAAGCTTCAGCTACTGGTTGTGTAATAATCTCGATTTCAATGATATTTACGGGGGTTGAAATATGAATCCGACTCCTAGATTAAAGCAAGTGGTCCATCAAAATGAACACTTGTTAATTCAAAAGTTTGAATGGTAAATCTCATGTTTTATTTATTTTATTTATGACTGTTAGTAAGATCTACATTGTATACCTGCTCTTTTATTTCTCTCTACTTGGTCAATCATAGTCCTGGTTATGATGATAAACTACATCCGGAAGCAAAATAAGCAGATTGGAGGTTTTGAGGAGTGTGGAACCACCTCTTAATTGCTGTTGTTCCCAGGTTCACCCTAACCCAGGGTAGTAATGCCTGTTAGGGTCCCATCTATAAGCAAATAGTGAACCTCCCCAAACAAAACACTATAAAAGTATAAAAATACATATTTATAGTAAAATGTATTGCTGGTAATTTTTATCTGTACTTGAAGGCATGCAATTGCATTCAAAATATTTAAATTTCAACCTTAAATAAACCATAGAGGTTGATATATCACTAAACAAAATCAATCAAACAACCAACATGAAAGAACATTTCATGACATTAATCTACATAATATCCTACAATTTCTTAAAGAAATCGAACTGTATTTCAAAATATAACTCCAACGAAACACACATCACCTCCTCTAGTAATTATGTCCACACAAACATGTATATGCACAAAAGCTGAGTATCATCTACCATGTATTCAATTGTGAAAGCAGAATAACATATATTTTTATTACTTCAAATCTCCCAAGAAAATTAAATTTCTGCATTAGATGACCCATAAAGCATTGATATGTTGTTAAACAAAACAAAATTTAGTCGATAGTATTTAAATTTAACTAATTTTGTAAATGATTCAATACCAGTATGAGACAATAAATGAAAACTATCAAAAATAGATTTGCACAAAGTGTTCTGTATAAAAGGTCTGGGATAAAAAGGGGATGAAATCAAATATCTTGGAATTATTAATGGTTACTGAAAAATATTTAAATTTAGTCAAATGATAAAGAAATCAATTCTTTTTGGGACACACTACTAACAACTACTTTGAATGTAAATGTTGATCACAACATATAATCAGCTATTATATTCTGAATACCTTTTAAGATATGCTATATTAAAAATATACTTAATAAGTATTGACAGGTGTTGTTGATCTGATTTTGCTGGGTTTAAACTGTGATATAATGGTTTATGGTTTTCCAGTAAAATCATGTAGTAATATGAAGTGACAAAAATAAGGGATTTCTAGCTAGATTGCTAGCAACTCTGTTAAAAATGCTTTGCTTGAGTTTGTGTCAAATATTTTGAAAAGAAACCAATAGAAATATGAATCCCATCTATCACCTGGTGTCATGCTCTATTAACTGACTGTCAATGACCAGTTGATAGTCAAGATCTCAGATTACATTTGAGCTAGAATAATTGCATAGTATCAAAGGAGTGTTTTTCAATGTCAAATATATTGAAAACAGTTTGAAAATAATCTCATACATTCAGAAAAAGGTAATACAATTTTGGTATCATTGGGAGATAAGTTAATGACAAAAGCCTACGGTAGTCAAAAAACTACATAGGTTCTTATAAGAATCTTTTTAGTATGGAAAAGATTTCAATTTATTAAGTTTTTTATCATATGATAAAAGTATTTCTGCACTCATCATAAACCAAAAATTTGTGATTAGAAAAAATAAATGTACATTTCAACAAAGAAATTTTACAATTGTTTTTCATCTCAAATCTTAAGCACGTGATTTAAATCATTTTGTGTTTTTTTTTTTTTCATCACTAATTACAAGGACATTGTCTAAATATACAAATACAAGTTTTCATTAGCAAATATTTAGTCCATAAAGCACTGAAAATTACATGTTTTAATCCAAAAGACATATAATTACATGCAGTCTGAAAAGTGTAATTAGGCACCTCATCAGGATGTACTTTTATCTGAGATTTAAGCTGAAGTTAATTCGTTTTTTACAAACAGTATTTGTTGGCAAGTTTAGAGGCAAATTAATTGGTATAGGATATTGATCACTTTTTGTAATACTATTCAGAGCTGAATAATTACCATAACATTAATAATGGCCATCAGATTTTGAAACAAAATAAAAGGAACTTGTCCATTCACTTTTAGAAAGAGATATCATTCAAAAATATTTTCCAGTTATTTCCATGAAGTAAAATAATACTTGGGGAATTTTTTTTTAAGGCTAAGGTTGTTAACAATTAACATTAACACTGGCCAGCAAAATTTATTTGGTATATTAGGTGAGACTGTTTCTGTAGTATATTGGGGTTGCTGAATTCAGGGAGAACATTGGTTTTGTCCAATTCGCTCTAGTTTTTAAGATATTGCTGAAATGTGTTTTTGTGTCTGCAAATCTGTGTGTTACTGGTGCAGGAATATTTCAACAAAACCACATTTATTAGGCTGTTTAGGCTATTAATTGGTAATCAAACAATGCTGAATAAATGTGTCACTTTTATTTAGGTTTTCTGATTGTATATGAATAATTAAAATGGGATATCTACTTACAGCATGCTACTATTTTAACAATGAACCAAGAGCCAGAACATTTTCCACTTGTATCCTCATTTATGACAAGAGATTAATGAAAAATTCTAAAATGATTTCCAATCAAATTTCACACCAAAAGTAAACTAGCAAAATATATAATTTAAGCTATTCAACATAATCTTACAAGCCGAATAATCACAAGTTGTCCAGGTCATTGTACTTTACTTCATCTGAAGGAAGTTTCTCTTATATGACTCCTTTTGCGAGTTTTCTGAGTGCGGTAACACACAAGGCTCCAGCAGTAATCGGACATCATGTGGATGTTCCATTGGCTTTGGTTTCGCTCCTCCATAGTCTTGGTGGAAACATACTCCCTGTTCTCCACTTAAATTGCCAAGGTATTCAGGTTATCTGTCTAAATAGCTAAACAAGTAGTGGATTTTGATACTCATTCCTGGAAGTTTTTTTAACATCCCTTCAACTAATTCCTGGTAGTTACCAGCTTTCTTTTTGCTCAGGAAGCCTTTCACAACTGTGACAAAAGAAATCCATGCACCAGCTTCAATCTCAGGCATGTGGGAGATAAAATTTTCATCGTTAATCAGTTTTCTTATTTGTGTCCCATCGAAAAATTCTTGCCCTCGGTTTCTCATTACTCAGACCAGAAAATTCTGAGTAGATATAACTGAAGCATGCACAATCTAGATCTAATGCCTTGATAAATGCAGTGGGTGTAGGATGATGCAGTCAGATAACGAGTGGTTCATTTGTGTCATTTGTTTTTGTTTTTTTTTGTCCCCACAACAAGCTGCTCATGAATAGGCCAATCCTTCTTTTCCCAGTGCTGTTCATTGACTCTGCTGTTTCATAAACAAAGGAAACATAGGTACTTGTAAAACCACCTTGCTGCCCTAACAAAAAGTTAACCATCTTTAAATCCACACATATCATCCACTTAGGTTCGTTATAACACGATTTTTGTAGAACAATCTTTACTCGTATAGTGCTCCTTCAAGATCACAAAATGGCCAATTGGGATACAAGCAAACTTACCACCTTACTGCAACAATACAATCTGCAAACTTCATTGAGAGCAGTCAATAAATAAATGCCACTCATGGATTGAACTTAAAGATCCCATTGCTAAAAGAAGGACTTTGAAGTTGTTGCAAAACATAGTCATCGTCTTCATTAAAATAATGAACACGTTTCTCATCTCTGTTATGGTAAAATGTCGTCTTAGCTTCAGAGTCAAGAACATGATGCTCATTGAGATGGGAGCCCAAAATCTCAGTGGCCTCTTTTGACAAAGCTAGATCTTTTAACCAAGTCATTCAGCTCTCGTGTGAAAAGCTTCACTTTTGCAGTCTGAAAATCTCTGAAATATGAATGATAGATATTACTATTACTGTTGCCTCTAATGTTGAAACTCTTTCCATTGCTTCTGCAATATTCATAATGTCATCTTTATCAAGATCAGGCAAGGCAGTAAAAACTGGAACAAGAGCACTACTACAATGTGGAACTGGCTGTTTTGCAGATTCTATGTCAGGATAGTGCCACAACTTCTTGTGACAGCTCCATCTTGACATGTTCACCATACAAAAGTAGTAATTGTCAAGATGACTTTTGGACTCTCACCACAACATTGGTACCCCAAATTTTATTGACTTTACTTTATCTTGGATCCACAGGGTTTCAGTACATTTCTTACAAGCTTTGAGCAGCCCAATGACATATCTTGATCCCACTAAATTCAGCTTGATAGGCTCTTCTGGGGAAATCTCGGACATTGAAACAATGCTCTTTTCAGTGACCCCATTATGCCCCAGGAACAGTCTCATCTATGCCAAAAGCATTTTGTTGGCCAGTTTAAATTTAAATTGGCATTTTCTGCTACATAAGGTTGTTAAGTCATTGTGGCAATGTTTATGCTTAGAATTCAGGATTAAAGTTTTGTATACTGGTTTTGTAGACTGATACACAAATCCTGTCTGCAAGACTGGTAGCAACAGATTGGCTAGAGCTCTCTAGCGCCTATACTGTCATTGGTATCTGTAACAAAAACAATGGTATTAAGAGTTTCTCCTTAATATCTAAAGATTTAATAAATTTTAAGGAATGTTAACTATTATATCCCAGGCTGATAAACAAAGAATATAAAATAAAAGAGCAATTTTAATAAAAAAATATTTATTTTTTGTCTCACCTTACTTAATACAGGTGGATGAAAAAGGATTAAAATCAATCCACATGCATGTGTTTAAATGACAGCCACTTTGTTTCTCTTCCTTTCTGGAAATATTCTGTTCAGAAGTAATTTTCTGTACTCGGTGAAGAATTCTCTTTCTTGGATAGCGTTATCTCCCCTAACATAAACAAAGTGATGAGTAGAGAGAGAGCAAATCTAGCATGTTTGGAGAAAATTAAATTATTGAAATTTATTGATGTCAATATCTTGAAAAGTAGAGCCAAATCAACAGATTTACACTAAAAAATGTTCTAATATCCCATGCCTTTTGACAAAAAAAAAATTCTTTTTCTTGGCTGGTGATTGATGTATAAGTGTATCTGGGAATGTCACAGCTTGAATGTCCTGTAGATGGTTGCCATAAAATGAGTTTTTTTTCTTCAAGAAGTTAAATGGATGCTATACTAGAATGTTATGGATGGCACTCAGTATGCACTGGTGTGCCAAACAAATGAACAAGCAACTCTACGGAAAGCTAATTCCAGTCTGAAAGATAGTATCCAGAAGGATGAAGCTTGTAGGATATAGCTTACACTATCCAGAAGAAATTGCATCTTCGTAAAATTGTCCAGCAGTTCTGGCTTTGCCTTTTCATAAACTGACAAAATAAATTCTTTTAATTCTTTATATTTTAGAGAATTTAGCACTGAAAAAAGATATTTTCCTTTTCTTTTTCTTTTTTTTTCTTCACACTCTATCTCGTCCGTTCTCTCGCTCTCTGTCTCTCGTCCGCTCTCTGTCTCTCGTCCGCTCTCTGTCTCTCGTCCGCTCTCTGTCTCTCGTCCGCTCTCTGTCTCTCGTCCGCTCTCTGTCTCTCGTCCGCTCTCTGTCTCTCGTCCGCTCTCTGTCTCTCGTCCGCTCTCTGTCTCTCGTCCGCTCTCTGTCTCTCGTCCGCTCTCTGTCTCTCGTCCGCTCTCTGTCTCTCGTCCGCTCTCTGTCTCTCGTCCGCTCTCTGTCTCTCGTCCGCTCTCTGTCTCTCGTCCGCTCTCTGTCTCTCGTCCGCTCTCTGTCTCTCGTCCGCTCTCTGTCTCTCGTCCGCTCTCTGTCTCTCGTCCGCTCTCTGTCTCTCGTCCGCTCTCTGTCTCTCGTCCGCTCTGTCTCTCGTCCGCTCTCTGTCTCTCGTCCGCTCTCTGTCTCTCGTCCGCTCTCTGTCTCTCGTCCGCTCTCTGTCTCTCGTCCGCTCTCTGTCTCTCGTCCGCTCTCTCTCTCTCGTCCGCTCTCTCTCTCTCGTCCGCTCTCTGTCTCTCGTCCGCTCTCTCTCTCTCGTCCGCTCTCTCTCTCGTGTCTCCCCATCTCTTTTTTTTTTAATTCGGTAGCTTAGGCTGCACTAATGGAGAAAAATGTTATTACTGAAACGTCAGGACCCATGAAGTGACATTAACCCCTCTCAGTCGTTCACTGCTTTCTTCATATATTCTGTTGCTTTAATTGTAGAATGTTGCACTGGAGCAGCTACAAATGTATATTCATCATCCATTTTTAATAATAACATTTTATCAAAACAATTCAACTGTTCTATACATAAATGAAGTTGTTACTTTGCTGAATACAACTGTGATGCATCATAATCTCTGTGACTTAAATCTGTTGACTCAAAATGCCTTTTACCAGAACAGTTGAATTTAAAATAATTTTTTCACTGACACCATTGTATAGCAGCATTGGTAATTAGTTATGGTCACAATTGACTTTCCAATAGTTGTAGTAAAATTTAAAACTACAATTTAGATTTTTACTATTTTTAAAAAAAATTTTTATTTGTCAGTTGAGATTTGTGGATGTATCTGTTCATAGTAAACATTGTTATTTGGAATGTTCATTGAGATGACTATGGGTCTGATATAAAGTCCATACATTTTAGTAAATGTCATGACTCGGTTGTCAGGAGAAGATGAAGGACAAGCATATTGACTTGGTGAATCTGGCATGTAGTTTCAGTGGTTAGTAATTTTTCTTATCTCCTGTTGCTTCACTTGTCTCTTTAGGGTAAGGGAATTGCTTGGCATTGATTTGTGTAAACAAGCTGGTACTTTTGAGTTGACTGACTATGACCTGTTGTAAAGTTTCATATTTGTTTTCAGGTTAAAGGTTTTTGAATTTATTCACTCACTCACTCACTCACTGTGGTTGATTGAAAAAAGATTTTTATACTATGTTGTGATCCTAAATTTTAAATCTTATTGGTGATCTTGTTTATGGAGCCTGCTGTTTTGGTGATCTTCTTTGAGGTAGTTTTTTTGACATGCCTCTTTAATTGTTACATGCTAACCTGAATATTCCTAACACTGTCAGTGAAATACTTTTCTACAAGAGATGCAAGCTAATTCACTTTACTTATTGTATATGTTCTTAGTTGTATTTTTTTTTCTTTAATTTTACAGTTTTTTTTTTTTTTAATTTTATTTATATTTGAAAAATCTTATTTGTTACAAGTGTTTTTTTTTTGGGGGGGTTGTTTTAGAAAAAAAAATTTTACTTTTTGCAATTTAAAATTTATTTTAATACAATCAATCAGTTATGTGCCATGTGTGATACACACATAGGTGGTCACGTATCTTTCGATACATGACTGATGAGGCAGGTTTCCATTTCTTTCTGCGGTAGAACAGTTGCCATCCAAGGCTATAGAAACCAGTCTGTCCTGCTATTTTACCCATAGCTGAGGGGAGAAGAGGATTCATACCTTTCCCAAAGGTATTAGCATGTAAGTGAGTGTAATGGATTTGACTGGAATTCAAACTCAGCTCTCCAATTCCTCAATCTGAGCCACTATCCATTGTACCTCCTCTAATACAATAACTATGCTGAATCCTCAATTCAACTACATGTGCTGTGACTTCATTTCTTCAAATACCAGGATTAACAAAGATATCAACTGCAAACTTGTGAAAGCAAACCATGCATTTGGCGGGTTATATAATTGAGTCTGGAACAACAAATACCTGAAGTCAAGCACTAAGATCAGTGTATGCAAAGTCATGATACTGACCCCCTACTGTACAGCTTAGTTGATTGACTCCTCCAGAGCTTCTCCTGGGGCTGCTTCCTCAACCCCCATTGTAGTGACTCTCTCTAAAGTTTGTCCTAGAACAGATAGAGGTTACTAGAATTGAGGCCATGCTTTTGAAGATATAGCTACTCTGAGCAGTTAGTCTTCAGGACATCAACCAATATCTGCCCAATATTGTATTGTAGGGTGAATTTTCAATTGGATATTATGACAATAGGGTACCCAAAGAGATACAAGTTTGGAAGATGTGGCAACTCACTATCAAGCTCTCTACTCTTTGTAAATAAATTCAGAGCTGACCTGATAGACCAAAGAGAAAAAGAAGAAAAATGTCACCACAGCATCAAACTTGAACCTAACCTTCCTCTGCAACTGCTGTAACCAGATCTGTTTGTTTTTCTTTGGATTGGTCAGCTACCAGCAATCATCTTCATTCCCAAAGCCAAACCAATAAGAAGACTATAACTATAATAGAATTAAATGGAAAATGGAATCGGTGATCAGAATTAAAATTCTGACCAACTGCTTTTGTACTAATATCCTTGGGAAAAAGCATAACTCCATCTCTTTCTACTTCCCTCTCCCAAGTATGGATTAAATAGCAAAGCAGAATGAGTTTTCTATCTTTAGGTGGTGGCCAATCTAGGAGAACTACTCTTAAATTCAAACATATGCTGTGAAGTGTGATAAGCCTATTCCTCGTTTCAAAATTTGGTCTGTTGTCTATTCTCACCAATCATTCCGGGCCCTGACTTTGCCACTTGATTCTGGAAAGGGAAATCAAAAGGGTGGGTCTGACTCCCCCAAAATCTATTCCTACATATGCCATTCCTTAAAATAAAAATGTCATCGTCCCTTGGGATGGATAAAGATGACTGCAACTATAGTACTTTTAGTTTAAAATATATAAGCTAATCACTCAACCCATTTACCTGGATTAAATAATATTGCACTCATCACAGGCATTTTCTATTTTTCACTCTAACCAGCTTATCAGGTCATCCTGCTCTTTTGCTCTCAATGAAAGAAATAGCATTCCTCTTCCATTATGCAAACCCATCTCTCTCTAATTATTGAGTTTTCTCTCTGAATTATTTCTCTTTCGCGCAAAATCATCAGGTCATGCTTTCTTTCTCTTTCTCCCTCTCGTGATCTTTGTCAAGGATTTTTCTCCATTTAGTTATTTTCAAGCACTTTTTAAAATAGCTTTTTTGTTTCACTTTTAATACTGTTATGTCGTCTTTATTTAATTTTTATGAAATTAATCTCTAAAGTAAAAAATGATAAATGCTCTCCGTAGTGATTTGAAAATAAACATTGAAACTATACACAACCT
This sequence comes from Acanthosepion esculentum, assembly GCA_964036315.1. Taxonomy (NCBI): domain Eukaryota; kingdom Metazoa; phylum Mollusca; class Cephalopoda; order Sepiida; family Sepiidae; genus Acanthosepion; species Acanthosepion esculentum. Next base: position 36,710,878 of record OZ038499.1, read on the forward strand.
GTTGACAAGCTAAAAGTATATTCTTTTTGGATTATTTTAACTGTGTGTAGTAAATATATTGTTGTATCAATTATGAGTTACGTTTGAAAAAGAGGTTAAGTTTAGGGAGGGTAGGGGGTGTATTTTTCAACAAATTCTGAAATCCGTTAAATGCATGTCGTCTGGGTCTTTTTATTAACGGCAAAAAGTTTTTCAGCATTTTTTCCGTACTTGTATACTTAAAGATTCTTTCTTAAAATATTTTTACTCTTAATTACTAATAGACTATATTTCTTTTTAAAACAAGTAAATGTAATAGAATTACTTAAATTATTTATTTATTTATATATATATATATATATAAGAAAAATAGTTTTAAGATGTGCTATATTTATGGGATAAAGTGCTCAATATCAGAAAGAGTGTATGTAAATATAAAAGCGAACATTGAAGTCAACACTCAGGTGACACTTTTTCATGCTAGACGTAATCATCAGGCCAGATTTTCATTCATATATATATATATATATATATATATATATATATATATATATATATATATATGGCACTTAAAAGAATACAATAAAACGCCTACAGTAAAATGGAAATTAATAAGAAAAGCTAGAATTTGTAGGTCATTAAATGACCCATGTCCTTTGTGCATACATGAGAAACTATATATTACTAAGATTATAAAAAATAAAAATTTACTGAATCAGAGAAATGAAATAGCTATTTTTTGCTGTCATTGTCAAAAATTTTCCATAAATAATATTTAAAAATAAAATTAAAAAATGGGAGCTGGTAATATACATACTTATATTTGATATGAAAAAATAATTTAAGTAATTCTATTACATTTACTTGGTTTAAAAAGAAATATAGTCTATTAGTAATTAAGAGTAAAAATATTTTCAAATTGTAGTTAAATAAAATGTATTCTAACCCAAACACCCCTAGAAAGAATCTTTATGTATACAAGTTCGAAAAAAATGACAAAAACTTTTTGTCGTTAATAAAAAGACCCAGATGACCTGCATTTAATGGATGTCAGAATTCGTTGAAAAATACAAAACTTAACCTCTTTTTCGAACGTAACTCATAATTGATACAACAATAGTTAACAAAAATGAACACGCTACTGCCTCCGTCTGAATGATTGGATTTATCCTTGGAAAAAGGAAATTATGAATTTATATGTACATTTAAAACTCAGTAAATTTAAAAATAAGTTATTCCAATATTCGCTTGAAGATGAAACGGAACTAATGCTTTTAATTTAATTATATAATTAAATTTGAAGTTCTTAGCTTCAGTTTTTGAAACATGGTTATTACTGTGTAGCAAAAAAAAAAACATTTTAATAATAATTTTTATGCTCTGTAAATTTACATTTAGCACTGTTTTGTAAAAATAAAAAATATCAATAAGAACACCGGATTATATATCTTACTGTTCTTCCTTTGTGTGTGTGTATATATATATATATATATATATATATATATATATATATGAAGAAATATAGTCTTAAAGTGTGCTATATTTATGGGATAAAGTGCTTAATATCAGGGATAGAGTGTGTGTAAATATAAAAGTGGACATGGAAGTTGGCACTTAGAGGTGACAGTCTGTTTCATGCTAATAGAAGATGTTAACGCCGAAGGGATTGGTATGAGATATCAATGTGAGAGAGAAAGAGTCTAGGAGGATAGCTCTCCTCTGACCTTCCCTCACGAACGACGGAGACTATCCCCCCCCCCTGCCCGAAATGGGAAGTTATTAAATTTCCAAAAATGGGAAATAATCAATTTTCCTGTCCTGACAAGAGAGAGATTTCTTGTTAGAAATAATCAAGAACCCCAGGCCATGTCAAGCCCACACACCGGGTTATGGTTGGTACCCATATAAACGACTGTCGATGGATCGTTAAGCACTTGCAGCGGAATATAGTTCGAGCTGGAGACACAGTTGAGCTGGTTTTGAACCAGGGTGTTGCCTCACAGAAGCTGACCGAGAGATTCCACGACCTCCAACTTAGCTGATGCTACCAATATCAAGTTATACTGACGAACGAAGTTAAGCCAGCACTTAAAAGCTAAATTAGTTGACTTACGATATCAACTTGCTTGAAACATAGAAGTGTCACATTTTGTAGGAAACGGGCTGGGAGAAAAACATGCTCCTGTATACAACAGAAGGATAAAGTTGAATTGTTATTTCTTAAACATACTTGGCCCTCTTGGGTTTTTCCTTCATTTATTTTTTTTCTTTGCACTTGTGCAATGCCACCTTCAATTTGGACTCTACGGCCCGACACCTGATTGATCTCGTCTACTGAAGATCATTCACAACGTGGGTAGGTTAGACTTGAGATCAAGGCAGTTACTCCAGTAACCAGACGTTGCAGGTGAGCTGGGAACGATAGAGTTGGCATTGAACCGGTACAACTGGTGAAGCCATTAACATCAATGACCAGAACTCGACCCTGGTGCCACATATTGGTGCCGTAACCAATGGATTTGACCCTGGACAGCTGAGTGTCACATATTGGTAACCTGACCAGGGGATTTCGCCGAGTAGTGACAATCACTGAACGACCGGGACACAGGCTGGTGGCAGCGACAAAGTGTCAACCCCAAAACGCCGGTAGAAGAAACCTTACAGCTTCGCGCCGCGACTGGGAGTTGATCACGGGCCGACGGCTTGGTGTCACAGGGCTACTTTAATTTTCTTCACCAGGAATCCATTTATTTTCAAACTATTTTATGTAACCCACAACTCAACATTATAAAATAGGGGTAAAAGTAATACATTTTTTCCCAAAATTATTTTTTTTAGATATTTTCATTTACTTGGTCCTCTTTCTATAGGAATTTTCTCTTAAATGAGTAATTTATGTTCAGTCACTAAAAAATGTTATATTTGAAACAGGTTCTACATACAATTAAAGATTGAAAGAAACTAGTCCAAGATTTTTTTTCCCTTTGCAGTCTCCTTCTTGAATTGTTCAAATTTGAGAAAAATGTGCATTATATTATTTATATTTTATAAAAAATACAAATCAGTTCACTTAACCAAAATTAGATTTGCAAAAAATATAATTTTTTTTTTCTTTTTCAGGGCTGGAAGTATTGCATTCCCTGGCTAACATGATGATTATTTATGGATTAATATGGTTTGCTGGAGGAACAAGAATGTCAATGGTTGCTGCCTTCTTTATAAATACAGTAAGATTACAGCAGATTTTTTTTTTTTAATCTTTCTACCCTGTCTCTGATCCCTGATCCCTATGATTTCCGTATTAACTAACATTTTAAGAGCTTATTCTATCTGTGCATTTAATACTAACCTTCTTGCATTTTGTTTATTTTTTTCCCCCCTTTTCTTTACATATGCAAATCTATAATGCATATATGAAATGGAACTAGAAATTTAGCATATTTATTAGCTTGTACAACATGTGATTTATAAGGATAATTACTGTCAGTGGAGATTCCACCTATTGTAGTTCATTCAACCCCTATAACTGCCTATTTTGAGCTTCAGGAGATTACCTAGTTTTTTTTTGTTTTGTTTTGTTTTAATCATTTCACTGCAAGCAAGGCAATAAAGCCACTAAACTGCAAGAGATCACTGAGTATGAAACAATACGAGAAAAAGAACATCAATAAAAGAACAGGTAGACGACAGAGAACAATTGACATTGCATATAAATTTGTGAAGATCAAACTTGACTGGTAAACAAGAAACCAGAAGAGAGCTCTATAAGCAGAAGTGCAAGAGAAGAAACTGTTAGCATAGAAATTGGTGTTACATCTAGCTGCCATTTCAACTCTAAAATGATGAGACCTTGCTGCCAATCTAGTACTGTGCTTAAATTCATAAAGTCAAAGTACCAAAATGGAAAGCTCATCAGAACAATTACCATGAAAATATAGGTTTTTATCAAGAATCTTTAAATAGAAGAACCAGACCAGATATGACAGCAACATTCAATGCAAGCATGAATTGTAAACTTATAAAGGTGTAAGATAGGTACTGGCAAGAAAAAATTCACTAGTGTGACGCAGTGAACCAACTTTCCTAGCAGCAAACCTAGCAATTGATTCAATATAATCTTTCCATTTCATGTCGGTGAAAAATATTAGCCTGAGAAGTTGCAAGGTGTAGGTTAGCATCAGCCATGCTGATGGAAGTCAGTCCATTATAAAATTTTCTAAGACACTTAAAAGAGAGCAATTTTGTTTTGGCAGCATAAAAATTAAAAAGCCATTTCTTGCCCTAGTTTACAACAGATTGTAGATCATTTTTGGGATCAGATGCCAATTTGACCACATTGACTCTATCAGACTTACCATTAAGACAGGTGTAAATAGTTATCAGTATAGATACTACATTTCATATGCCAGCAAATATGTATTGTATTAGGTTGGTGCAAAAATAATGTCATTATTTACGTAAGTAACATATGTGAGAAAACGACATTATTTTTGCACCAACCTAATATTTGATGGCATAAAAAATGCATAGCATATTAGACACACTCTCCTTTCATTCAGGGTATTGTTGTATGGTACATCAAATGTTAGTAGCACTTTGTCCATGTTCCCATGTATGGCAAAGTTCAAAACAAATTTCCTTCTGTGCATTTCTACCAAATTTATGAAATTTCTAATAATTTTTCTTCATAACCAGCTGGCATTTTTTTTTGTGCAATAGATATATTTGTATACCTTGATAAACTTTGCTGTTTCCTAAACCAAAAACACCAACCATCTGATCTTGCAAAGCTCTGAATCTTTCACTCTTCTGCTAATCTCCTGGCCTCATTAATTATCAACTTTGGTAGAAACACTTCTCCCTGAATTCCTCTGATCTACCACGCACTTTTTTTATGTCATCCTCAAGTTGAGGCTAGAATGGGGCTTGGGCAACAAAGGTTATGTTTATCCTTTTTGGCTGTCATTAGTTTTGATCTTATTGAGATATCACCAGAAATGTATAATTATATTTATTTTCCTCAGTAGGTGGTGGCCAAAAATCTTTGCTCGGTTAGTGTAGTCCAGGGTTTCTGCATCATTACCCACTTTCATGTAAAAAAAAAAAAAAACTTTCCATTGCCCACCTGTATAGTAAATATTCAAAGACATAATAAAATTGGTAAAAGTTTGATATTGGTTCATAAACTGACTTTATGATGTAGTGAAAAAAATACTAAAGAGAAGTAACAAATAATGCTGACTGGTTGTGGCTGCTGCTGCTGCTACTACTACTATTGTATTAAAGAACAAATAAATTGAAAACTATATTTAAAAAAAATAGACCAAAATATTACTTGTTTGCAGGGATATTTATATCTTATCTAGGAATGTGACCCAGTTATTCCCATTTAGTCTTGTTTTTTTTTAGTACAGGTTCTTTGCCTATCTCCTTTAAATGTCTTATTTTGAGTAGCATATGCTGAAATACCATTTTAATATTCAAAATACTTTATCACCACCAAAATTTTCAATCACCTGTTCAGTTGCTCATTGCCCATCCAACAGTTGAAATCACTCACCAGTGGGCAATATTTGCCCAGGTTGGGAAACCTTGGTCTAGTCAATCATTTGTGGCTTACAGCAAATGGTGTAGTTTAATCTCGTCCTTCTTGTAGCCATATTTCTTGAGGGTAAAATTCTGTAAGCTCCATCAGCACCATTAGTGCCATAGTCACGGGTACTGAACAAACCCCCCACCCTTTCACCAGTCCTTCTTCTTTAGCCACTTTAAATAATGATACATTTCTTTGTGGCCTTGAGGTTACATTTCCCAGATTAGTGTTTTACTGTTACTGGTATTCCCTTTCAGTTTTGTCTTTTTTCTTTTGTAGTCTCCAGCTGGTTAATGATAGGTATGTCTTGAGGTATATTTTGGTCTAAGGGATCAGCTGGTACCAACAAATGTTGCAGGGGTTTCAAAATAATTCCTTTGACAATGTTTAACCTTTGTGCCTGTAAAAAAAAAACTGTGTGCCAAAAGGACAATTATTCCCTTGACACTACTATTGTATACACGTTTGACTCCCTTGTTTGGCTTCAATGTAAAATATGTGAACCACCAAGTGCAATGCGATATTTATTATTTACCATTTATAAAGATTTATTTACCATTTTATAAAGAAATAAATTTGAAAAGAAAAATCTTTTTATTCCAAAATTTATTAAAAAAATTACAAAATTATCAGAATATGTAAATCAACTGCAATACAATATTTATTTATTACTTACATTTTTATTAATAATTAAGAAAAAAAGTTTATTCAATTAAATAATGTTTAATATCTTTATCAATTCTCAAGAATAAAAAAATCCATTATTAAAATTCTAATCATGACCTTTTAAAACCAACATTGCTGAGGGAATTAAAAATGTATACAGTAATAGTGATGGAAGGGAATAACAGTCCTTTTGGTAGGTTGTGTGTGTGTTTTTCCCCACAAAGGTTAAATATTGCTAATCCTGATAACAACAATAATGTCATTTGAGTAAATAATATGGAATCTGGTTGGGTAGGAGTTAAGATCCGAAGTAAAATTATAACTGATGGGAGAGAGCATTGGGGATAAGATTAAAGGGGTGTTTTTTTTTTGTTTTGTTTTTTAAGTGTAATTTAGGTTCTGTGAAATATATTAATTGTGCTCAAATCTACTATGCTATTTAAAGTAAGTTTCTCACATATATGGGCGGAAAAGGTAAGAATTATTATAATAAATGCTGAAAATTTCAGAAAATTTCTGTAATCTGCAAGAACTGATTCTAATTAAAGTTGCATCAAAAACCTTCTTTTTAGCAAATCTGTATCATATATGTGATAAAATAATGTTAAATTTTAATCTAAACTTTTCTTGAAGTACCAATTTTATCTTTTCCTTTTCCTACACAAACACTAAAATAATAATTGCATTAATTTTTAGATAATCTCACCTGTCTATAGTTAGTTTCAATCTGACAGTTCTTTTGTGAATTTACACTCAAATAATTTATAGTGATTGGTGTGGATTTTATTCTATATTTGGCAATGTTTAACCGTCTTTCTTGCCCCAAAAATGGTCTGTCAAAAGGACGCTTTTTCTATTAACACTGCTATTACTACCAAGACTCCCTCAGCAATGTTTATTTACAACATTATAAAAAATAAATTTTTGTACTCAAAAATGTATAAATACCCATAATATTTTCAATGAATCATAATCTTTGTAATGATTGGCAAAACATTGGCAAATTTCAATTTCTCCTAGGGTTTTGGAGATAGACCCCCATAACCATGTATATTTTGAAACTACATTACCCAGCGTACTTGGATTATGTATATTTCATTTTGATCAAAGGCCCACACACCCACACTGAAATTTTATTTCCTCTTTGATATAAATTAAATTTAAATTTTAACAAGGGAATGACTCCTATCAAAAATATAGGAGGAGAGAGCCAGAAGATGGAGGTCACATTGGCAAGATCATTGAGTAATATTGAAATGCATCATTTTTCTCCACAAATCATAATGATTTAAAATCAATCATCATTTTCTTACAAAAAAAAACAGTATGACCCTCAGCAAAGCGTGGGTAATTTGGCTTGTGTGTGTGTGTGTGTGTGTGTGTGTGAGAGAGAGAGAGAGAGAGATATATATATATATATATAAGTGAACATTGAAGTCAACACTTACAGGTGACAGTCTGTTTCATGCTAGACGCAATCGTCAGGCCACGATTGCATCTACCATGAAACACTGTCACCTCTAAGTGTTAACTTCAATGTTCACTTTTATATTTACACACGCTTTATCTCTGATAGTGAGCACTTTATCCCATAAATATAGCACACCTTAAGACTATATTTTTTCATATATATATATATAAAAAGACTTATTTTTTTAAGTTTGCAAATAATATTCCCAATTTATTTCCAGGGTTATTTTCTTATTGGTTGTGCAACCAGTTCCAAAACCGGGGACCAATACCGCATTGAATGGACAACATCTCATTGTGTATTGATCCTTAAACTAACTGGAGTTGTAGCAGATTTGTATGATGGAAGCAAGCCTTTGGTAAGAATTTTCTTTCTTTTTAAAGATGTCCTTTTCTGTCTTGATTTATTGATGTATATTATTTTAGATGTTAATTTATTTATTATCTGTCTATATTTCTGAGATGAGGTATTATTTACATTATTCAGACTATTGTCCTCATTTTTGTCGCCATGTTTATCACAACATTTTGGCCATTGTTTGCTCCGGCCTTCTTCAGGTGGTTGGAATGTCGAACTGAACCCTTTATTTCGCTCACTGGGGTAGACTGTTCTAGTTCCACATGCCATGTCTAATGGATGTCGGTTATCTCCCGTTAATTCCCCTCTCAAAGTTCTCCACTGCCTTAATTCACACTCTTTGGGTCCCGTCACTGGATCTAACCAACGCCTTTATCCACTGTGCCATGTGAGTTCAGAAACTTTTTTTTTTTCTCAGAATCAGCAAAACTAAGAATTTTCACATTACATTTTTTTTATATTCTTTGGATTTCTCTCTTGATATCCATAAAAATTTTAACTTAAATCCTTTAACTGCTTCTAGTTCAATTTCTTGTTGGTATTAGCCCTAAAATAATTTACAAAATATTTGTAGATTTGGTGAGACCTTTCTTCTTTTACATTTGAGGGCCTGAAACCTACATTAAATACTTAATCTGTAATAAGTATAAATCTTTAGGATAAGCTAATTACATTAATTAAACACACTAATCTTGTAACTATTTTGAAAATTATTTTATTTGAATTTTTTTTTTTTTTTTTTTAAGTAAAAGTATTCGAAACAAGGTTGAAAGTTACTCTCCAGGTCTATTATTAGAAGAGGCTCACTAAGGAACACTCTTTGTTCTAACTTTGGCTTGTCCAAATTATTTTTTCAGCTAGGTTTATTGGCGGTAATTATTCAGTGTAGTGGAGAGAATTTCTACTGAGAAATAAGATGACATTTCTTTCTTTTGTTTAAGAATGATCTTACTATTTCTCTAATGCCAAATTCAAATTCACAAAATTAAATTTCAATTAGTAATTCCAATAAAGAGAAAATTGACTCTTCTGTAGTTTAGGTTGTATAATTAATTTTCATTTGTAATTAGAATTCAATGTGTGTATGTATGTGTTGATGTATAGATGAACATATACATATCTGGAATGTCCTAAAATCATTTGTGGATCAGATTGATGTAATTAAAAATAATATACTACAAATAATTTTGGGCAAGTGTTAATGTTCATTGTATATTTATTATAAGAATTAATGCCTTAAGTTGTTATCTGAAATCATTATTGAACTTTATTTTCTGAAAGGATAAATTGGGTGCTGACCAAAAGGAAACTGCAATACAAAAGAAACCAACTTTGTTGCAACTAATAGGTCACTGTTATTTTTTTGGTGGTTTTTTAATAGGACCTCAGGTAAGTGAAGCTGAAAAAGTTTAATTTTATTTCTTTTTTATATTTGAAAAATGAGTTTATTAGAAGTAAAACTGTGAAGAAAGTAAATTATACAAAGGAGTGTTGAAAATTCTCAGCCTGATGAAGAAGGTATTTCCAAGAAACAATTCTGATGGCTGATCAAATTTGAAGAACTTGTAAAATGATTCTCAACAGATTTTAATCAATATTTATTTTGACAACTTTTGAAGAATAGAATTCATTCTCAGGATTTTGTCTGCATTTTTTAAATTTCCTATTAAATTAATTTCCTTTGTTAAATGAAATTCAGAGAAGTTCTTGTCACGTCATATTTTGTTGACTGTCTTTGCAAATTTAGTAACTACATAAACGAGGGTGGCTTTCTGTGATTTACTTTGGTATTTATTGTTTTTCTTAAAGTTAATCATTCTGTTTTAGTTTAGTTTCCAAAATGTTATTGTTTGTAAATATTTAGGTTTTAACATAAGTTTGCAAATAATACCTAAAACAATATTAATATCTGATTAACTGATATTATTGTTGCCTTTATCCAAGTGTTCTAGGTTAAATATTTTCCAATTCTTAGCATCCTATATTCTGAGAGTTGTCTTATAAGTGATTCTTTAACTAAATCAGTCATTCTATTAACCTAGAGCATTGTGATAAAAAGCAACAAGATGAAATAAAAGTAGTCAAAAATTAATTATAAAAATGCTACAAAGAATTTGGTTAACTTAAGATGACATATAACTATTAATCAAGTAGTTTGTTTCTTCAGATTTGTTTATGTTGCATTTTTTCCCATAGTGCTCTATTAAGAGGTATCTAACATTAGTGGAAGGCGGTTTTTCCAGCAAAGGCAATGGTGTACCTGATAGGTAAGTTAAATTTGCCTCATTGCATTTTTTATATTTTTATTTTATCTGATGGTTTATGCTGCAACTATTTGTATTATAGTCTCAGGAAATATTCAAATGTACTCTAAAAGAAAAAAAAACTTTGTTGTTATCTTATAACCCTACTGCCTCTAAATAAATCCCACCTGACATTTAATCCATTTCAGGAATTTTAATTTTTTTTTTCTGGAGCAAATTAAAGACAATGATCTTTATTTTTTCACGAAGGCTCAAATCTGTATCTTTTATATTACACTTCAAGAACTTTATCAATGACTAAAGAATTTTTTCTTTTTGTTCGTCCATTTTACAATGTTGTCACAAAAATTATTTCTCTTAAATGTTTCCATTTCAGTTTGTTGGCTGGTCTCACTAAACTAGGTGTTGGTCTTCTCTACATAGGCAACTTACTGTTACTAAATTTCCTTGTACCAACTAATTACCTTTTCACTAAAGAGTTTCATGTAAGTGAATATTTTATTACTTAAGATCTTATTTTTTTTATTGTAATTGAAAGTGTGAATAATAATTGTTTTATTGAATATGATTATAAAATCTGACTTGCTTGAAAAAAAATATTATTAAAACTCATGAATCTTAATTATCTCCCCTGTTCTTCTGATTATATAACGTGTTTGTGTGTGCAGAAGTTTCCAGTCCAAAAGTTTTCAAAAAGCGTTACAACTTTTGCACACACCTAATATTTTGTTCATAAATGTATAATTATTATTGTCTACTGTGTGTGATGAGTGTACTATATAAGAATAATTAGGAAAAAAAACTTAAAAATCCATCGTCAGTAATAAATTTATTTGATGAATATAAGCATATTCATCTTATCAGACCAATTACATTTTATAAGTTTCTTTTATAAAATGTAGTCAGTCTGATTTATATTCCTTAAAATAAATTTATTACTGACTATGGATTTTTAAGTTTTTTTTTCTAATTATTCTTATAATTTGCCCTCATATGGACAAAAGTTCTCTTTGGAATAATCTCTACCAATTATATTTTGGTATTATTTTTATAATATATCGTAAAAATCTAGTTTTGTAGAAATTTTGAAAAACTAATTCAAAGTGCACACTCATTTTGAAATGTCTTTACTTTTATAACGAGGAGAGGCCATTGCAATTCTTTATTTTTTTTGTGAGATTGTAACATTTATTCAAGACACAAACATTTGTCTTAGCATTTTTTTCATTTTCATTTCAGGATCTGTTTTTGCCTTTGAAATGCCTCTATGTGTTAGTGTGGGGACGATTTGTATTAACACGTTATATTTCCTGCTGGCATATATCCGTGAGTAACAATTCAACTTACAGACAAATACAAGGAAATGGTGCATCTGATACAACTAAAAATGATTAGATTATTAGAAATTTCTCCATTTTATAATATATTAGTAATGCTGGTAGCATGGCGTTCTTATTTATTCAGGGGCAATAATCAGTTACACATGCATCATTTTCAAGTATTTTTTAATCTTCAAATATTCTTTTATTTTCTTAATAGTAATTACTATTATTTAGGACACTAAATTAAAATATGTGTAAATATAGAATTATCACTAGATTTTAATTTGTCAGTGCTTTTTTTAAAAAAATTTTTTTAAAATGCTGTTCACAGAATTCATTTTCTCCAAATTTAACTGCTCTAATCTTGGCTTGATAATCAAGCTAATTCAGTCTTTTTTTTTTTTTTTTTTTTTTTTTAAACAAATTTGCAAACCAGAATATTTTACAATATCAAAATTCGACTTTTTTACCAGAAATAAAAATATTTACTGGTTCATTTTTGTTCCTTATTTCTCTATGTAATAATTTTGATATATTGTTCTGTTTTCATTTGATAAACCTATCATTTTTGGAAATGAGATCTGAAGATTCTTATGAACATTTCTTGTTGAATTATAGGAAGGAATTTGTATACTAACTGGCTTGACTTACAATGGAATTGACCAAAATGGCAAGAGTCGATGGGATTCCAGCCAAAATATAAAGTTGTATGAATTTGAAACGTCATATACACTTTATAATTTAACAAAAGCTTTCAATGTTCAAACCAGCACTTGGATGGTCAAGTAAGTAGCTTTTTTTTTTTTTAAATAGTCAAATAGAAATCTTTGTATCTGATTAGACTGGTGGTGCTTAACTTTTTTTTTCTTTTTTTTCTCTTTTTTCTCTTTTTTGCCTGCTTCCAATTAGCCAACCAAGTCATTTCCTCCCTCCCAAAAAATGTTGCCAAAAAAGAAGAGAAAGCAAGTGGTTTCATGACATTTTCTCTTTTTTTTTTTCTTTTTTTTTTCATAAAAAGGATACTAACAAAAGACTTAATCAATGGAAACTTTGGACTTGTTTTTGTGATACTAAGTGATCAGTATCAAGGGGAGTTCATTCTAGAGCACACCTCAGATTGGACTCAACATTGAGACAATTGCGGAATTTTGTTTTAACATTGGCAAGTGCAGAGAACCCTGCCTCACACAAATAAGTTGTTGCAAACTGCACTAACACATTGCTGCCTAGTTTTGGATACAGAACGGAAAGCCAAAACCTCTCCAGCTCCACAGTATTGTATTCATCCTTCGCAAAAAAGTCATGGTAGAGCTCAAGGAATTCTCCGGAAGTGACTCAACAGTTCCAACCTCACATCGAAATTGATTGCTGATCAATGCGGCTTGAGCATTCTCGGCAACAATCCTCAGAAAATATCTTTGGAACTCATCTATAAGAGCAGTGAGGTGATGAGCAAAGTCTTCAACAATTCCTTTCAGAATAACATCATCTCCAACACAATCGCTCAAACTCCCAAAAGACACAAAATTGCCCCTTTCTACTCAGCCCTTCCAGAGATCAAATTTGGCCACAAATGCCTTGATTTTGTCTGTCTGGATCGGAATGTTCATATCATTTCTTTGAAACTTCTTCTCGAGTTCATTAAGCTCCCCAAAAAACATTGGCCAGGTAAACCAGTTGAATGTGGAAGTCATCATTTCTCAACTCTTCCAAAATAGTCTTTCTTTGTTACTCAAGGAACAACACAACGTCATTGAACAGTTCAAGCACCATTTGAAGCAGATTGCCTTTGGACAGCCATCAGGCTTGCATAGTAAAAGGCAAGGCATCATGTCCTACTTCCAAATCTTGACAGAATCATTGAAACAGCCTTATGTTAAAAGTGGAATCTTTGATGTAGTTGATCACTTTAATCACGATTGACAAGTCATCACAAAGGGATGTTGGAAGAGTTTTTGATGCAAGTGCTTCTCTGTGAAATATGCAGTGATTAGATTGGGCTAGTGGATTCTTTTGCTGGATGAGGGTAACTAATCCAGATTTTGAACCCAACATTGCAGGTGCTCCATCTGTGCACACTCCAACCAAGCAATCCCAATTCAAGTTGTTCTTTTAAAAAAAAAAAAAAAACAAGGACAAAAGTTGTATGGCATCTCCCTGCCCTGTTTTGAGTGGTTGGCAAAACAGAAAATCCTCAATTTTCTCTTTGTGGATGTACTTCACAAAGACCAATAGTTAAGAAAGATTTGAAACATCTGTTGACTCATCCATTTGGACTGCAAAGAATGGCAACTTAATTTACATAATTAATCACTGCTTCATACTCTCAGCCAGATCGTCAATGAGAACGAATAGTGTCATTCAACATTGAAATTTGCTTCATCTTTTGATAGGCAGTCTCCCAAGACTATCTTGGTGCAGGTCAGCAAACTTGGTTTTACCAATGTTTCACCAATCTCATAGGCAATTTCGTATGATGCTTTCACAATTGCAGCTGTTTGGTTTTGGAAGGTTCCAGTCATGTCTAATCTTGCTTGTTTCAAATTGGCCTCTTTGAGTTTGAAAAATGCACGATCCTTGTCTGGAGGGCTATTATCGAGATGTTGTTTCAACTGAAATGGTTTCATGGAGCCATTCCCCAAAGTTTTCAAACATTGCTCTCCATTCTGGATCAGAAAGAAAAACCTGAAGTCTAAGTACAAATCTTGATAACAGCGTTTTTTGGATATTTTCTGAGGAAAACGAAAAGAAAAATGTCAAATCTTGTCTCAAAATTTGGAAAGGTTGCACAAATATAAAATTGCACGTATGAATGCAAGCAAATATATGCTTCTCTCTTTCTCTTTGGTTTTATAATTTTTATGACATTTTCATCAAGTAATTATAGTTAATGGGGTTTGGCTGTTGACTTATTCACATTATAATGACACATAAGTGATAAGAGATCATGTGAGTTAAACTCTTCTAAAAAAAAAAAAAAAAAAAAAAAAAGAATAAAAATTGGTGTGGATGTTTGAACCGTTTCTTGGATTTGATCATCAAAATAACATATTAGAATATTAATCAAATATCAAAGTGGGGTGCAGTTTGTATTTAAGTAGGTGAAATCTATATAAATTGGAAAATCTATTGTGATTTTGAAATATTTCAAGATTTGCTTTTATTTTATTTTTTTTTAACCTAACATTTCAGCAGATCCATTCTCTGGCCTTCTTTGACAACACAGTATTGATAAATCCCTTACTCACTGAGTAGTTTCTATTTCCATAAAGTTGAGGAAAAACCATAGAATCTAACAACAAACAACTCTTAGAATATATAAAAAAATATTTCAGAGATTCTGATGTCTTTAAAAAGTAAAAGAAAACAAATTGGGTTTAGGGTTTTGATAGAATAAGAATTGCTGTAACAAGTTTGCCAACTTATTTTTTTCTCTTCTATTGTAAAAATTTAATAGATGTTCATTGTAGAGTATGAAAAATATTTTTTTACTGTTACTTCAAATGTCTAATGCTTGTTCCTTTAAATTCCAGGTATTTGATGAAACGACTGCGATTCTTAGGAAATAAGGAATTATCAAAATTCTTCACATTTGCATACCTTGCTCTCTGGCATGGTTTATATTCGGGCTATTTTAATACATTCTTCTTGGAGTTCTTGATGATAGCTACAGAGACATATGTAAGTATCTAGTTGCTGGTTTTTGTCTATTAATGTGTAAACATTTTTTTTTTTTTTTTTTTTTACTTTTGAATGAGGACATCAGAGAAAGGTTATTTTAATGTATGAAAATCTCAAATGGAAATTCAACATTCATCAGTTGTAGTGATTTGAATGTTTTCAGTTAAAAATTTTATTCTTACAAAGTGAGGTTTGAAAGTTCATATTCTTATTTGGGCAAGAGCCTTTCTTTTTAAACATCTTTCATTAAATATGACCGACAAGGAAAATTTAGTTAATTTTTTTAGTTTTTCCACCTTTCTTACATTATTTCTTTTTGGTGAGAGCAAGTATCTTTTGCCATTATATAACAAAGTGGAAATTTTTTTTTGTGTGTGATAAGTTTCGTCCTTAGCATTTCATTTGACTAAAGCAATGTTTTTTTTGGGGGGGGGGGGTCCCCACTGATGTAATTATTTATGCTCTCAAAAAGGAGGGGAGTATAAAAACATAAACATAAGTTATAATTAGGCACGGGTAGGAAACCCTGAAAATGTTTGAATGCTGGAATTTTCAAATTGAAATTATTTTACAGATTATCTGAGTATATAGACTAACTCAGTGTTTCTTAACTGATGTTCCTGGGTGCACTAATATGCCCTGAAAGGTAGCCAGGTGCAGCCTAAGTTAACAATTTTTAAAAAATCTTTATTTTTAAAGTTAGACGCCAAGTACATGGCTTCCATGTCTGTCAAGTCTTTGTCATTTTAAACTGAATGCGAAATTCCTTAATTTTTAAAGTGGATAATCCTTTCTCTTCTGTCTTCCTCAAGGGATTTAAATCAGCCATGAATTAGCTTTTCTTTAAAAAAAAAAAAAAATAAAAAAAAATTAGCAGATTCTCCATAAATCCCATTGAATGAAAACTGTACCACTAATCTTTAAAAATGCTAAACCAA
Organism: Acanthosepion esculentum; assembly: GCA_964036315.1. Lineage (NCBI taxonomy): Eukaryota > Metazoa > Mollusca > Cephalopoda > Sepiida > Sepiidae > Acanthosepion > Acanthosepion esculentum. The sequence continues at coordinate 36,727,149 of OZ038499.1, forward strand.
AATTTCATCTTTTCAAATCTCATGACTAATTTTTCCTTATTAAGTCGGAGTTTTAGTTATTCTACAAATGCACCTTGAAGTGTATGTTAAAAAAAGTGGGGAGGGTTGAGAAACTGGTCTAGCCAATTTCATTTTCTTTTTTCTGCATTATAAAGTATCCCACTTTTCCTAACATTCTTCTGATATATAAAAATTTCACACACACACACACACACACACACACACACACAATAAAAAAGGTTAAAAAAAATTAAAATTTCAGACGCACTGGGTTGTATATTAATATTTGTTTTAATATTTAAATTAGGTTCCTCGACTAGTTTCAGCCAGCATGGCTATCAGGAAAAAAAAAATCTGTTTGTTAATCATTCACTCCTGTAGTTCACTTCTATCTTTGAAGAAAGTGGACTTTGTAGATTTTTATCATTAATTTTGGTCAGTCCTTCTAGTGGTTAAACGGTCTTTCAAGTTTTAAGATAGAGGCTGGGAGATTCATGAGTCTCAGAATCAATGCCCTAGTCATCCTGACAGCTTTATTGGTTGCTTGGAAGGGGATGTGTTATGTTAATAGGTAATTTATGTTATGACTTTTACAGTTAGAGTTGTGGTAGATTTTGAAAGTAGTCTTAGTGACTGAGTTAGTGAACGAATTGGTGTGTCTAATAAGGTTACAACATAGGCTCCTTTTGTCACGTGTGTGTGTGTGTGTGTGTGTGTGTGTGTATATATTAGTTTACGAAAAACTACGTAATCCGTATGGGTAGACCCAAGGAGGATAATATATATATATATATATATATATATCTCCTGTTACTCCAGTAAATAATAGATTTCATGTTATATTTTTTTTTTTTTTTTTTTTTTGGAACCTCATGAACAAGTTCATAATTTCTACATTTTTTTAGCATTTTGCTGGTGAATGGTCACCTTGAAAACTCATTTTGAATGGACACAATTAGATAGTCTGCCATTGGGTATTAACTGTGCAGATGTTTCCTATGTATGATAAAACCACAGAATGTACAATCCAAAACTCTGAGACTTTAAAATCTTTCTCTTGAAACTCGGTAAACCTTCTTTACTAGAATATTTTAATACTATGATCATACTGGTATCAAAACATGAATTTTTCCCACCTGATTTTTAAGTTAAACATTATAGAAATTTATTACGTAATTAATTTTATATTGTAAACAAATTGCAAAACTAATGGTATTCACAGTAAAAAAAAATTTTCTCCACTTTCTCAAAATTCATGTTTTTCTTGCTTTTTCAACTGAATTTTCCCATTCTCTTTTGTTAGGTGATTGATCGACTAAAGCACAAGAAAGTACCTCCATTTCCTAAAGGAAAACTGAATGGTGTTTGGTTATGGTTCTTATTTAGGGTTATTTATTGCCAATTTTTCTGGAGTTATGCATTGATATCTTTTGAATTGTTACAATTCCAAAATTACTGGGAGGTAAGTAATATATTTTTGGTCTTATTTTCACGTATATACATGATCTTAACCATGTCATTCTGATCTGGACTTTTTGTATTTAATATTGCATGTCAATATGAATCTTTGTAAAATCAGCATCATTTTCTCTGAACTGAAAGCCAACATTTTATTCAAAAATTTTCTACTGTCTTTTTTTTTTTTTGTCATCTTTGTTAGATTTTCCTTTTAATTTTTTTTTTTTTTTTTTTTTTTTGTCCAGGTTTATTCTTCCATGTATTTTGTTGGCCATTTGTGTCATCCGTTGGTAATTTTAATCACCTACTTGATTTTTAGAAGACCACCAAGAAAATCAGAGAATGGAATACAGTAAGTACACCAAATTGTTACTATTGCATCAAAGTGGTCCACTCAGATAAAATCTATAAAGTAGATAAATTTTACAGGCTACTTATTGTTGACAGAGGTTGATCAGGAACAGATGAGTCAGAACAACCAGCCTGTTAGAAATGTTGGTTGACAAGTGAAAAATGGAAATTTTTTTTTTTTTTTTTACATCATTCATTTCCAAATTTAAAATTTTGACAAGGAAACAGAAAATTTGTGTGGTTGAAATAACTATTATAAAAAATTTGGTCAAAGGTTGGAAGAGAACACTGGAGGAATATACATAGTGTTAGGAAAATCAAAGATTCTAGCTGGTCACTGTCTCTTCTCATGACCCCCAGAATGTGATTATTTTTTTTCTTAATAGTGGGAAACACTTTTTTATTATATATATATATATATATATATATATATATATATATATATGAGAGAGGATTAATTTTGTTTCCATTAAAGTTGTTTTAAATTTAGTTAACTGTGGATATGAACAGGCCAAACATTTAACGAAGCTGTGAGATTGTCTTTATGAACTCGGACTCTATTGGTAGAGCAATAATTTGCTCAACTCTAACAAAACAATTTATTTAAAATAAAAATCTGGAACGGTCAAAAAGTGCATAGCTAGAGAAAACCTTGCTAATTCTTTTATTTTTATTTTTTTCTAGGAAAGAAAAAGAGCTGTGATGTTTGGCCTCTGCTGTAACTCTATTTGAAAAGAACTCATTGATCCTGTTGTGGTGTTCTTCCTTGGACAATATTTTTTTTCTTTTTGGCTTGGCTGACACAACTAACAGAAGGCATCAGATCTATTTTATTTTTAACATTTGATTATTTTCATTCAAAATACAGATGACATTAAAACTCATCTCTAAAAAAAAAAAAAAAAAAAAATTATATTTTATTTTCAATATTGTTACTGTTGATATGTTTCTCTGAACAAACTATAGAGGCTCTTTGGGACCAATACAATATGAAGAAAAAAAAAATTAAAATGGAAGAATTACTGAAGTGAACTCAAGCTGGTTCCAAATTGAATGTGTAGACAAAAAAGCCAGAGTCTTTGTTGGGATTTGGTAGTTTTTGTTACAAGATATTCCATGAATATCCAACAGAAATTTCAGTTACCAATCACCACCGACTCTCTTTCTCTCTCTCTCCCACTTCTACAAAAGTTGTTGTCTATGCACATTGCAGATCCAATTAATAATTTCTAATTTTTTTTGTTAAACAAAACAAAAAAAAACTTTGTTGCCTGTTTTGTCAAGGAGGTTGCCTAACTTTTTAAGAATCCATAACCAAGAGTCATGTGTGTATGCATATGAGAAGTCAAATACTTATATAAGTCGTCCAAAACTGAACTGCGCCAATCTGCTATATTTGTGTTGTGGTCTATCCTGACAGACAAACTTTTTTTTTTTTTTTCTTTTAATTTTTTGGATGAACTTCAGCTACACTTTCATGATTGTGTGTGCGTGTTTTTTTTTTTTTTTTGGTTTTTTTTTTTCCCTTCCATTCAGATATATATATTAAAAAAAAAAAAAATCAGAAATTCTGCTACAAAGTGGATCCACTGACCTTTTTCAAAATCCTTGCCTGCCTCTCATTGGTGGTTGTGTTTGAAGGAGGCTCAACAAAAAGCTCTGCCCCCATCCCAACCTTATTCGTTTGTGCTTTCACTGCCCTCCCTTCCCTAATTTTCCCAGATTTGTTAAATTTCTTCCTTTTTCAAAATCCTGTTCTTGTCTTCACCTGCTGCTAACATGGGAGGGGAAAGGGGTAATAAAATATATAAAATAAAAAACCTAAAAAAAAACTTAAAGGGAACAGACAAGAAAGTGATTGCAAATGCCCGTCCTTGTGGATTTGGTTAGCAAAATGAAAAATTTAAATATTGTTATTTTATATTTGGTTTCTGAAATAAATAAATTTAAAAAGAAAAATATTGACATTTTTCTTTTTCCTTGACTTTTAAAATTTGCTTTTCTGTTTGTCTTTTTGTCAGAGGAAAAAAAAATGATAATGTCTGCCCTCTTTTCTAAATCATCTTATGAAATGGTTTCCACTGCTCCTTCTTACATAACCACAAAATAAGGCCCAAGGAAAGTTTTTCACACAGGATTTGCTGCCTTTTCATATATAATATATATTTTTACTTTTTTTTTTTTTTTTTTTTTGTTTATTAAAAGTTTAATATATTTCAATAAAATAAATGCGTTTTATAAATACAGATTTGGTTTTAATACAAATTATAGCACTGTATATTTTTTGTTTATATTCTTTTAGTGGTCTGGTTCATGAAGCTACCCCCCCTCACTGTTAAAAAATGCATTTTTATTCAATATATCTAACCTTTTGAAACTAGTAATATAATTTTGACAAACTCTTCTATTGCTGATGCTGAGTTTTAAAATGCAGTTAACAATTGGAATGGAGAATTATTACAAATGTGGCTGTCAATTTGGTTTTACTTTTCTTTGTTAAATTTTATCTTTTCACTGAAATGGCTCAAGTAACAGTGGGGGAGGATATTTAGAAAATTTAAAGGATGTGGGTATATTTATGAGGGTTTTTTTTTTTATTTACACAATATCTACAAAACATTAAGGTTTATTTTTTTTCTCGGACATTAACTTCCTATATAGTCTTTTGTTACACACACACAGAATAAAATTAAGAATTTAAAATATACAAAGCAATATTTAAAGTGGTTCTACTTCCCGAGGGGAGAGAAGGAACATTAAAGTTACCAATTCTGATTTTATTACACCCCCCCCCCACTTCCAATATACATGACGCATCATTCTGGGAGTGTAAAAAGTTAGTGTAAGCATTTTCAGCATGAAGAGAGAAGAATTTTGCAACTGCAGTTACTTTGCATTAATACCCTTTAGGAAAGGCCTTGTTACTGACATTTTGCTGATAAGAAAGAGCAGATGAATAAGCACTTCCTCACCCACTTAAAAAAAACAAAACCTGTCTTGGCAGGGTATTCTTCTATTCACTTCAGGATGTTGATCATGGCTCTCCACAATTTCTAGGCCTTAATAAATTTTTGTCTTTTTGCTATCTCTCCTAAACCTTGCTCTGCCATCCATTCACTCAAGCTTGCCAGGTAAGTTTATGGATTGTTTTCCTCTGACCTTGCTTTCAGTCTGTTCTGTGAGTATCAAATTTTCCAAGCCCTCTTCATTATTGCGCTAATGCCACTAGGATAGAGGGAGTGAAAGGGACTGAGGAAAAAAGGTCAATAAAGGAACAAGTTTCAGGAAGACAGATGGTGATTTAACATTGCTGGTGGCAGGGAAGCAAGAAATCAGAACGGAATTCCATGGGTGAGAAGCACAAGAAAAAAACTGTTAGATTATAAAAATGGTGGTTGCAGCTATAGCATGTTGTAGTAGTGAGACCAATCTAGTAGCAACTAGCATGCCTAAAATTCATGCAGTTGAGGCACATTTAGCTCATCAGAAACAATTGCCATGAAAATATTTGTAGAAAAGACAGGGAAACCACATCACAGTTGAAATGTCAGGATCAATTGCATTACAGATTCTTTGAATTCTGTTCCAGTATAGCAGGAGCACCAGGCTTCATTACATTATTTTTTTTAGGAACAATTGGATTAAGCCAAATATTTGTGCAGTGACACTACCCCTTGAGCTTGTGGAGAAGGCTAGCATACCAAATGCCTTTGAGATATCTACAGCAACAGGGCGGACATTCACAAGTATACTGGAAAATGAGAGCATCTTTACCTTAGCTGCAGTAAGAACAGGGTGCATTTCTTCACTTATGGTGGAAACAGACGACTTAATAGTTAGTTGAAGTTTTTCTGTAGCTTTTGAGAATTACCGCCACACACAGGTTATCCAAAAAACCCCAAATTTTCTCTTCTGTATTTCCTGCTTCCATATTGGTAATGCAAACATCGGTATAGTTGGCTGCCATGGTTTTAAGAGCCAGACACCTTTCCCCTACAGGGATGGAGTTTCAGTGAATGTGTCTTCACTAATAAAGTTTTTTTAAACTACACGAGTCTAAGAGCAGTAAACTGTCTGCATTTTATGGTGATCGTTGCAGTTGCATAAGAGAAATTTGGGAGACAGATATTTGGGATTGCACTTGGTTTAAAATTAACCATCATGGTCATCATCCCAGATGACTTGGTCTTTGATCAGCAAAGTTGTGAAAAGTGTCCATTTTCTCCACAGTTAAATCATGATGCTACAAGCAGGACAGACTTTCCAATTGTGAGCTGCATTACCACAAAATTGGCACTTTTTCTGTTAAGATACTTTTGACAAGGCTAGAGTTGTGGGGGGTGGTCTCTTATGGACTCTTGGTACCAATGAATAAAATTATCAAATGTTCTATTCCATTGTGATCCAGGTTCAGTTGATATGGTTTGAGTATTTTGAACAGGTTAATAATTATTCCCTCTTTTGGTGGGAATAAATTTGTGAATTTCTTTGGGTGAGATTTAAAAGCAATTTAAAAACAGCAGGAAGATGAGACTGCAACAATCTTAAGAAAGGGTTTATTCAACAAAAGAAACTGAGCCGAACGACACTATTGATATCTCTCTACATAATCCCCCTCCCCAAAATACAACAGAATTTATAAAAAAAAATGTATGTTTATTTACATACATAATTCTAAAGAAGAGTTCATTTCATAACATTACTATTATATTTTTATCATTTATGTAAATGGAGAAGATATAAGTTTTTATATATCAGAATATTATGAAAATTAATGACAAAGTGGGGAAAAATTTTTGTGTGACTTTTTTCGCATGACTGATGTTCTAAAGGATGAAATATACGATACAAAAAAATGTCGTCCCCTTTGTCATTAATTTTTTTCTAACATTTGCATAATTATAATCAATACCGCATTTGGCTATTGATAAAAAGAAAAATTATCTGAGAGAAGTGAAAAGTTTTAATGTATGATGCAGCTTTTTGTTCTGATAAATATTTGTGAAGACAGGAAGTGGGGACTTTTTTGGTTTGTTTTTTTTTTTTTTTTAAAGTGCATTTCAGCAGTTACACATTTTGTTAGTATAGAATAGGTGCATCAAAATAGAATTGAGAGAGTTCAATTTTTTTTGTAAGTTATTTTAGAAAGTGAAAATCGCGTGTATTTATATATATATGCACCTCGAAGCAGTGTGTCTCACTAGAACAATTACGACTATGTAGGAAGTTCGATCCTCACTGGGTGCTCCCTACTTTCAGCCTTGTGCCACATCATTTACTTGGGGGGGGGGAATCACACACACATTATATATATGAAAACTTATCTTAGCCAATGCATTTTGTCCTCTAATGGATTTTACCAAGGAAAATGTAAGGATTTTATTATTCATTAAGTATTTATCAATAAAGGTAAAAATGTCATTAGTTTGCAGAATTTTAAAATTTAAGAATGATCATATACATCAGGCTGAAAAATCTCAGTGAATTATGGAGGATACTAAGTTACGTAATTTAATGTCTAAACAAGTGAGTAAATTTTTTTTTTAAATACAAGTATTTATCTTTTGGTTTGGATTCATTTATGCATTGTATATTTTAAATAGGTTATGAATTTACCTATTTTCGTTTAAACATTTTTAATGTCCTGTATTTTATTCTAGATTAATATGTAAACTAAAATATTTCAAGCACTTAATTTTGATAATTACAAAAGACAGCTTAGAAATATATAACTCAAAATTGAATATCCTAATATTTTCTGTAAATCATTATTTATACAACTAGATTAAGATTCACCCTATTTAAATCTATATAATCAGAGGAAAGACTGCCAGCCTAACAGTTGTTAAGAAGACACTTATTGACAGTCTCCTTGTGGAGAGGTAAGCCATTAAGGGTGATTGCTGGAAGGACTGGTTGTTTACAAAGAATATTCATAAAGTGTGATAGGGAAATGTTCAAGAGGAATGAGTGCAGATCATCAAGCAAAGCTGATTTAAGAACTTGGGGAAGCTTCTCATGGATGTGTCCAGGAAATGGGCTACAAATGACACCTTCCTCTTGAATCAGAGACAATATCAGAAGCATCTTACCTCGACAATTGCTCAATCGTCTAAAGTCCTCTTTTTCGATGAACATTTTTGCATTTCATTTGGAAATCAAAGTCTGTTTACTTGAAGTCCAATGTAGAGTTTTCACTCTGATGAGTGCCATGTCATCCATTGATGTTTGTCCATTATTTTATCAAGTCCAAAGTCAATGCTGCCATCTGCCAGGAAAACTTTGGGCATTTCATGTTTCTGTTCGGAGAAGCTTTATAGAAATGTTGCTTTGGTACCTGCCATTACTGCTATGATATTACTGTGCTTGATTGGCCAACCAACTTAGATTCTGTATGGGGGTTAAAGTCAGCTATGTCGTATGAGGAAGAGGAGATGACAAACCCAACAATACAGACAAGCTGAAGACAATTATCAAAGCAATGTGGCCTTTCCCACCACTTCACCAATGCCACAGGCTAATAACCTCTATGCCACAACTGCATTGATGCAGCAATTTGTGCAAAAGCAGCTCCAAAAAAAGTACTGAGTACATAAAAAAAAACATAGAGAAATGTGGAAGTTCTCAAAAATATGAGTTTTATGATATATTCTAATATTTTGAGAGAGTGGAGTTTTGATTGTTATCACTTGTAAGGCATAGTGTTCAAAATCATCCTAAATGTCACAAGCAGAAGAAATCATTGCTGAAGAACGGGTCGGATTTTGCCTTAGATTAAAAGTTCTATGCAAAAAATACATCAACAAAACTTCTAGCATGTCCTCAAACTTTAAAAAAAAAAATCACTTTGATGAAGTGTGGCACAAGGCATTGGGGACAACAATGAACAAATATAACACTAGTAAGAAGTTGATCCATGCTATCCAGCAGCTGCAAACAATGCAGAATTCTTCCATTGGACACCTCAAAGCTGTCTTCTGTACCCTACATTCTCTAACATCTTCAGTGTATGTATTATGAGTGACACTAGGGCACAGTCAGCATCAGAGGTTGCAACATCACTTTGCAGACATAGTATAGCTGGCAAAAAAAAAAAAAAAGAGGAATTCATATCAGTCTTATGAACAATTTGGATGAAATATCCTCCAGATATGGCATGCAGATGAATGTGAAGAAAAAAAACCAAAAATGAGAAAAGGCTTTTAACCAAGATAAAAGGCAGTGGTCAGGAACTTAAAGTAGTGAAATAATTCAAATATATTGGCTCAATTATCAGCAAAGAGGGTTCCAGACCAGAAATAATTTTAACAACAGCATAAAACTAAGAACCATCTGGAAAGACGGGAACATCTACATGATGGCCTTCTCAATATTTCTGTACGTCTGCAAATCTTGGCCATTAACAGCAGAATGACAGTGAATAATTCAAGCATTAGAAATGAGATGCTACATCCTAGACAATTCCTCTGGAGACCATTTTACAAATGAAGCCGTGCAAGAAACCAAACAAGAAACAATCCTGTTGGAAGACAACTATATTTAATAATAAAAAAAAAAATGACATGGTCAATTCCTAAGAGGCTACAATTTTTCCACTACTATCTTACAAAGTACCACTTTTGACAGACAAAGGAAAAATGAGCTAACAATGTTACAGAGTGAATTGGAAGATGATTTACACACATTGGCATGCAACCAAGACATAGAGGGAGCTGGTCAGGTGCTCAGTGACCCTACAATTGCACTTAATGAACTTAGAAGATATGCAAGTTTCACGTTTTGAATTAAATTAATCTTGTTTTAATGTTAAGGGACAGTTAAACTACAGGTGCATATCAAAAAAATTAGAAGATCATGGAAAAGTGCATTGATGATTTTATTACTAGTCATTTGTTTGCAGAATATACATTCCACACGAATGAATGCATGCATGCACACACACACACACACTAATGATAATTGTTCTGATGAGCTTTCCATCTTTATGAATTTAAGCACAGTACTAGATTAGTGGCAAGGCCTCATTTTACATTTGAAATGGCTAGATGTAACCCCGTAAGTTCTATGCTAACATTTTCTTTTATCACACTTCTCACTTGAGGAACTCTCTTCCAGCTTCTTTTTTTCCAGTCAACTTTGATCTTCAAAAATTTAAATGCAATGTCAATCATTATCTTCCTGTTCTCTCTCCTTAATAATGTTTTCTTTTCCATATAATCTCACACTCAGTAACCCCTTGCATCTTAGTGACTTTATTGCTTTGCTTGGAGTGAAATGATTAAAAAAAAAAAAAAAAGAAAAAAAGTACAATTTAAAATAAATGAAACACATGACTTGAATTTAAAGTGTTTTAATGTCCAGAACAATTTTAAGGAAGCATAGGTGATTTATATGAAGTGCTGGGAGCAGGATGTTTGCTTATGGAAATATTACAAAAAAAAAAAAAATTGCACACTGTATTTGTGAAATAATAATGCCTTATTTACAGAATTATTAGTTTATACGGTGGGTGAGTTTCAAAGTTAGCATTTTTAGAACTATCCCTCAGTTTACCTGTCAACCCAAAAACGTCTGTATTAGTTATAAGTGAAAAATAGTAAGTAAATTTTTAATGTGGTCTCTTTTCTGTAACTGCAAAAGTCAAATCATTATTGCAGTAAATTTGTCTGTTAGTAGAACCAATTGCACTTGAAACAGTTGCAGGAATTGCAGTTAACAGTGGATTAATTTTTTAGTTACCATTTTTTTTTCTTTTTCAATGAGAACAAGAAAAAATGACTAACTTAACTCATTAATTGCAAATGACAGAAATTTCTGCCACAGCCAAAGGTTAAGAAAATTTCATTTATCCAGTCATTAGTCATTTAAAAAAAAATTCCAGGGAAAGAAGAAAAAAAAAAGTTTCTCTTTCTTCCAAATAGTAGTAGTTTTTGTGAATCCTAATCAAAATTTCTGTCCAATAATCACAAAATTTCAATTGAAACAGTGGCATCTTTTTTTTCATGCCCAGAGGAATTTCCCCACCCACCATTTCATTTATAATTACTGCATAAGAGTAAAGTTTAGCCATTCCCCCCTGAAGCAATGGTATGGGAGGAGGGGGGATGCAACCTTCCATGTAGAAGGCAAAATTTTAATGAAAAAAAAAAAAATTTTTTTTTCATTTCCTTATTTGGGAAGAGTGCAAAACTTTTATCACGAAACAGCAGGGGGGGTGATATGGAGAGAGGAAAACTGCAACAAAACAAAAAATCTTTGCTATTGTTCATTAATTGGACAAATTTTGCTAAACTGCAAAATATGAGGCTTACAAAAAATTTCCTTTTTAAAAGAAAAACATTGCCAAGACTAGTTTTTGCTCTCATATTTAAATGAGACAGAATTAAATTCAATTTTTTGGCAAATAAAAAAATTCTTTCAAAAAGATTCCCTAACCCCCCAAGAACTAAAAAGACATCTTCTGATATGTATATATATTTTTTAAACTTAAGCTATTATCAATTTTTGATTAGTTTTTCTTTCATCTTATTTTTGTTGCAACACTTAGATTTTTACATTCTACAAGCATTAAGTAAGCAACATGGATAAGAAAGAAAGAAAAAAATTAGCTTCTGGTTAGATATGAACCAGCTTCCTTTATTTTTGAGAACCTGTTTGACAAAAAAGACTACTTAACAAATTAGTCTACGAAAACTAATCAGAAGAGATTAAAAAATGGGACAAAAAAAAACAAAAAAAACTTAAAAATTCAATAATAAAAGGTATCTTCTGAGATCTTTGGGAGGAGCATCAAACATTTACGAACCATGTCTGGATGCAGTCATTGGATCGGGTGACATCTAGCAACCAATCTGAAACAGATTGGTGCAAAACTATTAAGATCTGTTAAGTAGCCTTTTTTGCAATATTATTTTTTGCTTTGATAATTCGAAAAAAGGATAAATCAGACATTTCAATGAAATTATGATTCTTTTCAGACTTAGAATCATTATCTCAGATCTCCAATATCTTAAGGGTTTCTTATTCAAAACGCTACTCTCTAAAAATAAAAGCTAAATGAACTTTAAAAAAAAACAATATAAAATTCGATTTAAAGTTAATGGATTTTAAAAATTTATCTGATGTTCCAAATATTTATATAACTAAAAAAAAAAAAAAAAAAAAAGTAAAATAAAAAAATTAATTAATGAACAATTTCATGCTGAATGCCCAAAATTGGGCAGAAGAAATTTCCTTATTTAACTTGGGCTTCCATCTTTTTTTTGTTTTTCATACACTGAAAAAATATCAATATTTGCACTGCATAATTCCAGCTTGTCATTTGAGTGATGAGAATTAAATTTAGTAATAAAACAAGAGATCAGGCCACTGCTATATTACAAACCTTACAATATTGGAGGGATGCAAGTGGTATAAAAGAAAATACAAATAATATACCACATATATATTACAAATTATAATACTAATAAATATTGCACAGGTTCTGAGCAACTATATATATATATATATATATATTATACTGATACTTGCTTTCATATTTACAAAATGATGGCTTTGATGAATTCAACACATTTTTTTAAATCTGCAAAAAAGTTCAAGATGTGAAGAGAGCTGACTTCAAATCCTTGATTAATTTTCATTTATGTGACTATCAGTGAGGTTTATCAATCCCTGCTTCCAGTTCTGATGATTGTCTGGACCAATCTGCCACTATCTTGATCAAATTATGAATTGAGTATGAGCAGAACATGAATGCAAATATTTCATCATATTTGCTAGTGTATACATTATATATATATATATATATAATGTTCATCTTCATGTTACAATGCAGTATTGAGAATGTCCAGTCAAAGGGAAGATCAGTTATCTCCCTTTAATTTTTTATTATTCTTCCATTCATTTCTCTCTTAATTGTACAGGAAACAGTTCTTGATTGGAATGTGTGAAATAACAATTATCCTCAAGTGAAGAATAAGAAAAATGGAGTGAAAAAAGTCCTATTTATCCATTTTTCCAATCTACAGCAGCAGGTTCATTCCACTTCAATATGCCCTTCTACCTGATATTTGAGACGAAGGTTACGTGCTCGTATATGTTCACTATCAATCTCCTTGGTTGCTTCAGCTGGAAACCAACCCATCTCACTGTCATCTGATTTCTCACCATAATACCAGCCTGCAATAGAGGAAGATAATTTTTTCACTGATCAACAGATGCTATTAAAATATGTACAAAGAAAAATATTTTTAAAATGTTCAAATTCAGTTATCATTTTTTTAAAAAAAGGGGGGGGGGGTATGTCTACATACAGTGAAAATACTACTTACCATCATTAAGTTTTCGTAATACTGTGATCATATCATTTTCTTCTAACGAGAGCTCATCTCCTTCACGGGCTTCATACCTACTGATAGCCTGAACTTGGGGACAGTCTATAGAAAGAAGAGAAAAAGAGATTCAAGACTGGGATAAATATTATCATGTGGTCGAGGTAGTTGCTTATTTCCCTGTTTGCATCAGTAGTCATTGAATCCAAATAAAAGTGAAGGTTTAGAAGGCTGATTTTCATAATAGACAGGCCCTCTACATTTATTCAATTAACACAACACAATCCACTTATATTCATTCATCTTTTTCACCTCCTCATAATGTGTGACATTGGAAAACGGAAAGAAAACGGATAAGTTAAAAATAAAGACTGTTCCAATAACTTGGACCGATTTTAAATGTGAATTAAGATTAAGCGTCTAATGATTTTTTTCTTTTTCTTTCAGATTTAACAACTTGAGTCTTTGTTAATCTTTCCATGGTTGAAATCGCCAATCAAACAATGTGTTAAAGTTATCAAAACTTATTATGAAAATGGATGCTCAAACAGAAATGCATTTAATGAACTTCGATTTTTTTGGTCAACATAATCGACCAAGCAAGAATGCAATTGGAGACAATGTAACATTGTGGAGAGGTTCAATTCCTGTGCACGATGACAAATAGAGGTGTCTGGATTTTCAGCCACTGCAGCAATGTTTTCAGCTGAACAGTGAAACGAGCATGCAATGATGTTTTCACATCTGCCACCGACCAAGTTTGTTTGAATCTATAGACAATTTTTGCAATTACACTCTTGAAACTTTAACATGTTGTTTGATTGTTAATCTTTCCATGGTTGAAACTGCCAGACTTAAGTTGTTAAATCTGAAAGAAAAAGAAAAAAAATCATTAGATGCTTAAAATTAATTTACATTTAAAATTGGTCCAAGTTATTGGACCAGCTTTATAAGCTTGGAACAAGATGAAAAGTGTTAAAGAATACAATGATAGACAGACTGAGAGAAAGAATTGAGATTTCTTTTAATTTTTAAAGTCTGTTTATTTTTTTAAGCAGACACAGTTTGAAGCAAATGACTTTGTTAGTCTGATATTGTCAAGAAGACTGTCCAGAGAAAGCTGGGCTGACAGATGATTGATGGCACAGCTTAAAGTGACAGTTACAAAAACATGTCTCTTGTTTGCACACCTGAGACATAATATTTGATAATTTTGGAGACGAGACAAAATAGGGGAGCTGATTTATTCCACCGATCAAAAAGTGAAAATTATAAACAAATCGAGAATATGGAATTTTTTTATGTAAGGACTTAATGCTGCATTCTTAAAGTGCGATAAACCTAACAGCAAATGGATAAGCTGACCGGAGGAAACTGCTGATAAATTTCTGATTGTATAAACAAGACCAGGCTGGGAAAAATTTTTCTGACAAGAAATTAAAATGATAATTCTAATTAATGACCAGAAACTAAGCCACACTACATAGTTTGAGAACCAAATTTTGGTGAAATAGCAAGAAGGACAGAGAAATTATTTTCACTCATTGGGAGATGTTGGTACAAAACACAAATAAGAGAAGGAAGGAGTTATGAGGGCAGATTAATACTTGTGACTGCTGCTCATAGGAAAATAGGTCTCCTTAAATTTGGAAATGTAATTAATTTTCCAGAGACAGACAACAAAATATTCTTGTTGGAAGATAGGGAAAACACAGCGTCCCCTAACCACGTTGACCCCAATGTCAGTTTTGGGTGAAATTCAATATAAGCAGAACACTTTGGGCGATTCAACCAGAGTTCCACAGACACCAGTTCCAGAGTGCAAACGACAAGAAGCAACTATTCTGCCAAATCCCACATGACTAGCTGCCAGAGAGAACCTCCAACTTAAGCCTTATTCCAGACTTAGCTAAATTAAACAAAGTGTCACAATAGAATTCAAAGTGGGAAAGGTTAATATTTCTGTACAAAGAACAAAATGAACTGAATAGAAATAGACCCTGAAGAAATTCCTGTTTTTTTTTTTATTTCATCTGCAAGAACGTTTTTGTTTTTCTTTTGTGACATAGCTTCACAGGATTGAACTAGTGCTCCAATTGCTGACGACAACCCGATCTTTGCCGGCTCTGTGATCAATCATTCAACACGACATGGGATGGAGCAGGGCACAGATCAGAACAACCAACTCCAATGACCACCGGCAGCATCAACCAGGAACCGACCAGCGGGAAGTGTTACAAATGTTTTGACTGTTACTTTTTGTAAATTTTTGTATAAAGCAATCAAGAGTACTGATACCAAACAATAATTGTCCGAGATTTCTTGAATGCAGCATTTGTCATGAACTTTGGCAACAAAGTTAGACAGATGATATAGTCAGCATTTTTTGTCCGTCCATGCAATATTGAAAGAAAGCTCTCAAGGTATTTTAATAACATTTTGTGGAAGGGTGAGTTCTAAGCCAAGGGACAACTAATTAGATTGGTGGGGAGAGGGGGTCAGATCCACAATTTTTTTTTTTTAGAGAGATATTTTATAATAGTCCTAAAATATATGAAATAATGTAAACTCAATTACCTCCCCTGCATCTCATTAACTATTTTCATAATTTCTAATGATAACAGTACAAGAGGAATTCAAAGATTATAACTATTGCTTTACGTAATAGTTTTAGAAGAGGCATTAACTCTCTGAATACTTCAATGTACACTGCTCTATTTTTGAGATTTAATGGGTTATAGGTAGAAACATATCATTAGTGACTTTTTTTTTTTTTACCTAGTCATACTATCAGGATTTATTATTGGTGGACATAATCTTAATATAAAATACACAGATGACACTGTGTTGATAGCTGATGTGGAAAGAAAATTACAGGTCCTCCTAAACAAGTTTATAGAAGAAAGTGAGAAAAAGCCATCCAACCAGCAACAGCAAAAAGACAGTATGGTCAGCAGCAAGAGAAAACATCTGAAATGCGAGTTATATAAACATCAAGAAAGTGCAAAAGTTCAAATATCTAGAACGCATTTTAACAAACGATGGCAAACACAACACTGAGATAAAAACATACGTTAGACTAGGGAAAGAGGCATTTCAAAAGCTAAGCAAGCTGCTGAGAAATGGAAAAATTCTGTTAGAAACAAAGAAAAGAGTGCGGGATTGCTATGTGATATCCATCCACTTATATGGCAGTAAATGTTGGACAATTCTAAGAATGAGGAGAACAAAACTACAAGCAGCAGTAATATGGTTCTACAGAAGAATACTGAAAATTCCATGGGTGAGGAAAGTAAACAAGGAAGTCTTAAAGAAAATGGCAACAGAAAAAACACTTCTACTCAACATCAGGTTAGGACAGCTGGAATTCCTTGGACACATGAGGAAGGAGGGTTTGGAAAACTTTATCTTCACGGGGAATATTGAGAAGAAGAAAGATAAAGGAAAGCAGTGAGCCACTTAACTGGCGAGCTTGTGTGAATAGATGACGGAACATGTGAGGGGTACCTTAGCAAAAGGAGAAAAAAAACTGCTAAGAGCCACACAAGATAGAAAGTTGTGGAGAGCCATGATCGCCTATGTCCTGAAGGATGTGGCATATAGAAGATAATTAACACTGAACTTTTAATTTTTAATGGGCATTAATGGATTAAGTTTTAACTAAGGTTTCTTTCGTTTTATTTTTCTCGGTTATTTATGCCTAACAGTAAAAAAATATAATTGCCTCAAGTTGTTCAAATTTCTTAGCTGAAGTATTCTTTTTATTATTAATTTTTAACTAGTCTTTCTTTCATCCTACTGCCATTGTTTTTTATCTGAACTCTCAGGTTGTTTTGACATTTATTCTATAAGAATTAAGCAAGTAGCAGAGATGGGCAGTGCAGGGGATGTTCTAGCAAGAACTCACATTACTTATTCTTGTGAACCTGCCTTACAGATTAGGCTATGAAAGGTTAACCAACCAATATTGTTCCGATAAGCCTGACAGCTATATTCTTTTCTTCTTCATCATTCACTATTCTGCCATTTTGTTCTTCTACACTAATAATTTTAAAGGCAACAGTTTTATGTCATGAGAATTTCTTAGATGAAGCATTATTATAGTGGACTATAATGATAAAATGTTTTTTTGTCATATTTTTTTTTCAAATCAACTTAACAGTGCAGAAAAAAGGTTTTTAATTCAATAAGAGATAATGAAATTTTCTATAATAAAGATATAGTGGCATGTAAAGATTTTGTAAAAAATAACATGTGGTAAAAAGAAAAAAAAAAAACCTACAGTCCAAATCCTGAAATAAATTTTCTTCTCACTTTTAAGAATCTAAAGATTTGAAATTTGTTCAGTTTGCAATAAGCAAATTAAAATGTTTTTTTTTTTATTCATTCAAAAAAACTTAAGATTTTTTTTCAATCCTTCATTTCATAATTACATATTCAAAAATAAAAAATATTTTCATAATTATTCTTTGCTAATTAAGACTTAGACTCTGATATGTTGCTTGCTTGATTAATGCCAGGTTGAAGGTTATAATCAATGTCGGGTTACTTAGTATAAAACAAACAAACAAAAATATAACACTAACTTTTATAAAAGAAAGATAAATTCAGTGCAGGGCCCCAGGTTCAAAAGGTTCTACCACATGCTCATATAATTTAATATTACAAACAGAAAATAGGTTTATATAAATGAATATACAGATTTTCAAGATTAAAGTAAATGTTTAGTCATTTCCATGCAGGAAATATTCAGTATCCAGTAACCAAACAGTATTACCATTGTTTGAAATTTATCAAATCTTTTTTCTTAAGAGTTTTTCAGAATTCTTTTAGTTACTGTGACTTTTCCAGGCTAATACATCCTTGCGAATAGCCAGGTTACCGGAGGATGAGTGCTTTACAAGAGGTTACCATCTCTAGATAGATGGCTAACCAAAGCTAAAGAGCTTCTATTTGCCTGTTAGGTGAGGATTTGTGACTATGTACAGTTTTAAAACATGTTTGTCTACCCAATTTCATTCATATAAGGCTTGAACCAACCTGGAATGTGGTTTTCAGACACTTTCCAATAGTGCCACACCCTGTGGTCATCTCCCCAGGAAAATATTATCAAAAAGTTGTTTTCTTAACTAATCACCTATGGTGTGATTCAAAGTGGATCTCATAGTCAGAATGTTAACCTTTTAACTATTCTATCATGTGCCCATATAATTTAATATTACAAACAGAAACTAGGCTTATATTAGATGAATATATAGATTTTCAAGATTAAAGTAAATGTTTGTCGGTTACCTTTGGCAAATGTTAATTTTTGAAGGCCAAAAAAATAAATAGGTTTATATCTTTTTTTTTTTATTTTGCTTTCATATCCCTTGTATATCTTTATTTATATACTAACGGATCTAAATTTTGACATTTGCAAAAAAGAGAAAGGAAAACAAAAATTCTCACCCCATTGTGCATAGATACGTTCATTACCCTCTACAGTGACTGACGTGACTACATCCAACCAACGTTCACAATCATTTCTGAAATTAAAAAAGTAAATAAAGGTTCCTTTGAGTTGCATGGAAAACGACACACTCAAGATACTGGATGTGACTCTAGAAACTTAACAAAATTTAAATTTGTTTCTTAGAATAGAAACATTCAACAAATTTAGCTCACTTAAATATATACATACATACATACAATGGCTGTGGACTTATTAATCAAGTGTGACTATTTCTAACATATCAACATGGAAGACAAGACAACCATTGTATCTATACCATTATATTAATTTTATTCTAAATTGTCTGTGATACAAAAATATGTATAGGTTATATACAAATAAATAAATTATATACACATTTATTTGATTAAAATTATATACAAAATAAATTACTACACATAAACTGACATATGCTACAAAATTAAAAATGAATATGAATTAATGTTACAGAATAATTTTTTACTCTGCAATATTAATTCATATTAATTTAATAAAATTACTCTGCAACATTAATTCATATTAATTTAATAAAATTACTCTGCAACATTAATTCATATTAATTTAATAAAATTACTCTGCAACATTAATTCATATTAATTTAATAAAATTACTCTGCAACATTAATTCATATTAATTTAATAAAATTACTCTGCAACATTAATTCATATTAATTTAATAAAATTACTCTGCAACATTAATTCATATTAATTTAATAAAATTACTCTGCAACATTAATTCATATTAATTTAATAAAATTACTCTGCAACATTAATTCATATTAATTTAATAAAATTACTCTGCAACATTAATTCATATTAATTTAATAAAATTACTCTGCAACATTAATTCATATTAATTTAATAAAATTACTCTGCAACATTAATTCATATTAATTTAATAAAATTACTCTGCAACATTAATTCATATTAATTTAATAAAATTACTCTGCAACATTAATTCATATTAATTTAATAAAATTACTCTGCAACATTAATTCATATTAATTTAATAAAATTACTCTGCAACATTAATTCATATTAATTTAATAAAATTACTCTGCAACATTAATTCATATTAATTTAATAAAATTACTCTGCAACATTAATTCATATTAATTTAATAAAATTACTCTGCAACATTAATTCATATTAATTTAATAAAATTACTCTGCAACATTAATTCATATTAATTTAATAAAATTACTCTGCAACATTAATTCATATTAATTTAATAAAATTACTCTGCAACATTAATTCATATTAATTTAATAAAATTACTCTGCAACATTAATTCATATTAATTTAATAAAATTACTCTGCAACATTAATTCATATTAATTTAATAAAATTACTCTGCAACATTAATTCATATTAATTTAATAAAATTACTCTGCAACATTAATTCATATTAATTTAATAAAATTACTCTGCAACATTAATTCATATTAATTTAATAAAATTACTCTGCAACATTAATTCATATTAATTTAATAAAATTACTCTAACATTAATTCATAGGTAACAGGACTCTGCACCATGCCACACAAGCAGGAGAACCCAATCAGAGCTGTCAGACAATTTTTGCAAACACATCACCCCTTACATCTGGCCACCTAACTCTCCAGACTGCAACACCCTTGATTATTATGAGTGAGGCACAGTTGAGTGAGAGACCAGCAAAACTCCTTGTAACACCAAAGGTGAACTGAAGGCAGCATTCACCAACTTAAACAAAGAGACTGTCCCGAAGAGTTGGAAGAGATTCTGATGTCATCTGGTGGCCATGGTTGAAGCCAATGGCGATTTTATTGAATAACTTTTCTCTTTAGTATTTCAAGATATTTTTGTGTAATTTTAGTAAATATATCTGTTGAAATTAGATGTCAGTTTTCATTTCTGCATAATTTAGACGACAATTTATCTATCCCACTTTGTGTGTGTGTGTGTGTGTGTGTGTATATATATATATATATATAAAAAATAAACTAAACTATAGTTTTAAAGATATGCTATATTTATGGGGTAAAAGTTCTCAATATACAAGATGGAGTGTGCGTAAATGTAAGCGATCAGCACAAAGTGATGATAGTCTGTTTCAATCTTGGACACAATATTCAAGTCTGAATACTGCATGAAAGACTGTCGCCATTCAGTATCGATCAGTGTCCACTCTTACATACACACACACACACACACACACACACACAGGGTGGCAAAAAAGTCACTATACAGTTACTTACAACAACAATTAAGACAAAGCGATTAATCAACAATCCAGAAATTTATTAATAAAATGGTTCTGGTTAATAACAATAAAATGCTATGGTAAACAATAGTAAATTAATTACCAATACTGTTCGAACTGCAAGCCACCTGCTTCAATGCTTTGCTTTTTTATTATAAGTAACTGTATAGTGACTTTATTACCACTATATATATATATATATATATATAAAACAGTAACCTTTTCTGCTAGTGGTTTCTACCAATGAAGGTTTCTTCATATCTATATATATATATATATATATATATATATATATATATTTGAATAACAAAATGAAAAAAAATCCTGTTATGCATTTCAGCCTTTAAAAGGACTTTTCAGACTCAATGTTTTTTACTGATGGAATCATATATGTTGTGTGAGGGAATGAAATACAACAAATTTTGATTTTAGAACACTGAAGACACAGAAATGTTTAACTTTAATTTTTTGTTGTCTAATGTATAAACCTAGCTAACCTCAATCACCTAAGATTTCTTTTTTTTTTCCATTTTGTTATTCAATTACCCACGATTA
This sequence comes from Acanthosepion esculentum, assembly GCA_964036315.1. Classification (NCBI taxonomy): domain Eukaryota; kingdom Metazoa; phylum Mollusca; class Cephalopoda; order Sepiida; family Sepiidae; genus Acanthosepion; species Acanthosepion esculentum. The sequence continues at coordinate 36,748,581 of OZ038499.1, forward strand.
GTTCAATATATAGTTTGTATATCATGTCCTCTCATTATACTTATATAAATACATAGGACTTAAAAAATAAAAATCCATAATAATGCTTACTCAGAATTATGTGCCAGGACCATTTCTACTCGTCTGCTCTCACAATTTTCAAACATTACCAAGAGCATAAGGTAGCGGGCACCTTGTGGGACTCCTTGGGGAAGAAGTTTGCATTTATCGGGGTCTCTGATATGTTGAGAATCCAAGAAGGCACGCCAGCAGTAATCAACAACATCATAATGATTTCTATGTAAAGAAAATAAAATGTTTCAATTTTATAATAAAAATCATAATACAGAATAAAAAAAAAAAAAAAAAAAAAAAGGAAAGAGACACACATAGAAGTTATTGGGTTCTTTCTGGATTTAAATAAATTTTATTCAAAAAGTATCATTGAACTCAAAACTGAATTATATTTATTTTACTTAAATTTGGCAACACACACATATGTAATAAAATTAAATATTTACTCACATGACATTTAATTTTATTTACAACTATCAAAGTTCTATTTCTTGATGTTGAGCACTGTAATTACGAAAATGTTTGCCTTAAGAACATTATCTTCCAGAAATACTGTGGTCAATCATTTTGTGTTTATTTTGCAAAACACAATCTTTGTTTTTATTATGCACAAACATATCTCGCTTTATGACTGGGTTCCATTCCAATAAGCTGATAAATTTGTACCTAACTGCTAGTTCAAGCATTTTACACATGTAATAGGTTTGTGCCAAGCAGCTTCATGTCGTTTTAATGTCACTTTCTAACTCTCTAACATTCTTAACTTATTTCTAAATGTTTATACAGTAATGTAGTTGATTGAGCAGTAAACATGATAAACAATTTTTTTAAAAATCTGGACAATAATTTGGTTTGCACACTCTAAATACAGTACAAACAACATTATTTTTCATGTCATTTATTCATTTTGAAGAAAGAGAACATGATCAAAGTTTCTGTAAAAACATGCAACAACTTAATTTCATAAGATTTCATTGTTGGTTTAAGTCTGGAGGTTGTTAAATGAAGAGTGACTGTAATGACATGCTAAAAGTCATGTGATAACAATATGCAAGCGACTGTAATGACATGCTAAAAGTCATGTGATAACAATATGCAAGCGACTGTAATGACATGCTAAAAGTCATGTGATAACAATATGCAAGCGACTGTAATGACATGCTAAAAGTCATGTGATAACAATACGCAAACATCTAAATATTGCTATGCCATGACTGCATAGTGGAAGGCCTCACTACCCACTGCAGACAGGTGCTTAATGATTATGAATGAATGTATCTGACTAGAGGTGTTCATGGTAACAAACATGTGACACTGGCTCAAAATCACACCCACATTCAATGCAGGAGGTATATGATACTCATCCAGCAGGACAGTTCAGCTTTCCTTTAGTTTCCATGGGATATGGAAGCAGAAGAATCACCAGGATGCTCCTGTTAACACTACAAGAGTGAATAGAACACTTGACCAGGGCTCATGATGTTACTAATCAGACCATGGCAGTCTGGAGTGTGATCTGAGTTATGGTTCCAGTGGCATTGACCTGATGGTAGGGTTTGCTTGTGGTGCAGACCCCATGATGTTATGAACTCCACTTGTCAACAAGGCATCCTACAAGCTGGTGGTGGTTCAATAATAGTGTGGGGCATGCTCATGATACATTGATCGAGTTCACTCGTCTGTCTGAGCAGATTGATTGGTGCCTACTATGTTGCACTGCTTTATGACCATTATCACCCATTGGTGAAGGATGTACACCAACAACAATGTGTTAATCTAGCAAGATAATGCACCATGTCAATGAGCCCAAGTTACCCAGAATTGGTTTGGGGAGCATTCAAGAATATTTCTAATAAATGGGGTGGCTATCATATTGTCCCAACGGGAGTCCAAATAAATTATTATGGGAAGTAGTGGAAAGATTTATTTGTACACAACTATTGAGAGAGTATGGCTCAACATCTTTCGACAGGTCTTCTAACCACTTGTGGAATTGCTGCTATGTTGAGTAGATGTACTTGAATGAGCTAAATGTGGTTCTACACAATACCAGGTATTTAGCTTTTGTTTACAAATTCCTCAAAATGGCAGACATCGTACAGTGTAACCCGGATATAAGAGAGTTGTCGGGACTGGAGAAGAAGTATCTTATATCCGGGTTTCTCTTATATCAGGGTTTGGTCTATTTTGTTTTATTAACACAGGCTCTAATTTGGGACCAGAGACAATTTCTCTTATATCCGGGTCTCTTATATCCGGGTTACACTAGATTTTACTGAAAACAAAAAAAAAGGTTATTCCAATCAATATAAAATCAGTTTTAAATACACCAAAGTAGTTTGTTTACTGAGTATAGTAAATTTATTCCTTTACCTTTGAATTAAGGCTAAAAAGAAAGCTTCAAGAACGATTTTTCATTTTAAAAATTAATTTTAAACATAGGTATCACAACTATGTGAATATCTGTGATGATGCCTAATATATATATAATGATGGCTGTCACCTCAGTGTTGAGTATGACTATCACAGTGCATCATTGCGATTATATATACACACACACACACACACACACACATATATGCACATCCAAACACATGCAAAATGTTCTGAAACTAATGTCATCTATTTATTTCCATATAACAATCCTAAAGCACATAGCAAAATCAATAAACCTTGTAAAAAAAGCATTGAGAACAAAGAACTATACAGGAGGAGGGTACTGTAAAGGCAAGGGAAAGAATGCCACTTTATGGACAATGTGAGGAGGACACCAAAGCCATGAAGACAAAAGATTGGTGAAAAAGCAAACAAATTCAAGACTGAATGCCAACTGGTAGCCACCAAAGGCAAAGTTCTGAATACTAATTTTTGACCGGAAGAACATCTATCACCAAGTGCAGGTTGGGTGGCATGGAGGTAGAAAATGTCACTGCCATGATAAAGTGGTCCTCGATCTGCATTGGTGTCTATGGAGGAAATATGAACTTGAAGTCGAGCTGAAATGGAATGACAAAAAACCAGCTAAGAAGATTGAAAATGACCAAGTCAAGATCTTATGGGATT
>OZ038499.1:36754397-36929397 GCA_964036315.1 Acanthosepion esculentum
ACCTTTATGTTCATAAATACATTTCTGTTAAATTTCTTCAACTTTGACTTGTATCATGTGAGGAACAGTTCATTTTATTTCTGGCTGCTTTCATAATTTTCAATATTATAGTCATTTTTTGTTCTTTTCATATCCAGAATATTGGGTGAAGTTGTAATTAATATTAAGATTGAATATATCATCCTGATTAGTCGATGTTAAAGAATTGGTAGGTAAAGATCTCTTACATAATACACAAGCACACATGTATAATAAAAATATAGTTTTAAGCCATACTATATTTACAGGTAAATGTACTCAATGTCAGGGATAGAGCATATGTAAATATAAAAGTGAACAGTGATGTCAATACCAAGCACCAACGGTCTGTTGCATGTTTCAACCCAATCTTTAGGCCATCTATAAATTCACATATGTATATATACATACACACATACACACACACAAACAAACATAACATTTTAAAGAATATCTTCTTTCAATATATTCTAATTAAAATATTTACTTACCATCGGGTGCCCCGTCACATACAACAAGATCTGCTTGTTCACCTTCAAAATGACTGATAATTTCTTCAGCTGTAGATTTCTAAAAGAAACAATTGTTGTAAATCTAATTTTAGAGCAAAATATAATTACACCTATCATAATAACGTATTTTCTCTACCTGATAATATCATTGCTACATGGAATGTGTAAATGTCTACAGAGGCTATTTGTTTTTGCCTTAGTGGAAGAGAGTTAATCTTGAAGTATTAATTCATAATAACTGCATATACCAGTAAATACAAAGTAAAATAATTGCTTTTTTCATCATTAGGTTGCAGATGACTTTTGAGCAACCCAACTGCATAGTGCAATAGAATATCATTTAAGAAATATTGTGTTATATAGGAATAAAGTATCGCTAACAACACTTGAGTTTGAATATAGATCACCAGTGAGCAAACGCAGGCAATCACATTATTGAATTAAGTAGACCACATGACCATGGAAGAAATGCATATATGGGAGGTAGCATGTGTTTAATTGATCGCTATTTCTAGACTATCTTGTTCACTACAGGGATCATTATTCCTCCTCTATACTCTCTTACTATACAGATCACTATTCTGTTCTCTATACTATTCATTATACTCTATACTGATTACTATTCGGTCGTTACTTTTCGAGTGAGTATTATTGAGCAAGTATTATTAGTGTGAGTGATATTTGAAGGCATCTGACACCAGTATTGTTGAACGGTGTTACTATAGTTGTATCTGCAATTACAAAGTCTCTACTACTACAAGCATTATGAAAGTGACAAGTATTTGTTGACATCACTAACATGGCAATAAGTGTTCGCTGAGTCACAAAATATTGATAGAAGTATGTCTTAAAAATATTAATGAAATGACAATATTTCATCTATTACCTTTGTTATATCACCTTGAATCTGTACAACACCTGGAATAGGAGCCATGGCTTGCAAGTCAACAGCCACAATCTTGGCTTCTTCATTCCCATCTTCTGTAGAATTAGCACTGGAATAAAATAATCAGTAAGATCAATTAAAGAAAAATATTTTATCATTACAACTGAAAGATTATTCAAGTGTGATAAATTTGTATATAATCATCATTGTTTATGTATCTTAGATTGACTTTAAATCACACCTTTCTCAATAGATTAATTAAAAAAGGTAATGGAACAAACACTGAAAAATTATAAATATAAAAAATTCCCACTTTGAATTTTTTCTTATTTAAAAAAAAATAGTAGGAAAGCTTTACCAGAATAGAAAAGAGTGACAAATTTATTTAAAACTGAATAAAAAAGAATTTAATGAAGGAATTTTCACAATGAGTGAATTTATTAAGTGCTGACTCTTAAAAATTATAGCATTATTTTTGTGTTGGTAAAATATTCAATTTTAAATAGATTTTGTATTAAATCAAAGAGGTTTCCATTTCCTAGCAAGTGCAGTATTTAGTAATTTGAAATATTTTATTGGTTGTTAATTTAGATTTTAAAATTTCAATTTCTTATAGATTACATAGAAATTCTGTGTATATTCTTTTAAATGTGATTTTCTTCTAGAATATGAAATATATTTAGAAATATTTCGTTTTTATACTACAGCTATGCAATCTTTAATTACTTTTGTCAGTATGTCTGAAATTGTTAATGTATTCATATTGTGAGGACATCAGAAACTAAAACATTCTTATTTACACTATTTATATTCAGACTATTGTCCTCATCTTTGTTGTTATTACAACGTCTCAGCTATTGTGCCCTCCAAAAGGTGTATATCAATCTTGGTAACCTACAAGAAATCCTGAACTGAACCCTTTATTTATTCTGCAGGAGTAGACTGTTCTCATTCCACTGCCCATGTCTAGGGATATCATCTAGTTTTTATTTATAGTTCAGTTATTGCTCACCCATTTCCACACTGCTTGTCTCAGGGACTGAAATCACAATCACTGTCCCCAAATTTACAAACCAACGCTTTAATACACAAGGCCAAGTCCCATGGAGCCCTAAACCTAACCTTATACTTTCTTCTTCAAAATTTGCATTTACATTTACTGAGATAATTTTCATTTGCTAACTTTTGATCTTCAAGTTGTGATAAAAACATTATTCTCTATTGAAAAATATCAAAAGTCTGTTTTTTGTTTTGTTTTTTAGGAGAAAAAATAGGCTGCAAAAATAAATGTTTCAACTTTTTATTATGCTTGTATTATTGCTATTTGTTCAGTTTGATATTTTATTAACATTAAATAAATATCATGCACAAAAAAAAGTTTAATGACAATCTCAAAATCTATTTTAATCAGAAGAATAAAGAACAGATTTACTCATTGAATCTCTTGCTTGGTCATTTTATTAAAGGCTATATCAAAGGGAGATAACTCGGGAAAAAAAAGAATATAAAAGATGAGTTTACCAAAAGTCTAATCACAAAAGGTTAAATAAACAGGAAAAAAGTGAGCCAGAAATATAATTTACAATTAACTTTAAAAAATAATCACAAAACAAAAACACTAAAATTAAATTACAAAATCCACCATATTTATTCATCTATAATGATGCCACTTCTTTGGTAAAAATGATTGAATAATAACCTTTGAAACTCATCTCTCCTGAAAAAAATCTCAGCAAATATATATATATATATATATATATATATATATATATATATATATATAATATATATATATATATATATATATATATATATATATATATATATATATGCTAATTTTCCTATTTTAAGTTTCTGAAATATCTTTGGATGCTTAAAGGGATAAAGATGGGAGGTGTGTAACATAAAAAAAATTATCCATCTTCAAAAATTAATATTGTAAGTCATTCTAACCAAATGTAGTGAAAATGTAGGTTTCTCACGGATAATGTGACCCTACCAATTTTGGCTTCTGATGTTGATACAATATTTCTTGGATTAGGAAGAATTATCTAACAAAATTGTGATATTCATACACTTACTGTAGTTTTTTAGATAACACTTGACTCCAACTTCCAGGAGCAGCACAAAGATCCACAACTTTCTTTACTCCTAAAAAACAAATATAATCAATGTACAGATATAATCAAAAATGCCATTTTGTATAATTCAAAATTTACAACTTCAATAAGCAACCAATTAACTATCTGTATACAGAGAACACAATGGATAGCTTTGATATGTATGGTGATTTTCTAAGCATAGCTTAGATGTGGCACAAGGCCAAAATTATATATATGTGGTGATAGTGAAATAAATAAATCAAAATAACAAGACCAAAATTTCCCTATCTTTAAAAATGGACTGGTAATAAAAATCACCAGCTATACTTCAACCAACCAATAAAAAAGCTTTCGCAAATAGAATGTAACATTAGGAAATAAAGGAATAATAACAAGGAGACCAAGATTTCACCATCTCTAATAATAGTTCCACTAACCAATCAGAAAGCTTTCACAACCAGGATATAAGGCTGCAAGCCAATGAGATAACTCATCCATAACTGATAACATCCTAAACTCCATATGTGTTAATAGCAGAAAAATTATTTGAAAATCCTTTCATAATCTTTTGTAACTTCTTTTTATAGAAAACATTCACTTTATTATGAATTCTTTTCATTATATTAACATAATATATATACCAAAAACATAATTAAATTATAAAAATCCTTTCATGACATTATGTAGCATGTCATAAAACTATCCAGCCATGTAAGAGAAAAAAATACACACACACACACATTACACACACACACATATATGTTTATTTTAATACCTGTACTCGACTGGTATAAAAAAAACCCAGATAGTACAATTTGCAAATAAAAATATATTTAAACAAACTGGTATCTGGGAAAAAAATGTTGAAAAAAAAAAAAGACCAAAAACACCAAAGTTGGTCAAACAAAAACAAAAAAATGCCCAACACTACAATGCTTAGCCAAAACAAAAAAAAAAAAAACAATCAAGTAAAATAAGAGAAGGCATAACATACTCAATACACTAAGTAGAGCAGAGTATAAAAAATCCTAGTGAGCCAGAAACTACCTACCTAGGTTTCACTTAAATAGATCTTCAAGGCAAACTGAAAATCCATTTAGGTAGGTAGTTTCTGGCTCACTAGGATTTTATATATATATATCCAACCTAGCTCGGTTTCATACTAACAGTTTCATTATTCTCCAGTATCATATGGAAAAATGACTTTTCTTCCAGTTTAAAATATAACAGATAAGCTATAGAAATATGATTAACACTATGCCATATACCTGATTAAATGATCATTCCATTATTCTAAATCTTAATAGCTTAGGGCCATATCATGTGGAAATATCGGTTCTTATACAATCACCGAAGTTAAGCAATGTCAAGCCTGGTCAGTACCTAGATGGGTTCTTCAACACCACTTTTATAAGAACAGGTGATAAATTGAAGTAACCTGGTTATATATTAAGAACAGGGCATTCATAGATCATGGCACTTTCAATGTATCTTTGAGTAAATTATTTTCATTTTTTTAACAAAATTGTGATCTTCATGGTTGCAATAGTAGATCAGTGTAGTGAGTGGGGCCTTGAATTTAAAGTGCCTTTTATATTTATATATGCTTTTCTTTAAATTTTGGGATGCCACCAGAAATAGGTGAAATACAATGCCACAACATGTTTCCTTGAAAGGATCTAATGCATAAATTTTACTGATATTTTTCACTGAAGCTGTGCACAAATATTTGTCTCTTTTTGCAGAGTTTAATGACGGACTCAATCAAGGGTTAAATTTGGTGCCAAAAGACAGGTGAAAAAATTTGATTATTACTGAAAAGTTGAGGTTAGCAGATGATTAGGAAATTCATTTAACCTCAATCCTGCCAAGAATCATGGTGCCATCATGAAGAATTATATTAAAAATGTTCAGCATTTGATGTGAGTGCTTGGCAAAATTTTGTATGACATTAAAGTTGAACAAGAAATGTTCTGAAATGTCATTCACCATTTTAAAACACGGTTGGACTTTATACTAATGTTCACCCAATACATGACCCAAGAGCCACTCAAGGTAGAAGGTAACTGTTGTGTTCTATCAGGAAAGATAACAGTTAACCCAAGACTTGAAGAGATCAAGATTGTGGTGACTGGGAAAACATTCTGCCAAGAGTATGTTCCACAAAGCAGTAGTTCTTGGGAAGAAGCTATTTGAGTGGAACTGATTTCTTATGAAAGGAATATGAAGGGAATGGGGATGATTCACTCTTGTATATGTGGTATGCCAGGTCCTTGTTTATGGCCAGGGCTGGTGGAACTAAGAAGTATATCTCGCCAGAATACATGCCATGGAAAAAGTGCTAGAGCAGTGAGAGGCTTCCAATATTTTGTCTGTGGGATAAGGGGTTATAAGGTGGAAAATAATTCATCACCCACGAATCCATGTAGATGCTTTTGAACTCTATCAAAATAGGCAAGTGCAAACTGGGCAGCTCCAGCCCAAATATGGCAGAAGTATTCCATTTTTGGTTTGATCTGGCTCATGTGAAGATAAAATATAGCAGGAGAAGTCAGATACTTACTGGAGAGGGACAATGAACTGACTATTTTTCCAGCATTTTCAGCAATAGATCAGATATAAGCATTCCACTTGAGGTCTGGGGAGAGCTTGAGTCCCAATAGATGTTCAAGGCAAAGAGCATCCTTGCGAGAAGCTCTTGTAAACATTCTGGTTAGAAATAAACTAAGAACTATTCATAGTACATTGATTTGGTATTGCATACAATAAATAAGAGTCTGTTTTATTATAAGATAGCTTCTACTTAGCAGACATTTAGTAAACCAAAGAAAAATTGACCCCTATTGACAATTGTGGCTGCTACATAAAGCAATTGTTTTAGGTAGCTCCACAGATAAAAATTGAAATGATTGAAGTTGGGAAAAAAGTGCAGGCCATGGAACCAGTCCTCCGCTACCTATCCATCTTTCATGGTAGATGAAAAATTGACCCCTATTGTCAATTGATCAATAAAACAACAAATTTTTTATTTTAACTAAAAAGGAAAATAATACCATATATACGCGCATATCATGCAACCTTTGAAGGCCTATTTTTGAAGCTAATTTGACTACAGTAAATGGATATATAGTTTGGTTAATGTTGTAGCCAGGGCCAGCAGAACGTACACTAATTTTATATCTCATGCATGATGAGAGCCTCTTAAAATTAACTTTTAAAAAATTAGGTCTTCAAAAGTTGTATGATACGCAAGTATATATGGTAATTAAATATTTATTTGTATATGTGATCTGTTTACATAAATACATAATTTTTTTTAAATAATTTGGTGATATTACAATAAGCAGTCTACCGAGATATGAGTACTCTGCCAACCTAAACCTGTTGATATAAGCTCGACTATCCTAAATTTACACGGACTCAAAATGATAGCCTAAAAAGGCTGAACCAAATCAGCTGCTACATTAGATGTGATGTTATTGCATCTCCATCTATTTAAGAACATAATCTTCTTGGTAATGTACAAGAAGCTGATGCTTGCTATAAACATGATAGAAAAATTTAAGAAAAACAGAGATGTGGCCACATACCAACTTACTCTTAAGCATATCTGTATTTCTCAATGAAAGACTTTCAAACAATTCACACCGTAACAAACTGGTGACTTGTGTGCTAAGTAAGATTGACTTGTTGAATTCAAATTCTAACTGAGCTGTTGTGTTTGCTTTCAAACAAATACATTTCTTCTCCGCTCAGCTATGGGTTAATAGGAGGGTAGACTAGGCTCTTGCGGTTTGGTTGGCAACCAATTTAAGAGGACACTCAATAAAAAAAACTACTTGCTATGGAAACCACAGCAGCAACACCATGTGGTGAGGCTGTGGCACAATACTCCACACAGATTTACAGAATTAACAAATATACAATAATAATTATTATAAGCAGAAATTCCTATTGTTAAGATGGGTTTCAGTTTTATAAATAGATCAAACCATCATGAACAATTCTAAATATTTCTGTAATATATGCAACATATTATTTTGTCCTTTCTCAAAGTTATAATATAGGTAAAGTGGTGATGAATTGTCCTAATAGAGGACTGGATAATTCTTGTCTTCCATGAACATATTTGTATCTTATTGATACTTTAATAAAAAAAAAATGTTATAATATAGGGAAAGTGGTGATGAGCTGTCCTAAGAGTGGGCTGGACATCTCTTGTTTTCCATGAACATATTTGTATCTTATTGATACTTTAATAAAAAAAAAATGTTATAATATAGGGAAAGTGGTGATGAGATGTCCTAAGAGTGGGCTGGACATCTCTTGTTTTCCATGAACATATTTGTATCTTATTGGTACTTTAACAAAAACATCTGGTTACTTGAACTATAACATCTGTCTTCCACAATGACTTGACTCACCAAACTGACCACTCCTGATGTCATTCAAACTGCCAAAAATTTATACACCCTAGCCCTCAGCCAAACAGATGTGGCAGATGATGCTACAGTAGCAGGGAGTTTTCATTCAACTATCCAACATTAACATAAATTGCAAGAAAATTATTAAAGGTCTGAAAAAGATAGTCTGTTTTTAGTTTTTTTAACCAAATAGTAATAAAGAGAAAGTAGACTTACCATCAAATATTTTAAAGTCATCATTAATCTGGAGCAACTTAAAGGCACTCCTTGCTCTCCAGCCTTCCTCTTTAGCCAATCGATAATAAACATCTCTTTTATCTTTTGATGACCGACCCATCGTTGATGATAACTGAAAAAGTCAGGAAATGGTAATAATATACAAAATCAATGCAATAATTCCATATGAGTAAGTAAAAAAGAACACAAAATATATATAAAAGGACTTTGATTCAAGAAGAAATAATAAAACTTAAAGTAGATTAGTAGAAAACATTTCAGCATATTTCATTGTCTATTTTAGTTATAGATACTTTCAGATAAATCACATAAAGTTATTTATTTTGACTATTAACTATAAGAAGACAGAATACATGGTTATCAGCAAAAGAGACAGCTCAAGATGTGAGCTGCATATTGGGAACATCAGAATCAAACAGGTACAGAAATTTAACTACCTGGTTAATGTAGAAATACATGACAGAAAATGTGACACCCAGAGATGCTGTAGGGATACAAACAGCGATTATCTCCCTTCCCTTGTGATAGTACCAAGAGTCACATGATGACCAGTGAATGACATCAGGAGATAGAGTGATGAAGGGCACTTGTGATGTAGAACCCAATGAAAGAGGACATCCCTAGCTCACAGCGGTAGGTCTTACAGAAAAAAAAAACACATGGCCTAGAGAAACCATTCTAAATCCAGTCTTCCCTTTGGGAAATATTACAAGTAAGGTTCTACTTTTTTACATGCTGTTTGTTGTTACATATATGTTATAATTTCTCTGCATGGGATATATATATATATATATATATATATATATATATATATATATATATAACAGAACATCACTGACGACACCCCCTAGTGCTAAAGAGCCTATATTCAAAGTAATTTTTTCTCCTGTTAAAATCAGTGACGTCCGGGAAAGGCCCGATGACTACTAGGAATAGACTAGATGACAAATTGGAAAGTCAATTGACAGTGAGGAGAGACCACAAATTAGAGCATTCCTGGGCTAGCTACCAGGTATGCAGATCAACCTTTTGCTACAGACACACAAAATAATAAACACCCCCAAGGGATCCCGGGAGAGGGGAGAATGATATCCCTATTAGGATGGACCAACCAGAGACAAACCAAGCCTCACATCCATGGACAATGATTATGACTTGCTCATGTGGGAAAAAATGCAAGAATATATGCGGCCTAAAAATCCATCAAGCCAAAATGAAATGTCAAATGGAAACTAGCCAGTTGCAGTGCACAGGAAATCCTCCTGGGGAGACACAGGAAATACAGGGCTGGGAAGCTCACCACAGAGCCCAGTTCTTCCAAGCAGAGGCACAAGTGTCCCCCGATTTACCATCTGAGACATTTCGGAAAAAGATCAAATGGACTGCGGCCATCGACAAAAAAGCTTGGCCCGACTTCAACTCAGACATCAGTGAGATACTGAAGTTAATTTCAAAGGGCTCAGTGGATACACATTTAAGAACTATGTCAAAAATCATAGTCAGCTACACTTCAGAGCACTTCGGATACAAGGAAATTAAAACAAGAGGAAAAACTGCAGAAAATCAAAACTTGAAAAAGTAAAAAAAAAAAACGGAAAACACATAATTACCTTCAGAATATCCGACGAGTATCCACATAAAAAAAAGAAAAAGTAAAAAATCCCCCGTAAACAACTTAAATAGAGCTCACACCATTGCGATTGACTGTTGGTCAACTTCCAATCAAATGCGTGACAGAGGGGTAAGGTTTGCCTAATATAAATCAGTGCTGTTAATTTAGATGGGGGGGGGCATCAGAGACTGATCAGCTCTGATGGGGTCGATTTGGTAAGGGGAGTATGATGTTTGAAAGACCCGAAACTGCCCAATGACCCAATTCAGAACATCACTGACAACGCCTCCTAGCGCTAAAGAGCGTATATTCAAAGTATATATATATATATATATATATATATATATATATATATATATATATATATATATATATATATACACTTTGAATAAACGCTCTTTATTGGGTCATTGGGCAGTTTCAGGTATATTAGTTTTGTGTTTGTCTTAGTGATATAAAAGTCTCTCTGAGAAAAAAGCATGTTTATCATTCCTTTTCCTTTCAGCTATTCTGTTCCATCCGAGAATTAAAGTGTTATTATATCACAGATATAATAATACCCATAATGGGGGAAATACAAATGGGAGAGTAAATCTTTCTATCATAGCTCTCTCCTGTAATATGATATTGTTTACCCAGTATGTGATATTATCACCCATTAACTGTTGGACACGATGCTATTTTATTTACCTCCATTAATTTTTTCTTTTTAAATCATTTCACCCCAAGGAAGGTTGAAATACCACTAGTACACAGGTGGTTACAGAGAGTGAAAGTGAGAGACAAGACTGGGTATGGGGGATTGAGGAAAGGATAAAAGATGAATGGGATTCAAGAAGATAGAAGATGGCAATTTAAATTTAAATTTTTGAAGATTGTAGTTATTAGGAAAGCAAGTAAACAGAAGAGAGTTCCACAGGCGAAAAGTGCAAGAAAATAAACTGTTGGAGTAGAAGTGGCAGTTACATTTAACTATTTCAACAGTAAAAGGGTGGGACCTAGATGCCAATCTAGTAGCATGCTTAAAATCACGTAGTCAGGGCACCAGGGAAAAAAGCTCATCAGAGCAGTTGCCATGAAAATATTTGTAGAAAAGACATGAGGGAAGCCACATCATGTCGGTGAAAAAGTGACAGAAGTCAAGACGCTAAGTCAGGATCGATTACATTGCAAATCTTTCTTTGGATTTTGGGAAGAACCTCGAGATGAATAGCAAAATATATAGAAATAGTGAAAGGTGCCTTTAAGAAACAAAGCAAAGTATTAACAGATTGGAAAATTTTGTTAGAAACAAAAAAAGATTGCTGAATTGCTATGTTAATATTTAGTTTCCTATATGGCAAAAAATGATGGACAATATTTTCACATATTAAGAAATGACTTGCAGTGACAAAGATGTGGTTCTACCAACAAATGTTAAGTATACCATGGAGTAAACATGTGGGAAATGAAGAAGTTTCAAGGAAAATAGGAACTAAAAGAACACTTAAACTTACAGTCAGAGAGAGAGAAAGTTAAAGTTTCTGGGACATATAATGAAAAAAGAAGATTTGGAGAATGTAACACTCATAAGATATATTGAAAGCAAGAGAAGCAGTGGGGAAACAGCAAGTAACCTACTTAATAAATTTGTGTGAATGGATGGCAGAATGAAAGGACAAAGAGAGATGGTAATGAGTTAAAATTTAATTAGAGCAACAAAAGATAGGAAGCTTTGGAGAGCCCTGGAAAATCAAGGCACATAAAAGAATGATAGGTTATCATGCTATCACTTTTAGCTTTTGAGCAGGTGTGGCAAATGCGCATCATTACAGACACAAAAGAGGCCTCATATCGCATGCAGACATGTTTGTCAACACCAGTTATATCCAGGTTTTTCCTGTTAACAGCAGGACAGTTTGGCATGTCTAGATACAGGCCTCTCTGCAACTGGTCAAGATCTGAGCCTTTGTAAGATGCCTCATGTCAATAAAAGCAGTGGGAAAACCAACAGTTGGCAAGACACAGTATCTTGTAAGGACAGTCCTGTGGGCATTTTTGTTCCTCAAGTTGCTGTGGTTTCTGAGACAATGTTATTTTTGTTACCGCCCATCTTTTTCCCCTCTCTGCCTATTACTCCTGTAATTGTTGGAAGAGCAATTGGTTAGATGTTTCCCCCAATCTCAACACACTCTTTGCTTACATTACAACAGCAGGCATCTAGATACTGAGGAAAATTTTCATTCTTCAACTCGGTGCAATCAGTTTTATGTACTTATAAAATTCATGTTCACTTCACATACACAGAAAAAGTAACTAATGTGAACAGCCCTTTGAGTATAGAGTTTATCTAAAAATAGCTTTGATGAATTTTAAAACCTCAGCAGTGAAAAGAATATTATTAAAAACATTCACATAATTTTCCTACTAAAATATGCTAAATAATAGGTCCCATAGATCCACAGTTTTCTTGTTGTTTTCATGATTAATATACTTATAAATACAATAGTGAATCAATGAAGTTATTATTAGCTGAATTTTGATTTGAAATTTTCATTACATTAGATAAATTCATATCTTCTTAGCAGCTGTTTAAATTGATACCTTCTTTTTTTTTCCATATATCTATGTTTGTTTTAAATGCATTTAATGTGCACCAGAATCCTTCCTCAGGGATGTCTATTTTGAGGCCATAGAAAGTTTTGGGCCTGTTTAAACTGATGCCTTCTTTTTTTTTTTAATATATACAAAATATAATATAACTATTAATTTTGAAAAGTGAAAATTTCACTGAAATATGTTTGAATCTGAATATGTTTCATCTGAAATCAAGAAAATACAAGCTTTAGGCAAAACAGTCACAATATATGAAAAAAAGGTATCAGTTTAAACTCATGCCAGTTAATTGTAATTGTTAAAAAATAAATGATGTGATAAATATTTTTTTTCATTAGGCTATATAGATTTATTGAGGTTTTTAAATAATTGTTCTAAACAAAAGAAGCTTCATAAAAATATAAATAAATAAAACTGATCATGTTAAGAAATAATTTTCCTAGCACTACTTAACCAGACTGGTCCACTCATTTAAAAACAAGGCAAATTTGTGTAGGGGATACATTTTTGTAGATTAGCATTAACCAAACCTCTCTCAAGCCATGACATTTGTCAGAATCGAAAAATATAGATTTTTTTTTTATTGATTTAGAAGGTGGTTCCTGTTCATAATATTGATACAGTGTAAAATCAATTACTGACAATTTACAGAGTTATTTGATCAATTAGAGATGCTGGATATACACAACTTTTACAAATTTATTGATTTCCAAAACCATATCTCATAAATGGTAGTATTAAGAAGGTTAAAAATGCAATAATTGCTTGCTTGTCATATGTACTACCTTGATGCTTTAATGGGAATGAGTTAATAACTAAACTGTACACTCTAAAATATTAAGGACCATATTCAGGTGGATCAGCATTCAGTACACTTATAGATGGAAAAGGAAAGACTACAATTATATTATCTAATGATGTCTAGGTTGCTCATTGATATTGAAGGAAATCAGTTGATGTTGTAACAAAACTTTAACCTCATAACAACAGTTATCAAAATGTGTATAAATTGTGGCCAAAATGTTTGACAAAACACAAAAATGGTAAATCATGTCCATTTCTCAAGAACTATGCTGCTGATTGATGTTCACTTTCTTCAAAAATATCTTTACTTTTATTGCCTTTTTTAATTTCTCCATTTGTCAGTCACTCTACTATAAGATACATCATGACATGTTTTGCACTCTACAAAGCAACAGATACTGGCATATATATATTAAAATACAGTGCACAGGACGTACAAGGAGTAAAAACAATAGTTGTAACAAATGATTCTCAGTATATGCCTGATGGTTGCATGAAACTTTAAGTAGCATCTCATGGTAAAGAATAATGATATACTTGTTTATATATGTGTGTAGGTATGTAATTAATACAATCATTGTTATTGGAATCCTGACAATGTAAGAAATCACAAAACTTCAAATTAACATCCTACAAGCATTGTGAACTTAAATTGATACAATAATATATATATATATATATATATATATATATATAGAGAGAGAGAGAGAGAGAGAGAGAGAGAGAGAGGTAATTGATCCACTGTATATGCCTGATGATTGCCATGTGCATGAAACTTTAAGTAGCATCTCATGTTAAGGAATAATGATATACGTGTGTGTATTTGTGTGTGTGTAGTTAATACAATCATTTTCATCTGAGTCCTGATGATGTGAGAAATCTCAAAAATCCAAGTCAACATCAAACAAGCATTGTGAACTTCAGTTACTTGATACAATAGTGTGTGTGTGTGTGTGTGTGTGTGTGTGTGTGTGTGTGTGTGTGTGTGTGTAAACAATGAACAGTATATGCCTGATGAATGCCAAGTGCATGAAAGTAGCTTAGTAGCATCCCATGGTAAGGGATAATGTGTGTATATATGTTTTGTCTTTTTTGTTTTTTGTATTTTTGCAAATTTATCATGAATTATAGATTTTAAATAGGAACATTTCTATGAAAAATAATTAACATATTAAACTTGATTGATATTTTTTAACAGTACAGTTACAAAGATTATATTTCTGGTCAGAGATAGACTAGAGAGAAGTTATTTCCCTGTTCTCTTTTAATTTGTATGTAAGAAAATTTGTTCAATGTCTGTCGAAACAAATGGCTATAAAAATTATATTTCATTTTGACTGACATTTTCTATGCATTGATTCACAATATATTACGAACAAATTATTTTTTAAAAGGAAAATTATTCCGATTACAAATCTTTATTGTTAATAACGCTAGATAACAATAACATGAATTGTAGCTAATGTTAATGATACACCTACACACCATAGACTTTTGTGACACAAACGAACCATGGAAACTGGAAAGATTAAAGAGAAATGAATGAAAACGAACAAAAATATGTTGTTTGGGAGGAAGATTTCTTTTATCATTTCATAAATAACCAAATTTCAGATTATTGAAACGGTATATAGAATTTCATAATTTTTTATTTTAAATACAACTTCTTCAAAGATGATCATTTGCTAACGAAATGTTCAGTGAGCTAGAAAAAAACCCTGAAGTGAAGATGAAATAGTAGCTCGCTATATGATGAACGATTTTACTTTAAAAAAATCAAATATTATAAAGATGCAAACTAAAGAAATCGATACCAGACGAGCAATTAAAATTTAATAATGTTTCAATAATTAAGTCAATATTTACGTCAATTTATTAATTCCAATACAAGCAACAATTTCGTAACAATAATAGCGCAAATATTTTGATTTTAAAGTAAATGTATAATTATTTTGAAATTATATTTAAATACATTAAAAATCAATAAAAATGTTGATCTTTTTAATAAAGTAAAAAGATATGTATATAAATTTTTGTTGTTGCCCTTTTTTATTCATCAACATTCAACTTTGTGCGTATTACTCTCATTCAACGTCGACGATTTATTTTTTATAAAAAAAAACAAATAATATTGATGTAAACACTAACTGATATATGACATCATGAGCTCGCAACAATTTATATTAAACAAACATTTTTATTTTAACAAATTAAAAAAGAAAAAGTGTAATGAATACTTTGTTCAATGACTAGATCATCTCGTCGAGATCGTAACAAAAAAAAACAGGGCAATCATAATTAAGGTCATTGTTATTCAAAAAATATATATAATATTACTTCTACCTACATTTAACCGGTGTATTGAAATATAAATTTATAATTAAATATTGAGTCTATATATTACAATGTTATAATATCCTTATTATGAAACCAAAGTACAAAGGTATTATAGCGAAGATATTAGTAGAACTCACCTTTTTCAATGTTCCGCTATATGAAATGTAAAAAGAGTTACGATCCTTGTCGGTGTTGATGGAAAATATTTCCTGTTAAAAATAGATCACTTACTACGGACTGATTTTCACTCATTCTTCCGACATAATATGAAAGAATTCATTATTACTTTTAAAATTATTTGCATTAAAATATATAATTTATCGTATCAGTGTGAATGTGTTGCGACGGTGTCCTAACTGTGATGTTCTCTTGTGCATTTTGTTTCAATTAGTTTTAGGGAATTTGTTTGAATTTTAGAGATAAAGAATTATTATTGTATACCATATTATTTGGGCCAATATGCTCATCTTAGTTGTTATACTCACTTGAATAAAAACTATCTCCCCAGATGGATGGAATAAATGCTCTAGTTCAAAATTCTGAGGATGTTACCAAGTATGATGACAAACATAAAAATGGCCAGAGTAAAATGACAAAAACATTGTGAGCATGATAACCAAAATGAGCATGCTAGTTTGAATAGAGAGGTATATAATAGTTTTGGAGTATTTTGCATTTTAGTGATGTATTTAGAAAGGTGAGACATAGCCAAAACTAAATGAAATACCAACAGAAAAACCAACACAAGCACAAGTGTGCCACTATGAAATTAACCAGTTGCCAGTCAAATAGCAAATCAAATGCCAAAATTGGCTTCTGAAATGCAGCAAATCAAAATTGTCATCATGCTACAAGCAACTTCATAAAGATCTCAGCAGTTGATATGTTGTGACCTCAATTCGTTCCATCATTTTCCTCACCTGCCTCGACATGTCTATTAAATGTAACATGCATATGTGGAGTTTGGCACAGAATGTTGGTTTTTACATTCAAAATGAATGAATGCTGAGCGAACAATGTTTTGGAAGGTTTGTTTTCTTTTTTATGAACACAAAATGTATCCTTCTTGTGTGATAGATTTTGTGACTTGTGGTAGGTTGGAATAGAGAGAGAGAAAGAGAGTAAAACCCCTCCTTCTTGTAACAAGTAGTTGTCCTAGTTAGTTCTTTGTTGATTAGAGTGGATCAAACTGTCCCACTTATATCGAGGTCAATAAGTGGTTGTGGAGTGTGGTGAGTGTGTGTAGGACTGTCCTTCGCTTTGGTACCTGTTTTTTTATCTTTTTTTATGCTTGCCCAAATAACTAGTTTCAGAAACAAAGTTAACTGATTGATCTGTCCTTAAAAATGCTGATGTTAATGTTAATGAAGTATTAAGGAGCTAATAAGTAGGTGATACTTTTCAGGGGAGGTAAGAAATATTTTTATTTTATTTATTAAACAGCTTACTACTACACATACTTTCACCAAAGTGCATACAAGAAAAATTTACCACACCACATGCGCCTCCAACTGAGAACCCTCAACAATCGTTTCACTTGTCTGCAGGACAAGAAAATTTCAACTAGGGACTTATCCACTGTGCCATGTGTTCTCAAGGACACATGCCACAGTGGATAAAGGCATTAGTTAGATCCAGTGACAGGACCCAAAGAGTGTGAGTTCAATATCTGGTTAAGGTGGTGGAGAACTTGGAGAGGGGAATTAACAGGAGATAACTGATAACTGACATCCATTAGACAATAGCACATGGAACTAGAACAGTCTACCTCAGTGAGCAAAATAAAGGGTTCAATTCGACATTCCAACCACCTGAAGAAGTCCGGGGCGTACAATGGCCGAAACATAATAAAGATGGCGACAAAGATGAGGACAATAGTCCGAATAATGTAATTAGTGTACATAATACCTCATCTCAGAAATATAGACAGATACTGTAGGGACTTCATGACTATTGTTTTTTCAAAAATTTATCTTCAATTTACAAATGTTTGTGAAAAATCAACACCGGCTTATTCCAGTATAAATACCAAAGAAGAAATATCTACACTAACACTTATAGTAAAATTGCATTGCAATGTCAATAGTTGTGCTACATCTTCACAACTCTCAGTACAAATTACAAGAAAAAATGTGCAAAATGTGAAAGGTTTGTGTAAAATATTAAGAAATAACATTGCAAAATATGAAGACTTGTAAAATATAAGTATAATATCAAAAGAAGAAATAAATTGCAAAATAAAAGACTACATACTCAATGTATACTGTTTGAAAATTAATTTACTGTTCACACAAATGACATATTAAGGAAAAAAATATAAAAAAATGTAGAGCTCTCCAATGTTCAAAAGTGACTTACTATATTTTAGGAGAGAGAGATATTTTTAACAGTATATAAAAGGTCACACAAATTATTCTCTGGGAATGGGTTGATCTGCAACAAAGGTTTGTTGAAATATTTGTGTCTTTGTTTTCCAGGAATATTTTCTGGGAAATAGAAGAAAGTCTGCTGTTCTTGTTGAAACTATGCATTTGATGAATATTTCTGAAGGAGATTTTGCTGAAGAACAGTGGAAATAAATAGATGAAAAATAGTGGCTTTTTGTGAATGATGATCTGAAGAAGTGATCATCTGTAGTAGTGTTGACAACCCGACATTTAATAAAGTTACTTCTCAAGATGGTTAACTGCTTCTTGCTCTGAAGTATCCTACCTCACACTGCAGCTGAAATGCCTTTACAGGCTAGTATTTAAATGTGTAAGTTCCAAAGAGTTTCCCGTGAATTTCTATGGAAGTTATATTTTTAGTACAAGAAAGATTTATCAACCAATCAGGTTGAGTTTTACGAAAACTAAATTGTTTTTTTTTTTTTAGATAGGCTGATTTCCACTTTATTTTTATCCATCTTTTGCAAAGATTTTCCCAGAAGGAAATTGTAAATACAAACAGTTATTTTCATTAGTTTTTGGTGCAAATATTTGACGCTTATTTCTGTCTAAGTTGCTTGTGATCTAATTTTATCAGAATATAGAACTAAGACTAAGAGCCTTTAAATGTTCAATTTAAAAACAGTCTTTCAAATAAAATGCTTTTACTTTAATTTTCAAAGATTTTTGCTTAATTTTTATATTTTATTGATGAAAATAAAAACTTTTTGCATGACATTTTTGTTTAAATTTTTCAAACATCTTTTTTTTAAATAAATTCTCATAAAATGACTAAAATCTTTATTTTTAGAAATAAAAAGAGGACAATTTCAGGATCAAGTTTACCACATGGCCCCAAGAAGGGATCCTAACTGGACAGTAGTAAGGATTTCAAGTTCAAAGTTGATCTTTGAATGGTATTGGGTTATCTCTCTTTAATATTCCTTTCAAATTCTTATAGTATTTTTGCCACACCCTGTATATTTTCTGTCCAATCAGAAGAGATACTAAGAACCATTTTCTGGAAACTTGCCAACCTGTCTCCCTGGTTTGTCAATTGTGACAAGGATCATTGTGTTGTCTTCATACTGGAATTGGTTAATTGAATTGCAATTAGTGAATAGGACTAAATTTGAAAGCTCACTGCTACTACATTCTGAATTGATTTTCTTCTTATTAGTTGCCCAAATTAGCTTTTTTTTAAAATAGCCTCAAGAAAGCAAAGAAAACAAAATTTGCGAAATTCAAAATTTTAGTAGCACTTGACTTTCAAAAGTGGCTCAAAAACCCAGCCACACAACATTTTCCATTTTTACTCATCAAGCATACATCTGTGGGATTACCTCACTTTTCTACCAAGGAACATCTACTAATGACCTCTAGATGGTATTACCAATATCAGTATATAAGAAAAAGGCACAAAGTCTCATTCTCTTCTTTTTAGTCACAGGATGCCTTAGAGATACAATGTGTTTTGTTTCCCATTTGGGGGACTTTTCAAGCCCCAATGGACCATATGCCACATTGAACATACAAAAGCCCTAGGCTTAATTGGCTACATACATATTTAATAATTCTACCAAACCAACAAATAAAGAATTCTCAAATGTAAGTCTCTCACAATCTTTCATTTGTACTTTGCATACATGTACGTACAAAAAAATGACATATCTACACACACATCTTCATCCATCCCTTTTGTATTCTTTCTGTTTTGTTTGCTCAGTCAATAAATTGTTGTTAAACGTATGTAATTGTATCATTAATGCCCACCATAAAATCTGGGATGAATTATAGATTTTTACCTATAGTTCATTAATGCGCACCATAAAATCTGGGATGAATTATAGATTTTTACCTATAGTTCATTAATTCCCACCATCCAAAGAATGGGATAGTGAGCATTAATAGGTTAAAAAGAATATGATACTATGGATACCCACGTAAAAAAACAGATGTGGTTTTATCTCAATCTGAAGTTTTTATAGTCAACAGGTGGTTTCTTTAGAAATCTAATTTTCTAAGTGGCATTCACTGAAGGAGAATGGGAAAGTAAAGAAGTGGATGAGGGGTATTTGGAGATCAAGTGACAACAAAACTGAAAATAGAGTAGGTTTGGGTGCTGGTCTATATTAACACACATGCTTAGGATCAGGATCAGAATCAGTTCTGGTCCACCTTTGGTAGGAGACAGACTTGTCTGTTGCATGGATCTGATGTTGTCCATTCGTATTGCCAGCCACATATTGTACCTGAGCAGAGGCTTGGTAGGAGGGAAGAGCTAAGCAGTTAGATCAACATCGCAGAAATTGTCCCCAGTTTCACCTACCTACCTACCCACCCAGGTAAATTCCTGAATAAAAGATCTACATATAATAGTGGAAATAGGGTTATCATTATTATTTTTTTTTTGTTGACATTGTGTTTGTCTTTCATCTTGTTACCTTGTGAGTATGCTGCTTGCCCTTTCCCAGCTTTCAGTGCACAACGAGATCAAGAATCAAAATACAACATTGGGTAATCATTGGCTGGTCAATGGAAAAGTTCAGGCAAGGATCACATTATATGTTCACAAAATAAGTTATATTAAAAAATATAATCTACATAAATTATGATAAATGAAAATTGCTCACTTTTGCTTTTTTAAATAGTTATATTAAAAAATAATTTATAAGATTAAGAAAAAAATGAATAAATACCTCTAACATCTGTTCTTGTTTCTGAGATGAGGTATTAGATTGTTCAAACTATTCTCCTCATCTTTATTGCCATATTCACAACATTGTACACTCCAGCTTTCTTTTGGTAATATTTGTTGAGATACCCAAAGGCATGGCACATGGAATTAGAACAATCTACCCTGTGGAGTAAATAAAGGGTTCGGTCCAAATTTTCAACAAATATCACCTGAAGAAGGCCGGATAGTACAGCAGCCTAAATGTTGTGAATATGGCAATAAAGATAAGGACAATGATTCAAACCATGAAAATAGTGTAAATACATCTAATTTTAAGTGAAAACAAATTTCATCAAATTATTTAGACTTTGTCTAAGCTTCTAGATTACAGTCCAATCTTTAGTAGAAAATCCACAAACCAATGGTAACAGATTCAAAACATGTCAGGCTACAGAGTATCATATTAGAGAGGTACCGTTTTACAATAAAAATAAATTACATTCCCTTAAGAAAATGGAACAAAGACGTTTACAGATTAAAGTGGATTTGGAAAATTTAAATATGTCAGTTTAAATTGAGAGAACACATTTGCAAGTGTAGTATAGGTCTCTGAGCTAAGCATGTCACCCCAGTTCATAATAGATTAGTGTAGACATTTTCTATTTTTGAAAAAGTCAAAATTGTTTTAATTTAACTAGAGGATTTATCTTACTGATGAAATCCCACTTTTTTTTTCATAGTTAACTGTTGTTTCTGTCATGGTTAGAATTGTATGGGTTTCTAATAATGACATTTTATTTGCCTTTGTAAACATTATATCATTGTACATAATCAGTGGAGAACATTTTTAAATGTTATTCCTTTCACCCCACACAACAAACAAAATTGTACATATCGGAATAATTAAGACTTCATAGTGAAATTGCAGTATTATGGTGTCTGTTGCATGAGGTTTTAGTGAAAGGGAAAGTATCTGAGCAAATGTTTCAGTGATTGTGTCTAGCTAAGTTAGTGATAGGACAGTAGAGACCAGCCCTCCCCTTCTCTCCATTGAGGCCACATTTGTACAATTTATACAATACTGAGAACACATTGTTTTTAGACCTCAGGATGATTAATGAGTATTCAAATCAGCACCTACCAGGAACAATTTAGTTTAGCAAATCCTTTCTACCAAATTAGATTTTCACAAGGTTTTTCACCATTGTAGCACTGTGAAAGACTTCATCTTGATAACGAACAATATTTACATCAAGTTCAGTACACTGGAGTTTCTGCAAACAACTAAAACTTTATTGAAGAAAATCAGATCCATAAGCATATTATATTATGAAATGTTTTCTGAACTATTTGGCTGATCCTAAGTTTCAACTTTGTTATTTTAACTTAATTTTCATGATGCATACATGGATCATCTTTAGAACTATTTTTAATAATCTAGTAACATTTAATGAACTTAATAATTCAGATTTATTTTGATCTTTCCTTGCTATGATTATTGCATAACATGGCCAAGAAGACTTGATAAGACATAATAGCTCCAACCTGCAATAAGTTCATATTGAGCTTGAATCCTGGAAACTGTTTCTATTAAATTATATATTTCAAAGTCAATATTAATCACATCATTAAAAAAAACCCAGTTTAATTAAAACTATTTACAACCAGAGGAAATTGAATATATTTTTTTTTCCATTCATCCTACTTGAGGTTTTGTACCAAAAGTGGCAAATACATTTGATAAGTTTTATCCACTTGAAAAAAAAAAGTTTCTCCTCAGTTTGTAACTCACTGTAATTATCAGTAACAAGATCCAATGTTAAGTACATACAAACAATATAGTTTTCAACTCTTGGAGAGTAAAACATTTTTATCGTCTAAATGTTTATTATTAAGAGGAATATTTTAAAAATTTAATCCTTTCATAGCACATCCAAAATTTTATAAAAAATTTTTTTTTTTTCAAGAAAATTTTTAAAAAATCGATCTTGTCAACCATTATTTTTGACAACTTTTTTAAACAGAATTTCACTTTTGTTTACAATCTTGTAAAATTCAATTATACATTTTACAAAAGATATTTTAGAAAAATTTAAAGTATATTTAATGTAATTGGAAACAAACATTACTTAATTTTTAGCAGAAAAAAAATTTAGTTGGAAATAAGAGAGGCATGTCTAACCAATAACCATGGTGATTGGGTTTGGAGGTGTGAATTGACGCTTACGTCAATGTATCGACAACTAATGTCAGGGCAATTTATTGGACAGAAGGGCAGAAGTGACTGTATTTTCAAATTAAGTGAATCGGCTTATTTAATTATAAAGTAATTCTTAAAAATACTTTCAAAAGTCTAATATTTTACTGATATTATTTTAGGTACTTTTTTAACGAAGATATGTCCAAAGCCAGCACTGTTTCCGTCTCTAAAATAAAATTTAAGAAGAAAAAAAATGATAATTGCAGTATATCTCTCACTGAAAAAGAAAATTGATTATATTTTAAAAAAAACAAACTTTGTGAAATATGAAAAAGAAAGAAAATTAAAAATTTTGAAAATGCGACGATGATGGTCAGTCAGTCAGAGAATTTGATACAAAAAAAATCAAGGCAGGATCCTCACTATCAGATGGAATAGTTCAGGAAAAACAACTCTTAAAACACGTGACATTATTTCTGAGTTGTGCTGGAAAGGTTTTTAATACATTTTTTTGGCATATTGAAAAATTATTGAAAAAATAGAAACACTTCGCAGATTGTAATAAGACTTCAAATTTAAGATATGTAAAAATAGATCTTTTAATAAGAGCATTTCAAGAGATGCACATATTCAATTTTAAAATATTTAACAACCATCACATTTTGTATTTAAAATTGAAAAAAAAAAAGTTCTAGTAAAAATTGATTTTTCATCGAAAAAAAATTTTTGGCTTCCTTAATATATATTATTCATAAAAGCTATTAGAATTTTTTTTAATTAAATAATATCTTAGTTTTATTGGGTTTTTTTTTGTATTTTACAATTCAAAGCTAAAGTTTTCGTAAAATATATGAGAGGTAACATGTAAAAAAAAAAAAAAAAAATTTACCATGACTTTCTAAAAACAAACATTTCTAAAATAATTTCATTCATTTTTTAACAAGTTCTGAAAGTTTCATTAAAATCCGACAATTATGATTTTTGTAAGAATTTCCAAATTAAATGTTTTCCAACTGAAAAAAGCTCTATATAAAAAAAATTTAACCAAAATTTCAAACATGCTAAAAAAAAAGGAATAAAAATTTTTTAAAAAAATAATTAAAAAATACTTTAGTAGTCTTTCCTCTCATTAATAACAAACATTTTCGCAATAAAACTAAGTTTGGGGCTTTTTTTCATCATGCGATGCTGTTTTTTTTTTTATAAATTATTGAACATACGTACTTGAGCCTAACTTGCAACAACAACCATGAAAAGATTTGAAATTGACAACCTTTTCCATTTCACTGAAAGACATTAAACACTTTTCATTTTCTCAAAAACCAAGTAGTAGCATCCCTGATATGTCATTTCCATGTTTTCACCTAGTAAGATGGAATAGTTCATTAATTTATGAGCTATTGGCAGGGCGTAACGGTCATACGAACTGTTGGGGTAAAAGCAGAATTATAAAGTTTCTTAAAGCAACTAAGTTCTTAAAAAAAACAAAAAGAAACAATGGTTGCAGGCTCTAATGAAAAAGAAAAATTCCAGGACTTCTTTTTTATACTGGAAAACGAAGATTGAAGTATTTAAAATTGAGCTAATTGTATTACTCAGTACTGTATTTAATTTTAAAAATGAAAAACATTAATTGTAAGAATTCATTTTTGCTTTAATAAACAAATTTTTTTCCCGTCAATTTTCTGTTAAAAAAATTCATTATAAGCAACATTTGTTTTCTGCTTTATAAGCTAAATTGAAAATACAAGAATTTTAAAAATATAAAAAAATTGTAAATGAAAACATTTTAAATATTTTCAAAACTTATTATGAATAGTTTTGAAATACAATCTTTTATAAAGAAAAGGAAATCCTAAAGCACATTTGACAGCTGAGAAAAGCTACTCTGAGCATGAAAATTGATAACATTTCCATATAAAATTATTCAAGGTGATTTATCCAAAATACTTAAGTAAAAAATAAAAGTGTGATTTCTATAAAAATTATAGTATTTTTTTTAAAAATTTATTCCCTAAACATTTTAGGTGTTTTTATGGTGGAGTAATGAATAGCGGCTCAGACTGAGGAATCGGAGAGCCGAGCTTAAATTCCAGTTGAATCCATTATGATTACATTCATTTTAATACCTTCGGGAAAAGTATGAATCCTCTTCTCCCCACAGCTATAGGTAAATAGCAGGACAGACTGGGTTTATAGCCTTGGATGGCAACTGGTCTACCGCAGAAAGAAATAGCAACCTACTGCAGAAAAAAAAAACATGAAAGATATATGATCGCCTTAGCCTAAGTATGAATCACGCATGGCACATAAATTAACTGAACAATAAATGCGAAAAGTTTTGAATTAATTAGGATTTCAAATTTAATGAGATGGAGGTGCAATTAAAGTTGTTTTCCATGACAATAGTGAGTCAAGAGAACATAATCCTAGGTTAAAATATAGCAGGACAGATTGGACTCAAGTCTGGTCAGTACCTGTGGGTGACTGCTCGGGAATATCAGGTGCTGTACGCTTGGATGTGCGAGTGGTGTAAATGGATAATTACTCAGAATTGTTAATCGAAGAGCCGAGTTCAAATTCCCTTTGGGTTCGTTATGTGCAAAAACTCTTGGAAAGAAAAGGTATGAATTCACACCCCAGCTATGGGTTAATTAGTAAAACTTATCCCTCTAAAATAAAAAAAAATGTATCATCTTAGTGTGGGTATATAGAAAAATCAATTTCGAGAGTAAAAAAATCCTCTCTTGAAATATTGTTGATGTATAATTTTTTTCCTAATTTATTTATTTACATTATTACACACACAGGTTTTTGAAATAGCTTAAAAATTGTCTAACAGCCAAAATACCTAACAGTTTAAAAAAAAAAAAAAGAAGAAAAAAAAAAAAAAGAAAACTTTTACAAGTTTGCATTTTCTAGAAACTTCCGGATTCATTATCCAAAAACAAAAAAAGTTTGTTAAATGCTAATTAATTTTTTGTCCAGTTTCCAATGTTGTGAAATTTTCCTCAAACTAGTTTGCCGTCATTCAGTAACTGAATTTATACAACAGCACTTAAAAACAATCTAGAAACAAAAAAAGTAGTTTACCTTTTTTTTTATAGGACTAAATAAATATAAAACAGAACTAAATAATAAAACAATAAAAACAATTTCGAAAAAAAAAAAAAAAACAAGAATTTTTACAGAAGTCTATTTTTATAAAATAAATAAAACTTTTTTTTTCATACTGTGGAAGTTTTCAACTTACAGATAAAACAAAAAATTACACATTAAAATTCTAAATTTTGCTATAAGAAAAATCTCGTCAACACTACACACCATGCATAATTAACATTTGAAAGTGGGTGGTATCTGTTAGAAAATTTCATTAGTTGCAAATAAAGAAAAAAAAAAAAAATTCATGCGCCTTTAGAGAAAATTTAACATTAAATTTTTAAACTAAAGAAAGGGGCATATTTTTTTTTTAGAAATCCACCACAGGATGGCAAACGATTTTTAAAGCTTTTTGCTTAACTGGGAATTTTAAAGATTGTTTTTAAAATTATTCACCAATATAAAATTCAATTTTATATTTCTTTTAGTGAAAAAAAAAAATATTATTGTATTCACTTAAATTGCGAAAAAAAAAAATTACATAAAGTAACTTAAGTAAAAGTTACTTTATGTAATTAGAGAATACTTTAAAAGTATAATTGACTTAATTTATAAATAAAAAAAAATAATTACAAAGTTACTTACGTAATTATTTTTATTTAGAAGTTAAATTAATTTTTTTAGTTAATTTCATTCTGTTCAACTCCATTCCTTTTTTTTTAAAAAAAAAAAGAAAAAAAAAAAAGACTTTAAATTATTTAAATAAAAACTCTTGTGCTTAGTTTTTAGCATTCTTAAAAACTTTATAAAAAATTATAGTTAAATAAGGTAAGGACGTTATTTAGAAGAACTCTTAACAGCACAAATAAATGTTAACTGGAATTAAGTCTTAAATTCTTGATGGAGCATGGAAAAATCAAAGTAATTTCCTGGATTTGATTTTTCATCACTTTAAAAATTAATAAACTTGACCTCTAAACAAAGAAAGGTAATTATGAAAGTGTAGTAAGAATATATAACTTATTTTTTGTTATTCAAACAAAAAAAAATCTAAGACAGAAGAAATGTGAATAAATTGATGCATTTTTTTTTTTTGCATGGAAAGAAAAAAATAAAGAATGGAGGGAAAAATCAGCACAATTTGCCTTTTAATTAGTTACGATGGTGTCAGTAACAGAAAATAAAATTAAAAATGAATAAAAATAAACGTCAAAAAGAGTAAGTCAATCTCATTTCACAATTCAACACGCCTTTGTTTATAATTTTATTTAATGAATATCAAAATAATAGGAAAATAACGTTTCAAATTCCGCCATGATGGTTTGTGTTTTTAAATAGGGCAGAAAAATCAGGTTTCAGCATTGAATAAGTAAAAGTTTATTTTTATAAGAATTCATTTCTTTACTAGAAAGAAAAAAAAAAAAGAAAAAAAAGAAAATATTTATAACATTATTATGGAGAGTTGTTCTGCCCTCCAAGTATTTTTGAAACAAATTCAAATTTTTTTTTAAATAAATAGAATTAAATTTGTAAATTAAATGTAAATGATGAGAATGGCGTGAATGAAAATTATTATTTGTCATAAAAAAATGTATTAAAAAATTTAATGTTAAATAAATGCAACTCCAAATAATTTGATAGTGTCATCACAATGGTTTGAAAGACTGTGAGATTATTTTTCGATTTAAATCAGCTAATATAGCATAAAATTTCATTGCTTTTTCAAAAGACATAGATGAATACATATCCTTCTCGCCTCCAGGATCCTTCTGATTATTAGAATTATTATTGTTGTAAATACTATTATTACTACTAGTGTTATTGTTATTGAGTGCATGGCTATTCAATTCACTGCTGACCTGATTTCTAATATTAATTGTATTGTTAGTCATTGTATTTGAATTTAAGTGACCATTGGTACTCGAATTTTGGTTATTACTACTAATAGTAATGTCTTTGCCATGTGAACCAGAGTTGCTATTAGCACCATCACTGCTAGACGAGTAATTAGAACTATTTCCTTGAATTCCAATATGATGTTTTGTAACATTACAGTTTGAAAGGTTCGGTGTACAACAACGATTTGGTGCGGCGCAGATGCTGACCGTGACATTAGCAAGGGGCTTGTCACAACCGTAACTCAGACTTGAAGAAATAGAATTTTTTGTGTCTGTAAAACCGAGTTCTTCTTTTTTTATCTGAAGACCATGAGATGGTTGGCTGCTAGGATAGTGATCTGACAGTTTCTTGGTCTTCGATCGAGTCCGTGTTCCCGATGTAGAAGATCCAGATCCACGAGGTCGACCACGCTTTTTTTTCTTGGGTATGCTGTCACTGTCTGGCCCAGTCGTGCCCGCTCTATTTCGTTCCCTTTGTCGAGCTTTCTTTTTCACATGACGATTTAATTCTGTCGTAATCACGTAATAATTTGGCCTTTCCCTAGTCAATCGCCGAGGTCTACGACGGTTTTCCGACGAAGAATTATCATCTCCTTTTGTATCCGAAGCAGATCCGTCTAAAAGACCCATGGCTTCCTCTGCTTCCTCTTTAAGCAGAATCTTGTTTCTGGTAGCGAATGGATGCCCACACGTACAAAACTTACAGGCAACAGGTACATGCTCCTCACACTGGGGACATCTTTTGACTACAGTGCGATCAAACTTTTTACGAACCATAATCGTGGCTCGTCGTTTTTTGGCTCGTTTATTATTCAGCTTGACTGTTTCTTTTAACCCCCCTTATTTGTTTTTCTATTTAAGAGGAAACAAATACTTTCCCCAATTTGACTTCAAAGCTTTCAGTTTTAACATAAAAAAAACAAACTTGCTTTATTTTTGCAGGTTTGTTAAGCAAATACTCCTTTCAGTAATTGAATACCAATGTCCACTTCAAGAATGTATTATTTCAAAATTCTACAGAACAAAATAATTTTAAGGTGAAGAAATGGAACATTATTAGTATATCGAAGATGCTGAATTGTCGATATTAGACTTAACTTTGGAATGCCGGAAGTTGGAATAAATGAATTATGGGTAAAAATGGCACATAAAGTTGCTAAGAAACAAAAATGAACCAATCAACACTTCTGACTGATGACAAGTCAATGGTGCAGCATTAGAAATAATAAAAATTAAAACTGCTGCTACATCGCTTGCTTTTTTACCTACTACAATTAAAAGTAGTAGCAGCAGTTTGTAGTAGTACTACTATTAAGCAGCTGGTGGAGCACTCTCCATAATAAAGTGAGGGTTAGGTAGTCTGGAAAACAGACCAGTTTATATTGGTTTGTTTATTCCTCATTGTGCATAATGTGGCTTTTTGCCAAAGTTAGATTATTAGTCAGACAATGTTTAGTTTTTACAGTTTGTCTGTTGTAAATATTCTCAGTAGTGCAGGGAAAAGCTCAAATGTTGACTTATTTTTGGAGCTTGGTTTACTACTTTTAGACTAGCTAATGCTAACAAAGTTAGACGTGTCTCACGTTGTCAGAAAAAAACAAACAAGGTACAAAAAGACTCATTTCCACTTATTCTTTTAAAATATTCTAAAAAATATTCACATAAGTGAAACCGCTATGGTATGGATGTTTGTTACAATGTTTAATTACTTAAAAAAAAAACGACAGCCCTGGTTCTAATTTAAAATTAAACGTTGGACACCTGTCATTTTAGTCAGTGTGTGTGTGTATTTTTGTCTTTTAAAACAATCAAGTTACTTTCACAAATCATTGCTTTACTGAGTTCAGTCCTCACTGGGTGCCTCACTATTTTGACCTTGTGTGACACCAACTACAAAGTCAAAGTATTAAAAATCAATATAATTGAAATTGCAGCGGCTTCTTATCGGCTAAAACGTAAACAATAAACATTGATTCATTAATCAGAGCTGGACTCTAGTCGAGTATTTGATAGTCTCTCGTGGCAAACCTTTCTTCATTAAATTTCATTTCAATCAAGATTTTTTTCAATCATCTATTTAAAAAGTTTGTACTTAAATTAACTTGAAATTCAATGAAAACATTAAATGAATAAAAAAGTAAAATCTTCACTCACTTGGTTGAATTTGGAATTCTCAGAGTTTGAACAATTCACTTTAAAAAAATCAATTTTATTTTTCTTATGAAACAAATTTTGCCTTTTTGTGGGAAAATCCAAAACTTAGAGCGAAATTAAATTTATTGATTTGATTTATCATTTCATTTTTAAATTTTACTCCTTAGGAATGTGCTTGTATGTTATTTTTTTTTTTTTTTTCTGAAAGCTTTGGGAAAAAAAATGATGGTTTACGTGTTAGTCACTACACACGAGTGTGAAATTCTTTTCAACACCAAAAAAATAAAAACTCTCAACACTAGTGTGTACAGTGTACTGTAGTCTAAAGAAAGACTAAGGGTTTTTTTGGGGGTGGGGGTTACAAACTTTACCCATTCTTTGGTCCAATTCATATAAAAAGATTTTTCTGCTTTACAAATTCATTATTAATTTTTATTTTTTAAGATACACACAATTATTACAGATTTAAAATTCCAATCATCTGTGAAATGAAAATTAGGCCTATAAATTACATTACAAAGTATTTTTTTAATTTTTAAAAACCTACTTTTTGGTTTTGATTTTCATGTATAAGATGATATATTATTCATTTTATTTAAATTAATCCGTCTGCTTAATCAAACTGGATGTGGTACAAGGCGGCATACATGAACTAAGGACAAAAATCCCCCTCCAGGCACTTGCACTTTAGAGGACGCCAGGTTGTGCTAACCCCCACCTGAGGGAGTCGACCTCTTGGGGTTTGAGCACATTATTAAACTTTTTATGAGTATTACTTTGTATTACAAGTATTTGCAAAGTTGTCGATTAAATTTTCAAAATTCTGTTTTTATGCTTGATTTATTTTCCTAATTTAATTTTAATACAATCATAATAAAAAAATTCATTAATTATACCATTTTTTTAAAAGTTGAACAAGAATTTAAACAAGTTTTTCAAAATGTACAAAAAAAAGAATCTTTTAACAAACGTACTAACAGAATATCATAAAAAAATTTAATCAAATCACATAAATTAAATTCTTAAGCATTGCAATTTGCAACTGATTGATCTTTGACTTTGAGAATACAAACCAGTTTTGTTTATGGTTAAGGAATTCGTTTTTAGACAGTGGAAGTTTGGAGTTACAAAAGTAAGAAAATAAGATTAACAAAATTAATTAATTAAAAATGGATCATGTCTCTCGCTGGGTTCAAATAAAAAAATAATTTACATTTTATATTTAAAATACTGAGTGAATAGAAGTATAAAAATTTAAAAAAAAGACAATTAGCATTGCATATTGGAAAAATCAAGTTTGTTTATTCATTTTATGATAATTTTTTTTTTAAATATTTTTTATGGAGGAAAAAAAAACATAAGAATCATTTAAAGTATAAGATTTTCACTAAAAAACAAAAAAGTTTCATCACTTTTTTAACACGTTCTTTAAAAAAAGATCTCGAACCTAAAAAGAATTTATTTTTCAGTGTGCCCACGTTGCTACCAAATGTGACACAAAGTGAAAAAAAGTGGGTCTTACTCTTAAACGACAATAATACCGTGACAAAATTGCCCAAGCCCTTTCGACACTTCCCCTTTTTGGGGACACCTCAGACGTCGGGTAATAAAATCCCAGCTCCATCCCGGAAGAGAGGCACTGGGGGGATCCCCCCCCCCCGGGTGAGCGTAATATTATTTTTGAAACTTTACCATCAAAGGTGCCAGGTAAAAAGAATATAAAATTATTTTCTAGGCGTAGCTCAGATATGGCACAAGGCCGAAAGTGTGGAGCACCCAGTGAGGATCGAACTCACTACTCAATCGTCGTCGTAATTGATCTAGCGAATCAAGTTTGCTAACCATACACCACGTCGAAGTGCCCTGGATTTTCTAAGCGTAGCTTGTGGCACAGGGACAAAAAAGCATAGAGTACTCAGTGAGCATCGAACTCACTATTTAGTCGTAATAGATCTCTAGTGAAACAAGCTTGCTAACCATTTTTAGTACACCACGTCAAAATTCTCATCTCATAAAACGTAGGAAGGAAAACGGATCGTATTACTTTTTTTCTAGGATGATTTTTAACGTTTCTCTGACCCAGGCTGTTGATACCTGAAAAATTAAGAAATAAAGGCATCTGTTATCTGTATCAAGGTGTAAAAAAGAAAGTTCCAGTATTTTCTGTTATGTTTGTTCTCAAATCTAGAAGACTGGTGTAGCCCTTCAGGGTTGGAAATAAATCATGCAGTCAAATGAAAAAGTGTTTAGAAATTTTCTTCTCATTCAACATCAAATTTTCTTCCCATTAACTAAACATGCAAATCAAAAGATTATGTATGTACCTAATTAACCCAAGTAACAAATAAAAAAAAAAATGAAATTAAGTACATTTGCACTAAAAAAAAAACAACATACTTTTTAGTTTTTACTCTTAAAATATATAGTGCTATGAATAAATGAATGATTGATTCAATCTGAAATATAGCTCGGATACAATATCACTGAAAAAAAAGGGGTAAAATTAGAAAATCTTGCACGCTCACAACACACGTGCCTGTATGTTTTCGTGCATGCAAACTAAACAAATAAACAAACAAACAAACAAAAATACACGCGTGTGTATCAAAAATAAGTGTTGCTAATAAATTTATTTATATTTTGCTTTTCACGTTTATTATTTTGTTATATGACGTGAAAAAGAATATGTCAAGTTTTAATTCACGGCGCTTTTTTATCATTAGAACCACATTTTCAAACTGTAACAAAGTAAAAGAAAAAAAAAGGAAGGAAAGTAGAATCTGTTATCTTTAAAGTTGCAGGGGAAATAACTAATTTTAATGTTAGCAGCAAGTGACACCGAACTCTTCTTTGTTTATCAAAATGTACACGGTTATTAGAATAGGACAAATGTGCGGGCAACATGCACGTGGTTACGAATAGACTCCAGCTGACACTGGCCATACTGAAACCGGATTGTATGGCCTGTCCACATATTATATCTGTAAGAAACATTTCTTTTTTTTTATATCTTATTTTGAAGCTTTCTTGCGTTTTGCAAATGAAACTAAAACTCGGTAATATACATTTGACTTGAGTTTATTAACTTTTTAGCATTTTCTGTCACTTGGCAATCTACCCAATTTTCATTTCTTATTGACTAAAAAAATGTTTGGAAACTAGCATTACAGATTTTTTTCTACAAGAAATATAAATTTAATGAAATATTAACATCAATTTCAGATCTCACTATTATTAAAAAGTTGAGTGACTTGATGTTTTTATACAGACAGACACTGAACTCCCTAAAAACAAGGTCACTATTTATTTTGCAAAAATGTTGAGGATTAAGAAAGCCGATGAATGTTAGAAGCGAATTAACAATTTTTATGTTTTAAGAAAAATTGGTCAATTAGATTTTGTCATTGTTCAATAATGTGTAAAGTTTAGCATTTTTTTCTTTTACCTTTCTTAGAACTCAAAACTTTACCGTAACACGGTAACACACAAAAATAATTACAATTCTACAAAGACAAATACTGTTTGATGGGGATGTTCGAGTAATTTCATTTAAATGACCTTTTCAAACGTTATTGATAAGAAATAGGTGTGCGATCGCCGATCATTTGTCAAGTTTTTTTATAGAAAAAAGGTCAAAATCAAAATTGAGAGTAATCGCACATTTTTGCATCTAAGAAAATTGGAAACTGAAATGTAACAATCAGAAAATGTCTTTATTACTTTGACAATTCATTCATTCTCTTTCTTTTTCTACACTAACAGTATGTTTTAAATATTTTTACAGATTATTGTATTTAGGTGGGGTATAATGGGTCTTTCACTTTGGTAGTGTTGTATGATTTTGTTTTTAATTTTAAAATATCTACTGCTTATTTTACTTTCAATCTGACTAATTGTAATTAAAATAAGAATAAAAAGAATTTGTTCAACTTTTTTTTGCTACCACTAACTACAATAATAATAACAGTTTAACTTTGTTATTAATTTTTGTTTTTTGTCAAGTGAATGAAGTTTTTATTTTTAGGAGAGATCCCATTGACTTTTGGTTGCAAGTGATTTAATAGAAGAGATTGTTTTACAGCACAGTTTTTCTTTTTTTGTTAATTACAGTTGCAATAAATAGTTTTAAAATTAGAGAAACTAAGTGAATATTAATGTCAAATTATGAATAAATAACTTTAGTTCAAGTATCTTTCTTTTTTAATTTAATTTTTTCCCTGAATTGAATATAAAAAAAAGTCTTAGGTGTGTAGAAATGAGCAAAGTAGAAAAAGTAAATAATGCTGTTTGATGGTCGACATATTTTTTTAAAAGAAAGTTATAATTTCGTTTATTTCAGATAAAAATTTAATTTTTTTTTAAACGTACAAAGAATGAAGTTTCACACTTTTAAAATAAGGAAGATAAATTTGCATAACATTTCAGTTTCACTTGTAGAAAAACTGTACCCAGAAAACATTTTTAAAATACCAATTCATTAACTTTTAGTTTTAGACTAAAAAGCCTTGATGTAGAAATTCTGTATAGTCCAATATTTTTATTTTAAAAAA
The DNA here is from genome assembly GCA_964036315.1 of Acanthosepion esculentum. Lineage (NCBI taxonomy): Eukaryota > Metazoa > Mollusca > Cephalopoda > Sepiida > Sepiidae > Acanthosepion > Acanthosepion esculentum. Next base: position 36,788,929 of record OZ038499.1, read on the forward strand.
ATGGTATTCCTTATGCTCACTATATAGTGTATTGTTTTCTAATAAATAGAGGATGCATTTTTTTTTCACTCTCTATCTGATCATCCTCAAATGAACACTTCAGTTTTTTTGTTTGAGTTGACCAACCATTTCTGTCATTCACCACTGTATCCAATTCTTCTTTTTGATTCTAGTGTCATCTAATTAGTTGATTGATTTCTTTTTTTTAATTTTGGAAAGGTTTCTATAAATTGAGCCACAACTTGCTGTTTACTTCTCCAGCAATAACCATTTAAACCGTACTTGTTTTTTATAATTTAGTTTAATTAAAAATCAAATGGAAAAACTTAAATAAATTATACACAAAAATACATGTTTAGTTGTCGGCACCCACTAGCATCCGGAGCATAATGATCCTCATCTTCTCTCCTTATTCGCTTTCTCCCCTCTGGTGGTGGTGACATAAATGTCTGTGAAGATCCAGCCTACTTCTGAAGAGTCCTGAATAGGAGTCACAGAGGAGTATGGGTGGTGGACGCGACTGGGCCCTCCTGACAGCACGTCGCAGATCCTATGTTGACAGTTGGATATGAAAGTCTTTGTCCTATGCCAAGAAGACTAATTTGCAGCAACAGTTTCCCAGGTTTCAGGGTCGATGTTGGCCTGTGTCAGGGATGTTTTCACCTGATCCGTGAAGTGCCGTTTTGGGCCTCCGCATAGCAGCCTCTTGCCACTGGCAAGTTCTCCAAACAGTCAGACGCATTCTGGAAATGGGACCCATCCAGCGGAAGGGATGTTGAAGGATGGTAGCCTCAATGCTGGGGAGAGATGTCTGAGAGGAGACCTTGTTGTTAATGATGCAGTTCTCCTAACAGATGCGAAAAAATTTTCAGCGACACAAAGTCCAGGCCTCGCAATGAATATATACGTTTAGTAGAGAGACAATCGTTGTTTCAATCTCATTAGTAAACATGTATGTACCCTGTTCTTGATTCTAGTTTTTAAACAATATTAATTTCAACACAGTATGACAATGAAAAAAGTATATTAATTCTAACTTTAGGGCTACTAAAGTTAGAATTAATAATATACTCTCAAGCATAAACGTTTGTGTGCCTTAAATTCTTTTGTTCATGTATAATTAGAATAAAATTCATATTACTACTTATAATGAAAAGACACAATACAGAGAAACCTTATTAGGTTTTATTCAGCAAATATGAATAGTTTATATATACAGGACTACTTATAAGCAGGAGCAGTCCATTTTACAATGAAAGGCAGGGAGGAAAATGAATGTTCACCACAATCTCCCCTGCTACTAGAAATAGTGACAGTCTATCCGGGGGTGGGGGATCACTCAGCTTGTCTGTTGATGAAGAGTGCAGCCAGCTGCAAGAACTGATGTGAATTGCAGGACTCAATGAACATCGACACCTTGAATGCGGCCTTGAGATCCTGGGACTTGGGGCCCGATATTGTAATGAAAAGACACAATACAGAGAAACCTTATTTAGGCTTTATTCAGCAAATCAACAAATATGAATAGTTAATGTAGACTCAGGACTACTTATAAGCAGGTGCAGTCCATTTTACAATGAAAGGGAGGGGGGATGTTCACCACACTTCTTATTGTAGTAATTAAACAACTAAATGTAATATTTTTATCCATATTGTTTTATTATCTTTCCTCCTTACCTTATCCTTATAATCTTAATTCCTTACTATCTTCTTTTCTGTTCCTGTCACACACCTCATTTGGCATTACCATTTCGTTGACTGTAACCCTTTTTACCATAAGTGGTTCTTGAGTCTTGTATTGGATGAACTTTAGAATAAAAAAAAAAAAATAATGAATTTTCAAATCTTTCTTTTTGCATAGTAATTTTTTTTTTTTTTTTTTTTTTTTTGGAATAAGAATAGCCATCAGGACACAACACTAATTTATTCATTGAGGATTGAAGTTATTAGCACTCTAGTCTAAGACTAGCTTGTAAAACATTGCTCTACAGCAGGCGTCCTAATGTGTTTATAATTCTCATTTTTAGATCTTAATCTTTAAAAAGCAAGAAACGGTTGCATGAATGCGCATGCCAAATGAACAGAAAAACAAAACAATATTAATTTTAAAAAGAGTTGTTTTATGTTTATTTCCACTTTATATCAGTCAGTTATGTGCCATCTGTGATACACACGTAGGCGATCATGTATCTTTCGATACATGACTGATGAGGCAGACTTTTTCCTGCAGTAGGTTGTCATTTCTTTCTGCAGTAGACCAGTTGCCATCCAAGGCTATAGAACCCGGTCTGTCCTGCTATTTACCCATGGTGGGTTGGGGGATAAGAAGAGGATTCGTACCTTTCCCAAGGGTATTAAGCACATAAGTAAATGTAATGGATTTTGACTGGAATTCAAACTCAGCTCTCCGATTCCTCAATCCGTGCCGCTATTCATTAAAAACTATAAAAAAAATTATATTTTAACTTTTTTTTAGATTATAAAAATAGAGTAAAATGTGAGATAAAAAGGTTCCTAAATTTAATATTTTTTAACAGTATGATACTTGAAGCATTCAAAACACAATTCTTTGCACCAAGTTGGGCCCATTGTTTTTTCTTTTCTCTTATGAAAATATGCATGCAAGCATAGCACCATCTTTGGTTTGTTCTTTCAGTTTTATTTGCAGGCAGTCGTGGTCAGAATTTAGTAAATAAATATGTCAAATATTAGTCTCTTTAATAGATTATAGCACCCAAACAAATTCTATTATACAGACCAGAAATGACATATCATGATTTCTAGAGTTGTCATTTAGACTCAAATCATGAATTTATAATGCTCATATTGTTGGAAGACATTTAAATCATGAATTGATGATATATTCTTGTCTCCAACAAAATATCAGTTAATGATGCCAGCCATTTAAGAATTAACTAGTAATATCCTACCAGTTCAACATAAGAAAAATAAATAATCAAATATGAAAGTAAATCTGATTGATTGATTTGGTTATTACAGCTTAACAACTTTTTGTCGGTTATTTAAAGTCAAAACACATTTTTGGATTGTATGAATTATTCATTGTTTTTTTTGTTTTTTTTTTTCTGCCAGTGAATATTGTATTAACACTTTTTTAGCTTGGTGGGGGAAGAGGTAGATTCATACCTTTCCCAAAGGTAATTGTGTTAAGTGAATGTAACAAACCTGACTGGAATTCGAAAAGCTCTCCAATTTCTCATTCAAAGCCATTATCCATTATAACACCTTCACTGACCAAGCTCAACATTGCTTAACTTCAGTGATTAGATAAGAATCACTGGTTCAATATGATATAAGCCAGCAAGTAAATCTGAAGGCCATGTTGGTTATCAGTATTTGATTAATAAGCAAGAAAATGGAGCTCATTTTGTTAATAATTTTGTTATCTGTTTTTATTATCTTCAAAATATTATGATATGAAATTAGAATGTTGCCAAACATATGATAATATTTTAATATTTGGATGCAGTAGACTTGATCTTTCACTCAAAGACAATAAGGACAATATTCAAATGAGTTAGTAATCTGTTCCCATGGATGCAAAGAGCTCAATTACACAATCTAATGTTGTCTTTGAAGTTTCAATGGTGTATATATTTTGGATTTCTCATTAATTACTGAAAATAATTGATAGAAATCTAGTCGATGCAGTGACAAAACTTTCCCCTTGTGACATTATTAAATTTCCCATCAATGGGACATTTTCACTATTTACATTATTCGGACTATTGTCCTCATCTTTGTCGCCATATTTATCACAACGTTTTGGCCATTGTACACTCTGGCCTTCTTCCGGTGGTTGGAATGTTAAACTGAACCCTTTATTTCACTGAGGTAGATTTGGTATAATACAGGGGTCCTCATCCAGGAGGGAATTTCCCCTCCCTAGGTGGGGGGGTCAGGGTCTCAGGAGAGGAATCTGTTACATTTTCTTGTTTTTTATTTACAGAATTTGGAGCCCATCATGAATGTAAAACAAATCCTCTTTAAGAATAATCCATGTAAATGTGTATTAATATAGAAAAAATGAAGATTTTCAATAATATGCATATTATTTGGAATGTACATTTTGAGTTGAACAATCTTGAAAAGTGGGGGAATGACATTCGGACATATGATGAAAAAGGTGCATTGGGCAAAAAAGGTTGACTGATATATTGGGATAACAACAAAAGCAATAAAAACATGATCAGTAATCTAAACCATTCCTAAAATACATACTTTTCTACTGCGATATATGAATGCTTTTTTAGGTCATTCAAATCAGGTCTTATTTTTGAGCATGAGTTTTGTTATTTTGTTTTTTTGTGTGTGTTTTTTTTCAGGAAATCCGAAGATTAATAATGAACAATGGATTTCTCTTTGTCCAAACTAAAGTGGTCAAACTAAGTCGACCAGACGCTGAAGAATTCTATCGAATCCATGAAGGTGAGATATTTATTTGTGATATGGGATTTTTTTCTATTAAATAAAATTTGGTAAACTATTCCTTATTTAATTCATTGTTTCTTGGAAGTTTATTAATTGCAATTAAATATAAAAATATATATCCTAACATAATAGATCTTTCTGGATGAGGATCCACATATTTAAAATGCAGTGTACCTGTATGTATGTATGTGTGTGTGTGTGTGTGTGTGTGTGTGTATGTATGGGTGTATATGATGGTATAGAATCCTTTGAATATAGCCATATTCAGTATGCCGCTTTCAAATGATCTGTTCATAAGGATAAACAAGGTCCAGCACCAGGTCCACTGTGACATATACGGAAAACTCTGTATGTATATATATATATATATATATATATATATATATATATATATATATATAGTTTTAAAATATGCTATATTGATGGGTAAAATTGCTCAATATCAGCGATATAGCATATGTAGATATAAAGATAGCCTGAAGATTATGCTCAATCATGAAATAGACTGTCGCCACCCAGTTTTGACCTCCTTGTCCACCATCCTGGGTAAGACAATAAACTATGTCAAACAGCAAAACCTCTGATCTGGAGGTTTTGAGGAGCATGGAACCACCTCTTAATTGCTGGTGTTCCCAGGTCCACCCTGACCTGGAGTGGTAGCACTTGTTAGGGTCACAGTTATGGGCAAATAGTTAACCTCAAACTGGGGTCAAAACACTATGAAGGTGTAAAAATAGGTTTTAATACCAGAAATACTTTGTAAAAAAATTATTACCAGCAATACATTTTTGAGAAAAAAAATTATTACCAGATATACGTTTTTTTGAAAAAATATTACCAGAAATAGATGTTTTGAAGGAAAAATATTACCAGAAATAGATGTTTTGAAGGAAAAAATATTACCAGAAATAGATGTTTTGAAGGAAAAAATATTACCAGAAATAGATCTTTAAAAAAAAAATATTACCAACAATAAAAATTTTGTCGACATTAAATAACCCATTGAGGTTGATATGCCATAAAACTAAACAAACCAAAACTCAGTGTCCACTTTTATATATATATATATATTGTGTCTATTTAGGCAGCATTTTTTCATTAATGCATGTTTCATTAAATAATATAGACAAGTTTTATCTATTTATTTTAAGCAAATTCCTCTCATATTGTCTGATAAGCTTAATAACATCATCATTGAAAGACGAAATAAATTCACCATATTGATACATGTTTTTAAGCCTATCTAAGCTTTTGGCTTACATAAGCCATCATCAGAAATGACAAGTACATTACAATAAATTAAACAATACACGGACATAGCAACAATGATAGTTTGTTTTGTTTGCATGGAAGATTTCCAAGCAACGACAAACTCATGCATATGAGCCACTGGAAGCGAAAATCGCACTGCGGCCCATGACTTCACACATAACCACACAAGAGTGAAAACAAGAAGTGTTAAATATGAAAAATCCACAAATATACTTAAATGCCTATAATTGATAACAGAAGCCATAATTAACTCTCGCGTGGTCATGTGTGATGTTATGGGCCATGGTGTGATTTTCACTTCTAGTGATTTTCACTTCTATGAGTTTGTCGTTGCTTGGAAATCCACCATGTTTTTCAAGTATATATTCCTATTAGTATGGAATATAACAAAAACAAAACCTGCTAAATTTATAAATGTTTCCTATTTGTTCTTTATCCTATCATAAAATTCTCAGAATGACCACAAATGTGTTGCTAGAATAACGAGTCAGGCAAACGTTTGTTTCCAAGCACATGTTCCTGCTTCTGCTTTCTTAAGATGAGCCATTCATTGTTGACCGGTAGAGGAAGTTGTACATGTTAATGTCCTAGTGTTGACACAAAATGAGTTAAAGCAATATGGAGTAGTGGATTAACATCAAATTTTTTTGTCTGAAAATTGGTAAAAGTGCTAGTGAAACATTAGTCCTATTGTCAGTCTTAAAACCAAATTAAAAAATGGCAAATTTTTTAAATTTTGTCTCTGTATACAAAATGATACCTAAAATGTTAAAGGAATTTGACTGCAAGAAAAAGTTATTTGCCTTAATGCTTTCTGCACCGTTTCCTTCAAAGTACAAATACTAAAGAGATGATGAAAACCAGATGCAAGTATCAGGTAAGGGTAATGTAAATAGTCTAGATGATATTAAGTTCACACATGCTAAACAAATTCCTTGAACTTTTACTTAGCACCTTGTAGATATGATAAGCAAATGTTAAGTGCTGGGCTTTCACTTGATATTAACAAATTGAAAATATATGAAATATTATTGTTGCTAATAACAGTCAAAAGTTGATTGTTATTAACAACAGTAATATTTATTACAAACTTAAAATGTTACTATTATCTTTGAGCTATGTTGTTTTGGATGACTTTTCAATTTTAAATTCATATACAGTGTAACTCGGACATAAGAGAGTTGTCGGGATCGGAGAATAAGTCTCTTATATCCAGGTTTGGTCTATTTTGTTTAGGTAAGTATGGCTCTAATTTGGGACCAGAGAAAATCTCTCTTATACCAGGGTTTCTCTTATATCAAGGTCTCTTATATCCGAGTTACACTGTAGTTTATCTAAAATTTAGATTTATGATTATAAACATTTAGTGTAATTTAAAAATAAAAATATTCTCTTCATCAGCTGAAGTTATCTTTTTGTTGTAACCGAGGGAAGGTTACTGAACAGAATAATCAAACGAAGGTTGGTAATGAATGATAATACTTAGGACAAGAACAATACATATAAGATTTGCCAGTGGCATGTAGAAGTAGTAGTCAACTGTTAGAAGTGAGTCAAGTGAATTCCACAATGAATCTCCAACTGCAGACCAACATACAGTATTCACTACTGTATTTATAGGAATGGGGACATACCCATTATCATCCATAGGTATGCTATAACACTTTTATATAAGAGAAAACTTAAATAATTCAAATAACTTTAAATACTTTTTCATATATAGGATATTAATTCCATAAGATTTACATAAGCCATACTTTTATTTTAAAAAACAATGTGTATTTAGATTTAATGCTTTCTGATAATAAAAAAACAAAAATGAGGATAATGGTCCAAATGTAAATAATTGTAACTTAGGAGAAAATGTCTTGGACATGTCTCGCGTGTAAAATATTCCCAAAAAGAAAATGGTGGCTTTACAAGTTATATATTTATATATTTAAAAAAGATAGATCTGGAAGTCGGATACTTTCGTGAGAATCTCTTTCCATCTATGTAAATTTGAACTGTCACTCAATCTATAAGTGTTTAAAGAGACAACAGAAAAAAGTGCAACTGCGGTAGTGAACAGGAGATATGTTTTGTTGGATTGTTTGACTAACACTGTTGGTTGAAGATTGGAGGAAACAAATTAAGGAAATTTATTATTGGCCAGAAGAAACTGACAACTATAATGAAAACTCTTCAGCCTAGAAATTTAGACAGAAATTCTGAAATTTCATAGCAAATTTTATACTATAGACTCAAGACAGATTAAAAAGTTAAGAAAATGTCTTCTTTTGCTTTATAAATTATTTAAAATGTTTTTAACAATTCAAAAAATGCCAAGTGTTACTCAAATAATCAAAGAATTTGTGACAAACCAATTTAATTGTTAACCTCTCAGGTTATACTTTTTTTTACAGTACATATAGCTACATCTCACAATGCACCAATTTGCTGTGGTGTTTAGTTTGGGAACCACCACTTTATTTGATAAACGATAATATATCTCATATACAGGAAGAGAATTGTATGTAATTGATTCATTATTAAAAGAAAACCATTAGATACTGTATTTTCCAGATGGTAAGACACACCCTATTTTTAGCTAAGTATTTTAAAAAATATATTTGAGGATTTATAATTTACTGTACTAGCAAGTTCAAATCATAGATTCTACAATGTCATTTTTCTTTCTGTCACAAGAAATTTTCATATTTTTGACCTATTATTAAATATTTTTGGTTATTATTAATTAGATTTTCAATAGTTTAGCGCAATGTTATATCTATTCACATCAGAAACAATTTGTACATGCCACCATAAGCCTCAAGGCATCTCATCACACAACATGTTTACATCCAACTCCTAGCTGATGATTCAGGGCTGTGTTCAAGAATGCAAACAGTGTGTTAGTCTGCTATTACTGTATGAATATATTATCAACTATCCGTTTGTATTATTACAGTAATTAACATTACCTAATTTAGTAAAACAGCGAGTACAATAAATACAGTAAATGTGGTGTCAGCTGTTTTTACTTTCAAACAACTGTACCTTTATCTTGCAGAAATGGCTTGCCATGAAAAAGATAAATATATTTTTTAATATTATTTAACTTATGGCAACATTTTATAATTATTTTCTAATTTCTAGATAAAATTATGAATTCAAAATTCAAGAGTTGTCCAAAATACAATAGTTCCTAGATAATAGTAACATTTTAAGTTTATAATGGATATTTATTTATTTTTTTCCGTGCCATGTCTCTTCAGAATGTAGGCAATCATGGTCCTTCGCAAATTCCTTTTCTTTATTATCTGTGGATTATCATTACTTCCTGGTGTAGTGCCTTAATAAAAGTATAAAAATAAAATAGAAGCAGCGGCCCTAAATAAACCTAGTATCAGCAGCAACTCTTGGGTATAAAAACATGTGAACCCTTAAAGTGACTCTTTCAGATTTTCCTATTTTGAACTATGTGACATGAACTTTTCACACTGAAGCTAAAAGGGCTGTGGACACCTCACACTAAAACACACCAACACAGTAAGTCCCACTCAAATATATTCATGAATATTTTGTTGTGTATGCAATTTACTTCTAAGAAAAGAAACTTGTCTTAAGCTTTCCTGTTATTAATTTTGTTTAATAAATGTTATCTTGCACTGCAAATCAATCAGTCTTTTATTTTGTGTACCCTTTCATCACCATTAATTCATGTATTGTAAAATATTCTCTTAAGAAACCGTACACATTTATTTCTGAAGTAACCAAGACACTAAACTGGGAAAGATAGTGTAGTGGTTTCCTACTGACTTTTGAATTCAGAGTTTTCCTTCTCTTAGAGTAGTTACTACCCAAGCCTAGTCTACCCTGCTATTTAACCCATAATGAATATTATTTTGTTAATAAATATCAGCTTTTGACTATTGTTAGTAACAGTAATATTTCACATATTTTCAATCTGATACAATCTTAGTTGTAAATATCAAATGAAACCGCAACACTTAACATTTGCTTATCATATCTGCAAGGTGTTAAATAAAAAGTTCAAGGAATTTGTTTAGCATGCGTGAACTTAATATCATCCAGACTCTTGCCATTACTCTTTTTGGACATGATCCTTGCATCAGGTTTTCATCATCTCTTTAGTAGTTGCACTTTGAAGGTGACAGTGGGGGAAGTGATAGGGTAAATAAGTTTTTCTTGTAGTCAAATTCCTTGAACATTCTAAATATCACTTTGTATATAGAGACAAGATTAAAAAAAATATGCCATCTTTTAATTTACTACTAGCATTACAATAGCCTTTTTTTAATATAGTTCCCTCTACAATCAGTGAACAATATTATGTTCATGCTCAACCTATTACTCAATGCTCTCTCTGTATTGATCTCTGTATTGTAGCTTAGCTCCTACTTGCCTTGCCAATTACTACTTTGCAGTAGGCACCCAAACAGCAAGTTTAATTATAATGACAAAAAAAGATCAAGTTGTAAACTATATAAAGTGTGTGTGTGTGTGTGTGTGTGTGTATGAGAAAATTCTCAAATTGAATAAGTAGCCCTTCCCTCCCCAATTTTGATATTTTCAGATTTTAGAAAGTGGGCTTGGATTAACCTTTTAGCACCACCTGTAAATATATAAGACAAAAGGAAAACTTAGCCAGTACATTTCGGTCTCTAATCAAGGCAAATGTAAGTTTTGTTTTGTAACAAATATTTATCAACAAAAATAAAAAAAATTTTAAATTTAATTTACCTTGACTTTCAATTAGCCGGATGTATATTTATAAGCATTCTTGAACTTTAAAATTCTAAAAATTAACATTTTTGCTATTGTTTATAAATACTTGTGGCAAAATAAAATCCTTACATTTGCCTCGATAAAGTCCATCAGAGGATGAAACACATTAGCTAAGATAAATTTTCCTTTTGTTTTTATTTACATTGTCTTTTTACAGATATATTTTTAGTAATATCTGAAATTTTGCGTGTGTGTGTGTCTGTATATATATAAATCAAAAAGAAAAAAATATTTGTTCTTATGGGATATTTCTAATTAATTTCAGCCTTTATCATCAACAATTATATATATATATATATATATATATATATATATATATTGGAACATGCAAGTTACCATTACAAAATGCATATTTGTTTCGATGTCTAATTAGACATCTCATCAGGTGGTTAACATTGGTGGTAATAAACAATTTTATTTAAAAATACAATTTATGAAACATCACTTCTTTTTACATTTTTGAAAATTTTCCATAGAAGGCAAAAAAAAACAAATATATAAAAAAAAATTATTTTTTCCATAAAGGAAAAGAAAGAAAAAAAGCAGATTAAAATAAAAAAAAGGAAGAGAATAAGAAATCAATAAAAAGAAAAAGAAGAAAGAAAAAAAAGCATAAGAAATAAACCCTACCACAGAGAGAAGGAAAAGAAAAGAAAGGAAAAAGAAGAGTATATCCAAATTTTACAGATACAAAGGAAAAGGAAAGAAGAAAATAAGATAGAAGTTGTTGATGCCAGTTTTATCCAATGAAAACACATTAAGATGCAGAATTCAAAATTAAATGGAAATGGCAACAAGATAGAAACATATTTTAGATACATTGTAGCATTTCAAATTTTATGGCATTTTGAATGAAATCATATATTTAAACAAAGTTAAACATAGTATATAAATAAAAGGCACTTTAAGAAGAAAAACCATATACAAACAAAATGTCTACTTAACTATACCAACCATACATTATAAATTAGAATACAAAATGACTTTTATATATTTATTTTAAATTAAAAACTATTATCAAACAACATCACCAGTAAAATAATTATAAGCCAATTCATGACTAACCTTACTACCAGTAATTTACAAATACTAACCTATTTAATACCTTAATCTAGAATAAACCACTAAGGAGATCATTAAAATGTTTATATAAAGGTAATATAACATAAGAGGAGTGATTATTTAGTTATAAAGTTTAGCAAGATTGTAAGGTTAATTCCTTAATATGCCTGCAATTTACTTTCATATCGCTGATTTAATAATTGATCTCTATTCAAGATTTTAATTGCCTGCATTTTCTCCTGTAGACAAAGGAAACACGGTTCCATCACGGATCTACAGATTCTGGCTTGTTTGAGAATTTTCCATTTAACTTTAGGTGTTTTGTTTTCCTCTTTCAATTACCAAAAATATTTAGAAAGTGAAGTCATATTTTGCTTGTCAGCATTAGTAAAGGATGAGAGATGATTATACAAGCGTATTTTAAAAGTATTCATTGTGCTACCAATATATATTTTAACAATTCTGGGATTTGCAATTGACAAAATAGAACACATATACACAAGGGATTTCGTTAAGCACTTGTTAGATAAAGGACATTGGTTACGATTGCTATAATTACATAAGTTAGTTATACAAGACAAATTAGAATCAGTACTAGCATTACAGTTATTATTGTTATATAATTTCAATGTTTTATTGTTGTGTGATTTAATTATTTTCTCTAGATTATTAGTACAACTATAGCTAAGTTTTAGAGTATTCTGATTGAAAATTTTACATAATAAATTACTTTTAGGAAATGTTCATTAATTAAGTTAAGAAACTTGTGTCCCAATTTAGTACAAACTAATTGATTGAATGGAGGTGTATACCATATGATCTTTCTGTTTCTGTTTTTCTTTCTGGAACATCCATAATCCTATAGGACAATAGCCAAGTGGATTAAAGTACTGATTTGAGAATTTGGTGGCATAGTAATTGTAAGTTCAATCCAATGTTAACTTGGACTCAGTGGAAATACATGAGTTATAACTGAGCAGTACTAAAAATAAGAACTAGACAATATCCCTTGTTGAACGAGAACAGTCTTCAGCTCAGAATTCCCTGTAGGTTACCCAGATTAATATACACTAGGTAAAGATCAGAGGGCACAATGGCCAAAACGTTATGATAACAACAACAAAAATGAAGATAATAGTCCAAATATAAATAGGGTAAATAAATCTTTATCCTTTTCAATTTTGGAAATAACCAAATATCACAGGAGATTAAGACTGGTGAATAAGGTGGATGGCTCATTTTTGTAACAGATTTCTTAGCCAGGAACTTATAAATTCTTGTAATGTATCATCCACAGGAACATTATCAGTGGAGAATCCACTTGTCTAGGCTAGAGTATGGGTCTTTTCCTTTGAACATATTCTTATAACACCTTCAGTACATTCAAATAAACATGTTGATTGTTTGCACTTGTGCTAAGAATTTAAAGTAAACTATTCATTTATGATAAGTATTTTTTTAGCATTTTTAGCAATGGTTCCTCATGCTATGTCTCCCCCAGAATAAAACAAGAAAAAAAGAAACCTGATGAAAATTGCCTGTCACAGATTCAGTCTGTTGATGCAGCATTGAGATCCCTACTGAGGAATTGCAGATAGACCACCACAACCCAGAGATGGCATGCAATGCAATAAGTAACTGTAAGCTATTTACATTAGTCAGAATATTGTCCTCATCTTTGTCGCCATTTTTGTCACAACGTTTCAGCCGTTGTACGCTCCGGCCTTCTTCAGGTGGTTGGAATTTCGAACCGAACCCTTTATTTCGATCACTTGGGTAGACTGTTCTAGTTCCACGAGCCATGTTTGATGGATGTCAGTTATCAGTTATCTCCTGCTAATTTTCCCTCTGAAAGTTCTCCACTGCCTGAACCGGGTATTGAACTCACACTCTTTGGATCTGTCACTGGATCTAACCAACGCCTTTATCCACTATGCCATGTGTCCTTGAGAAACGTTGTGACAAAAATGGCGACAAAGATGAGGACAATAGTCCGACTAATGTAAATACTGTACATAATACCTCATCTCAGAAATATAGACTAACTGTAAGCTGTTTTGAGGTAGAGAAAATGTAAGCATTTATGTACTTATCAAATATAAATCCCGTATGAAGCAACTAATTAGAAAAGAATTATTAACAGTAATTGAATTTCAGTACAGGATATTGATTTTTTTTATAATAAGTCCTTTAAATCCAATTAATGATCACTTATTTTGTTTGCTGACAGTTTTCTTTAGCTAATTATTTCTGCTTTTATTTTTCTAACCTGTTGTCCCTAAGGACTGCCCTTGAGCCCATTTCTAAATAAGATTACAATCCTGTCAGTAAAAACCTTCTGTAGTGTATTGTTTCTAAGCAGACATTGTTTCTGTTAAATCATAAAGCCTATCATGTTTTGTTTTTACAATTTAGTATTTTTTAATGAAAGATGTTTCAGTAGTGTAATAGATATCATTGTAGAAAATAGAATCAGCAAACTGAGATCCAAATTCCATGCTTGTCTGTTGCGTTCACTTTCACACTAATGCTCTTGGGGAAGGCATGAATCCATCTCTTTTCATCCCTCAAATATGGGTTAAATAGCAGAATAGACTGCACTTTCTAGTTGTGAAACTCTGAATTTAAAACCATGTACAAAGCAATGGGAAACCACTCCCCTATCTTTTCTAGGAAGTAATAGCAATTTTAACACAATAAAGAAACAGAATCTGTAGAGAACCATGATTGTCTATGGATAATTTTTAAATGTTCCACTGATTTATATTTATGCTTTATTTTTATTTATTTTATTAACCCACATGCTTAAAATGCAATGTATATCCATAGATACGTGTGTGTGTGTGTGCGCGTCAGTATGATTTTTCTACTACATAAAGATAGGTGAATTGCTCATTTCTATATAGTACACTCTTCTGGAGACATAAAAATAGAATTTTATATCATGTTAAATTTGATAAAGAAATACTTCATTCATTTGCAACTCTCCTGATGATAATATACTAGAAATAAAATATTCTGTTATTCTATTTATTTTACTCAATTCACCCCAAGCAAGGCAATAAAGCCACTAAAATGCACACAGTTACAAAGTGTGAAAGAATATGAGAAAAAGTAAAACATTACCAAGGGGAGAGATCAATAATATAACAGTAATTAAAAAGACAGAAGATAATGATTGACATAGTATTTAAATTTTTGACAATCAAATTTGACTGTAACACAAGAAGCTGGAAGAGAGTTCTATAAGCAAGAAATGTTAGCCGTTTCAACTATAAAATAATGAGACCTAGCCACTGATCTAGTACAATGCTTAAATTCATAAAGTTGAAGTACCAAAGAGAAAAGCTCACCAGAATAATTACTACAAAAATATTTATAGAAAAGGTTACATTAATATCCACTGTCCATAGGCATATATGGACAGTATATTTTTTTAAACACTTATAAGAAGTAAATTAACACTACAAGTCACTCTACTCAAGCAAAAGTTCTTGTATATGTAGACTGACCATTTATGAAAAGGGCTGTTTTAGAGTGGAGCTGTAGAACTCTGTAATGAAATCATTTTCATTGATACATTTAAATTTTTGAAGATTAAAGTTGACTAGAGAGCAAGAGGATGGAAGAAAGTTTTGCAAGCAAGAAGTGCGAGAGAAGAAACTGTTAGCATAGAACTTGTGATTACATCTAGCCATTTCAACTGTCAAATGATGAGATCTAGCTGACCATCTTGTACGGCACATAAATTTATAAAATCAAGGTACCAACGAGGAAAGCTTGTCAGAGCAATTATCATGAAAGTATTTATATAAAAGTCACCTGGGAAGCTACATTATGGCATTCAGAAAGTGACTGGAGCTGAGATGCCAGGTCAGAATCAATAATATTGCAGATTCTTTTTTAGATTTTATTAAGAATCTCTAAATACATAGAAGTACCAGACCAGTTGTGAAAGCAATATTCAATGCAAATACAAATGGTATACTTATAAATGTGTAAGATAGATTTTGACAAGAAAAGTTGTCTAGCACAACACACTGAACCAACATTCCGAGCAGCAGACCTAGCAATTGATTCAATATAATCTATCTACTTCATGTCAGTGGAAAACTTTATCCTGAGAAGGTGCAATGAGTCATTCCTCTGAAGGTTAGTATCAGTCATGCTGAATGAAGGTAGAAAAGGTTCTCTTTGATGATTAAAAGAGAGCTGTTTTATTTTGGAAGTGTTAAAGTTAACAAGCCATTTCTTGCTCCAGTTAACAACAGATTGTAGGTCATTTTTTTAGATCAGATGCCAATTTTTAATTTTTTTTTAAAAATAAGTTTGTTTTTGTTTTTTTGTTTTTATTTAAGTTGAGAATTAAAGATAGTAAATGCTCTGGTATTTTATTGAATATTGAATATAAGTAAAAAGAGATGCAGAGCAGCATAAAGTTTTTGATGTTTTATAAGTATGATGCAATTGTGAAATAATTTAGATACTGCTATTTTTGATGGTGTGGGTAAAGAAGCTGGAAAATTCTATTCCTTGTATTCCATAAGTTTGTTTACCAATAGGAAGAGTAAACATTTCATGATAACCTGCTATTCCAAATGAAAATGTAATAATGCATAATTTGAATATTTGTAAGGAAAACAATGAATATAAATATAGAATAATAATATGAAGAACATTTTATTGAAAATGTTGTAAAAGCTTCTTAAGTCATTAATGCACACTGTCCGACTTTTGGGGTAGTGAGTATTAATTAGATGTAAGTAGAAATTATAATTAATAGATTTTTTTTTAGATATTAATAATACCTATAATTAATACTGCATTTTTTTTACAAACCTATAATAAATACTAGATTTTTAGAAACCTATAATCAATACTAAATTATTATTATTATTGACCTATAATTAATAGCAGATTTTTATTTAAATTTTTGCAATCAATACCAAATTTTATGGTGTATATTAATGAGGTAAATGACTTTTAACTGTATTTGCTTATATCTGTTTTTGATTTTCATTTTCATTAGTTATTTTAAAAAATATCTTTGATTTAAATAAGAATAATTTATTCTTTACTTGATATTTCTAAAATAAAGTCTGAAATATCAGAGTAATTTTTTTAGACCTTCCAACCTCTTACTTCTTGTTATGAAAATGATTGATTATGATGCCTTGAAACAAATACTGATAAAAATGAATATTTAACATTATTTCATGTGTCAAAAATGAAAAAATATGACACTAAAAATATGTTCGTTTTTTTTCTCTTTTTCTTCTTTTTTTCTTTTTTCTTTTTTTCTTTTTTCTTTTTTTTTTTTTTGACAGTTTCCACATTCTTTAATTGGAATCACTTGTTGGTGTTGAAAGGTTATGAGTAATATTGGTATTGTGACTTACAAAGTTAAACATACTAAATGTCAATTGATTAAAAGTAACAACAATATTGGCACTTTAGTACTTATACATTCCTCTGAGTTCATCTAGATATTTAAATATTAACCTAACATTTAAAATAAAAAGTATTTCTTATTTTAATTTCAGATAAATTTTTCTACAACAGACTTGTGACATTTATGTCCAGGTAAGATAATTTATGCATGTTTTTTTTGTTTTTTTTTTGTCTGTGTGTGTTTGTGTGTAAGACAATGCTAACTGTATAATCTATCAATTACTTCCAATTTTCATTGTATATTCAGTTGACTTTAGTTAATAGTACTACCATTTCACTTGGTCAGTTTAGTTCCTTGTCAACCTAGTTATTCAATTGACACCTTCTCTCCACTACCTAGCTCTCTCGGCTTGGTTGGGGGAAAGACTGGCTTGTAACATTCAATACATTTGAAACAAATATTTCATCACTACTGAGCAGACCCTAAATTTGCTCCAATCGGTCATACTCTCAATGGGGCACCTTTCCTTGAACATTTATTGGAATTAAAGTTCCTCTCTGATCTCAAATAGAACTTGTATATACAATGCTGGAGAAATCTAAACTCTATAATCTAAATCTATAATTAATCTAAATTATCCTCTGCTTTCAACATTAGTTTCAAGATAAAGAAATGGTATCCATAAAGATGTTTGACATAATTCATTTCAATATGTAATTAAATCTCCCTCCTATGACTTAACTCTCACAGATGAAGGGGGGGGGGGGTCAGAGACTGGCTTCTAACATTCAATACCTCCAAAACAAAGCTAGTAATAATTCATCACCACTGAGCAGACCCTAAATTTACTCCAGTTCTGATGAGTGTTTATACGCTTGATGAGGCTCCTTGCCTTGATCATCTATTGGGTCTCCAGAAAATACCTAACCCTTATTACTATGCTCTATCTTTACAAGAATCAGATCAGACCAAGAATGGAGTATCACTATCAAAGCTAGACAGGTGCTTCCTAGTACTCACTATTTTCCACCCTTTGTGTTCCTTGGATAAGGATATTAGCTGCATATAGCACATACTATATGCAGCTAATAGGAGCTAAATAAGGTTTTTTGAATTTAGTGATATCCTTCTAGACTGGTTGCCAACCAAGGCTAAAGAGCCAAGTATGTTCTATTTAACCCATAGCTGGGGGGATGGATTCATACCCTTTCCCAATGTTATTAGCATAAGTGAATATAACAAACTCAACTGGAATTTAAACATGGCTATCTAATTTCTCAATCATAGATGCTATCCAGAATCTATAATGAATCTAAATTATCCTCTGCTTTCAATATTGGTTTCAAGATAAAGATGTTTGCCACAATTCATTTCAATATGTAATTAAATATCCCTCCTCTGACTTAACTCTCACAGCTGAATCGGGGGGAAAGACTGGTTTGTAACATTTAATATCTCCAAAACAAAGTTAATAATAACTCATCACCACCAAGCAAACCCTAAATTTACTCCAGTCCTAATGAGCAGTTGTACTGTCAATGTAGTTCCTTGCCTTGAACGGTTATTGGGACTAAAGCTCACTCCAAATCTTAACTGGAACTTGTAGTATATTCATAAAATCACTAAAGATGCTGGAAAAATTCTCGTTTTTTTTTTTGTACTGTTCCAGAGAGTACTTAACTCCTACTGCCATGCTTTATCTTGATAATAGTGAGATCAGACCAAAAATGGAGTATCTCTACCATATCAGGCCTAGTACTACCCGATCTTCACTGTCCAACCTTGACAGAGTTCAAAAGTGATTGTGGATGGCAAATTATTTTCACCCTGCAAACCCTTTCTCACAGACAAAGCATCTCTACTCCATTGTTATTTTCATCGCAAATGTTCAAATGAGCTACATTCCTTAGTTCTACCAGTTCAGACCTTCACAGCTAGGACCCACCATGCCATGTACCCAGCATCAATTCATCCTCATTCTCTTTATATTACATTGGTAAGGAAGAAGTTCCACTTAGCTTCTTCCTCAGAACTGTTATTTTATAGAAGGGATTCTTGAGGGGATGCTTCCCTGGACACTACAATCGTAACTTCTTCAAGTCTAGGTTCAACTGTTATCTATCCTACATATCCTCATAATATGTACATTTTTAGTTTCTCCCTTTATGCCACTGCAATAACTTTATTCAGTAACTTTAAGTGGCTCTTAGGTCTTGTATTGGGTGAGCAATGGTATAAAAATAAACATTGTATCTTGAGAATAGCAAAGTTTCCACTTGCCAAGCTTTTTTAGCTTGGCAAGTGGAAAACTTGCTATTCTCAAGAAAGTTTGTAAACAGACCATTATCCTCATATCAGGGAAATGCCATTTGCTGTGGCAGCTACAAATCTAATTATCTTATGGGAAATCACCTGCGCATGACTACTCTTGATTTATATGGAAATTCTTAACAAGAATTAAAAACTTAATCTTGCTAGCCCATCAGTTTTTAAGAAAAACAATAAAAAAATTATTTTAAAATGACAGCTTTTTGTTTCATTTACCAGCAACCTCCTCTTCAACATCTGTGCAGTTATCTACATCATTTTTATCCCAGTAAGAATGCAAATTGGTCACCTCATTTAAACCAATTGCTCCTTTCACAGAATTTTTTTTTTTTTGTTTCCATGTAGATTTTGGTAAGATTGCAGGGCTACCATTTGCTTCATGACTCTGTTTCTACAACAATCTGTTTTAACTTGATACTAGAATAAACATTTACAAACTACATGTAATACTTAGTAGTTAGTACATGAAACAGATTTGTTTATATACTGATAAGTTATTTTCAGACTAAGAACTGTATGAACAAGTACTTTGCAATGATATATGCCCAACAGAAAATAAACAACTCATGACGTGTGTATCCATATATACACATATGTACTGTAAATTACAGTGTACAAGTCAACCTGGTGTATGAGTTGACCTCAAGACTTTTAGCGCCAAGAAATAAATTAGGTCTATATTTACTGTATAGGTTGACCCCCCACCACCACCACCACACACACACTCCATGACCTAAAAAGATATTTTTAGGCTTGAAAACTTGATTTGTATGCCACAATTTATGGTAATATATATCTAAAAAAAATTAATGGATTTTATTTTTTAATCCATCATAGTTTTATTACTTCTAAAGCTTATTTTTAGTGGCTACCCATATTTGAGTAGACATTCCGTTTATTTTAAACAGTATTCATTTCCACCTACTGGCCTGCTTACCTGTAGGCAAAAATAGAAAAAAACAAAAATAGGACCTTGCTTGCTTATGAAGCTCTTTGTAGTCAAGCAGTCAAAGCATGCTGGATCAGACAATGGTCTCTCCTGCAAAGGGGGATGCATTTTCAATTCCTACTGGAGGGTGCATTTTCTTTATTGAGTTTTCACAAATATGCAGGCTGGTAGATGAAATAGATACTGTTTAAAATAAACAGTCTACTCAAATATGGATATCTTTTCATTTATTGATTAAAAACCAATTAAATTTACTTGATTATTATTTTTTATTATTTAATTTTTGAAATGCATCCAATCATATTTCTGATATTGGGTTTGAAATTCAATGTTTAAAAACACCAAACAAGTCTTTGAAAATGGCTAGTGTTAGACATTGGAAGATATATTTACAAATCTGAACCAGACAGAAAAAAAATGATTAGAAGCACTGAATAAGTCATATCCAAACATAAACAAGATAATATTCTAAAGTGATGGATTTTTATTTATCAATCCATCAGATTTTTATCACTTTAAACATTATTTTTAGTGAACACTCATATCTGAGTAGACGCTCCATTTATTTATTAAATTGTATATTTATTTACTTTTGTCTACTGACCTGAATCTCAGAGAAATCTTATTAAAGAAAAATATATGCTCTCTGGCAGGATTCAAACTTGCATCCTCCTGGGCAGATTGAAACTGTCGTTAGATCTGTGATGTGCTTTAACCATCTCGGCCACAAAGAAACTTTGTCGATCAAGCAAGGTCTGAACAGTGCCATGAGTAAAATCCGTCTTGTCATAGATTCTTCAAAATTATATCTCCTCATTGTCATATCCAAATGTAAACAAAGTAATATTCTAAACAAGTAATGGATTTTTTATTGATCACTTTGACAGATTTTTATCACTTTAAATGTTATTTTTAGTGGATACTCATATTTGAGTAAATACTCCATTTATTTATTAAACAGTATATTTATTTATTTCCATGTACTGGCTTGAATATTTGAGAAATCTTATAAAAGACAAATGTGTGCGCTCCACCAGGGTTGAAACCCGCGTTCCTCTGAGTCGAGGGAAACTGTTGGATCCGACATGCAAAGTTTGAACAGTGCCTTTAAGCAAAATCCTTCTCTATTACCCTAGCCGTAATCCTGTTTCAGGTTTTATGACGGTTTCCATATGGGATACATGTTCGATTCCTGTTGGAGAGCACATATTTTCTACAAAATTTCTTGAACATTCAGGCCAGTAAATGTAATTAAAATTAAACAGAGCATTTACTCAAATAAGTTGTATCCATAAAGAGCTCTTCACAATGAATAGAGCACTCTGGCAGCTGATAATGCTCATAACACATGTATAATGCATTAAAAATTCCCTTTCTCCGTGCATGCACTGATAGGGTAAGTGTCTTTGACTGATGTCATATCAGTCAAGTTTCAATCCTAGCTTGAAGCAATCGCGTGTCTAGCCACACTGAAGAGCTGTGATACAGGCAAAACAGTCTGTCTGTGGATGACTCATATATATATATATATATATATATATATATATATATATATATATAATAATAATACCTGGCCACTTGTATTTGAGGACACCCGTCTATTATGGTGGCTAGCCAATCCAAATTGCAGACTTTCACACAAGCACATTTGTATTTGTTCAACACCCACAGACCTAACCTATGGTTTATACAGCAACTATGCTGAGCAGACATTGGTTACAGTTTTGGGGAGAGAGCATGTTATCTAGAATGATTAACAATCTTAACAACACCAGCACACTCAAAATCTCGGTCACGATGACTTGTGACTTTGTGCTAGCACAGTTATCGATGGCCCCAAGTGTTCCGTCTACCCAATTTCACTCACAAGGCACTTTCCAAAGGTGCTGCACACTGGGATCATCCGCCCTCCAGTCTCCTTCCTGACAAATCGACCATAGTGAGAATCGAACCCGGGTCTCATGATCAGAAAGCGAAGGTTCTAACCACTTGGCCACGAACACAGACATATATATATATATATATATATATATATATATATATATATATATATATATATATATATATATATATATATATATATATATATATATATATATATATATGCACAGATAAAAAAAATAATCCTATAAAATTCATTTTGTTTTGTCAGTGTATGCATGTATATTTGATACAAAGTGGAAAAGCTTTTAGATGATGAATTTTACTAATATGACATGTGTTGGGTCTGCCTTCTTTAGGTTAGAATGAAAGACAAAACTGTGCAAGGAAAATATGTTGGGATCTTTTAGAATAATTGGGACAATAAATTAAGTTACCTTATCAGATTCAATGCCCAGAGACCAGAAAGTCTTTGTTTATATATATATATATATATATATATATATATATAAAATCAGAGTAATCTGATTTAAAATCCAACAGACACCAACATTTGTTATATATATATATATATATATATATATATATATATATTAAGACAAGCTTCATTAAATAATTTAAACATGTTTTGTCTACTTATTTTTAATATGATCCTCTTATATTCATGGACAGGCTTCTTAGTATCTGTATTAAAGAAAAAAGAAAGATACCATATTGATGCATATTCATTTATTCTGAATACTTTCAACATTAGCAAAATGTCATCTTCACAGACTTGTTTTATCTAAGACAAGTTTTTTGTGTTTATTTGAAAATTAATTATTTGTGAAGTGAAAAATGCTAAACTTATGTACTGTACGATTTTTAAATTTTATGATGTAAGCATACTCGTGCAGTAAAGTCAAGGGAGGTAACTAAGTTATTAAGATGTCTATTTTAAAAAAAAAAAAAATTTAAAATTTAACAGACACCAACAACCTTTATATATGTATATAGTAGAGTCATTGATGTCTGTTGGATTCTAAATTAGTTCACTCTGAAAAGATCCGTTTTTTTTTCCATTTTAATTTTTTCTTCTTTTTTTTTAATCTTTTAGAAGATTAAAAAGATAAACCATACAGAAATAAAATAAAGCAAAATTAACAAAAAAAATAAACTTTCCTTTATGCACATTTTCAGTGGTCCAATTGGTGTCCATATTCTTGCTCGTGATGATGCAATCAATAAATGGAGAAAACTTCTTGGCCCTACAAGAGTCTTAAGGTGAGTCAATCATTTGTTATTTTGAACTTGCTGTTTCTTTTATAATTATCCATCATATTAACTTGAAAAGGTTTTATAATTTTGAAACAGAAAACATAATGATTTTTTTTCCATGGAGAAGAAATATACTTCTTTTATTTTCAAATGAATAAATTAGACATATATCACATGCAGTGACACATGTTAATCACTGTCATCGTCAATAATATTAAACCAAGACTTCAATTTTTTAATTATCGAAAAATCTTTTCCCTTATTTCTAAGGTGTATGCTTATGCATATGGTATTTGTAGTGAAAATAGCTGAGGTACCTACTACAAAAAATTACCTTGAATCTTTTTAGTCATGCGGTCCACCTTGTGCTTGAAAAAGTTTGCCAATGCCTGATTTAGATGCTGAACCATTTGGAAACACCTGGTACTGTAAACAATAGCAGAGGTCACATCATTGTGTTATAATGCTTGCATTAATGACAGTACCAGTGTCTTACCATCAGTCTACTCAAATCAGTATGAGGCACAGACAATCTCCAATTATCTTGACTGGTTTCTTGTCATTGGATCAAGGATTCCTGATGGTGAGAGACTGCAGAATGTTGCCCAAGGTGGACCACATAACTAAAAAGATTCAAGGTAATTTTGTATCAATTTTCAAGCTGGAAAGGTATGTTAAAATAAACTTTGCAATGTATCGTTTTTTTTAATACACCAACTGTATTCTATGAAAGATAAAATTAATGATTTCTTTTCGTTATTGTAAAATAAATTAAGATGATTTCTGTTTGAATTTCTGGGATGTGGAGTTATTTTTTATTATTTACATTTAGACTAATATCCTCATCTTTGCTATCACATTTTGGCTTTTGTGCCCTCTGCTTGTTGATATAGGTAACTTTCAGGGAATTTTTAACTGAATTCTGTAACCTATAAGGGTAGGTTCTTGTTCCACAGTCAATGTATAGGGATATCTTGTCTTGTTCCTACTTAGTAATACTCTGTTATTTCTTGCCCTATTTCCCCTGGGTCTAAATCTGTACTTTTTTTTTGTCTTTATTCTGCTGCAGTGGTGAAATATACAATGTTTACAATGGAAATACATAAAAATATTAAGTTTTAATCGTTATCTTTTGACAAGCATTATTTCTTGTAACGGGGTTCATATGATCACTGAAGGAGTTGTTTTATATTGGTAGTGTAATGGAGATTTTTTTTGGATAAAACTCAAAGCAATTGATAGAATGATTCAAATGCTGTTGAGGTCAGGAATTCAGCTTACTATATCACAGGTTAAAATGTTCACCTAAATTCTCAAGTGGTGATCTAAGTTGCTGAACCAGCTGTCTTGAATATATTGAAGACCAAGGCAATTAATTACAAAGCCACAACTTTGGTCATCTGGTTCCTACTCTTCTGGAAAGGTAGGATCGAATAACAAGCCTTCAAATGGATCCATTTTGGTAATTAATTTCAATCGTATCTAACTTTTCTTGCAAACAACTTGCTCTTTTTGGCATTACAGACTGAGAGGTGAAAAAATAGTTAATGCTTTACCTAGAGTTCACTGGGGAAATATTTTGTACCTGCAATCAGATTGAACAGGTCTTTCTCAGGATAGAGAACAATTCTGTTTCTGCAGATTCAACAAATCTTGCTCAGTGTCTTTACTTTTCAATTTGCTTGTATAATCCAGCCTTGTCTCAAATGTATTTCCTTACAAATTTGGTTTTATCCAAATTCAGCATAATTAAAGTAAACAATTTATTCCAAATCCACATGGCTTGCATTTGAAGTGCTGGGCCATTTATCAACCTTCTTCAAACATATAAGATGCTTACATTAAAATGCAGCACAAGTAATAAAAGTAAAACCTTGAACTTGTACTATATCAGAAAAAGATATTCACTGGGCAATTGAGTTCATTAGAAACAGACATTTAAAAAAATGGATAAAATTTTAGGGTTTATCTAATAAAATGTATACACAATTATAGAAATAATATTAAAATGTCTATTGCAGTACAAAGCAGTACTAGTCATATCTTAAAATAGAAATTTTGTAAAGTTTATTTATTTGTATATTCAAGGACTATCTTTGATGAGCCAGATTCTATTCGTGGGCGTTTCGGTCTAACAGATACAAGAAATTGTGCACATGGTTCAGGTTTGTATGCAAATTATATTCAGTTATTATCGGCTATTCATATTTGCTTCTTAAAGTTTTTCAACTTATAAATACTTGTAAATATTTACATGTTTTAATTTTTTTAAAAAATGGATTTCCTTTGTTTTAGAAATTAGAATTGTAACTGTCCTCATTTAAAATCTGCAATGGAGGAAGTAAAAAATGTGAGGACTCAAGTACGAGACCAGAGTCCAAAAATAGTTAAGTTTTTAAGAAGTTAATATGCCTTCAATGATCATACCTTTTTAGTGTTATGTAATATTTTATCACTTAAATGTTATTTTTAGTGGATACCCATATTTGAGTAGATGCATTTTATTTATTAAGCAGTATATTATTTTTGTCTACCAGTCTGAAAAAAAAAATATATTTAAGCGATAAAATCTGTTGGATTAATAAATAAAAAATCCACTACTTTAGAAATTGATTTGTTATGTAATATATAATCTTATAAGCTAATTCTTACAAACAGTGAAATTATATTACAACAGATGCAAAAAGTAGCTAATATATTGCAACAAGTTTATTTTAACAGAGCTTTAAAATTGACAGAATTTAGATAAAATATTTCTGTAAATAACTTTTCATCAATCTTGTTTTAGCATTTTTAAGTTTTGTATTTTGTCATTAATATTAATCTTTGTTTCAAACTGTGTCAATTTTCAAGCTGTTAAGTATGTTAAACTAAACTTTGCAATGCATTGGCTATTTTTTGCACCTGTATTCTATTAAAGGTAAAATTAATTTTAAAAATATAAAGAATTTTCTTTCTTCAAGCAGTTGTGGTCATCTTTATTTAAAACCAGATTATAGGAAGCTTAGAATTAAGCATAGATTAATGGTTTATCTACAGTTGACAAAATGATCTGCTGGTGCAACTGTAATCAAAATGTAAAATTCATTGCCTACTTAGTTCCTTTCAACATACAAGCAACATACTTACCTGGCACTGCTAGAATCTATGGGCCTTTGCTCAATTGGTTAGGACATCCACTTAGTCAAGTAGACTGCAAATGAGTTTATCTGGGACTGGAGTGATTGTCAGTTCATGAGGGAAGAAATATATAATTAAATTAATAAAAACTTTTGGGATCAAGTGACACTCAGCTGGAAGGTAGTTAATTCCAGTCATGGGTTTATATAGTTAAATTGCATTTAAGATAATAGGCAGAGTCGTGGTTAGAATAAGACATGTAAAGTCAGTGAAGTTCTCATTGGTTGAAGGGAAGATCTGGTCCATTAGTCTGTTGTGAGGTAAAAGAGAAGTAGCAGTGAATATGCCCCCACCCACCAAGTATCACTTACCTACCCTCAGACAGTGTCAGGTGAATAAATCCATGGATAAAGAATACCATTTACTGAAACCAACAGATTTATTGTCTTCAAGGCATTATCTCAAGATGACTGTATTTGAGATATTTCTTCCCATACGATATTTCACCTTCAGTTTCTTTGTTGAACATGCAGAAAGCCTTTCCCAGTTTTGTTCACACCAATGCAAATGAATTCAAACCATGTGGAAGCAGAAACTGACCAATCATGACTGGGTAATAAAAAATATAGTAGCTTAGCTCCTGGCAACATCTGCCATATTGCACTGAGAGAAGTCAGGGTTAATCCTTAATGTCTGAGTCCTCCTTAGCAGAAATGGCAAGAGATCTATACAACTTTTATCCCTACCCCCATATATGCATGGGGTTGGCTTTGTGCTTTACATAAGCAGCATAAGAAAATTTAAAACAGTATTTAATGTAAATATTAATTTTCTTTCCTTGTATACATTAGATTTTTATTGTATATTCCATTGTTTAATCAATCTACTAAGTGACAAATGCAACACTACAGTCTAAAATATTCCAAGCCATATTCTATACTTAAATTATAAGCCAATGTGACAAGTTTGCTTATCACATAGAGCAGGGGTTGGCAACCTTTTGCCATGTGTTGACTTAGGGTTTTAAAATCATTCAGTGTGCCATATTTTTATACAAGTCAAGGTCAATATACCTGTTCTACAATATATTTTATATGGTAATATATACAATATGTAAACCACATAAACAGAAATAAACTTTTTAAAAGTTTTTTTTTTTTAAATTTTATTATTAATGGGAGTCTAACAAGTGAGCAGTTTTGAAACAGCTAAATATCTTCTTTGCATTATAGTAGTTATTGGTTTGGACTTTGTGATGTCATTTGCAGTTGCATGCCATTAGAAATTGCTTGGCGTGCTACATGTGGCACGCATGGCATAGGTTGCCGACTCCTGACATAGAGCATAAGTTTGAAATTTGTCAAATGCATTTTCTATGAAAATCCGATTTTTTTTCTTAGATGAGGAATCATCACTGATTTACTTAGACTGGTTTTCTCATTAGTATTAGTCAGGTTTCAGCTGTTGTACCCTCTGGCCTTCTGCAGGTGTCTGTCATAGTAACTATGAAATTCAGAATAGTAGTAAAAAAAAATAATCCTTAGTATATACTATGATTTTCTATGTCCTGTTTTTCTAATTAATTGGATCTTTGGATCTTAAAGCAGTTAATGGGTCTTTTAATCTGACAATTTTTTTTTTATTATTATTATATTGTTTGAGTAGACATCTGTTTTTTTATAAAGTTGAAATTAATGTCTACTAGCCTAGAGATCTAAAGTCTTAATAATGAAAATATGTCTCTTGTTTTTGCTGTAATGACTTCTCATACCTTAATGGTAATGCACACTTTGCTTGAATTAGTTTCCCAAATTAAAAAGGGAATACAGGTTTAATTCCTGTCAAGAGCTACATTTTCTTTAGTAAAGCATTCTATTTCTAGTTTTCACTATTAAAAAAAAAAAGAGGGGGTGTCTACTCAGATACATGTACCCATTAAAATATAATATTTAATGGTAATATTAGCTGTTTCCTTCTAAGGAAATATTCAGCATTCATTGACTGAACAGCCAGTACTACTGTTGGCTGGAATTTAAAAATCTTTCTCTTAAAACAATTTTTCAGAAAAATATTTCCTCAAGTCCAATAACTGTTATCACTTTTTCCAGTATTGATGAGGGTTTCCTTCCTAACCTTTTGTTTGAAGTAGTGTGGAAAATCAACATATTGGTTATGACTATTTTCTCTTCGAGATGCATGTTATCCCTTTTAGTTGTTGTAAGTCCTCACGTGATGTGGTTTCTCTTATTTGGTATATAGTTTTTTGTGGTTTGTAAACCGTACATGCACTGACCCCTGTGAAACTTACGTGAACTAGTTTCAGTGTGTAAATTCTTACTTAAAGAATCCCCCCACCTCCACATGCATACTCAAAACATTCTGGCAATAAGCCTGTTTATAAAGTTTAAAAACTTGCAAGTTTCCTATCTGAAACTATGTAGATAAAATTTGATTTTCCGTTTCAGTTTTTATGTTTCTTATTTTCTTTTAATTGAAGTTTATATATTTATCCCCTGCCTGGAATGTATTTTTTATTCTGCAAAACAGTTTGACGAAACTATTGCAATGAGTTAGAACAAATATATCTCCTCTAATTGGTGATAACAGTGAAGTTTCCATCACTGTGTGAAAAAGAATATAATGAATTCTTTGTTCCTTTATGATTTAAAACTAATTTCCCATGCTAAATTTATTTTCATTTTCATTTTCTTTTATCCAGATTCGGAAGAAACAGCAAAGAAAGAAATAGAATTTTTCTTTCCTGGTTTCAACATTAACAAGTGGAAAGATGATGTTGGCCAGTTCTTGAGGGAAAATGGAAAAGTTACCTTTGATGAAAAACGGTGTGAACATGTACCAGAAAGATAATCTATTAGCAATGAGCAAACATCTTTTAGCAGTTTATTTTTCTCCAATTACTCAAGTATTCAGTGTTAGATGAGGTCTAAATATTTTCAATGCTGCAATAAAAACCAAACCGTTATTTTTCCATTTTTGTAGGGATTTAATAGAACTTAAATTTTAAAATGATTGTCTTTAAAGAGAAATTTGAATTAGAATATGATTTGTTTAAAAATTACTAATATTCAGAAATATAATCACAGGAGAAAGACAAATTTCGTGACTGCTAGCTTGGTTCACATTTTCTTCAAAATTTGTCAGGTTGTGCTTGTCTTAATTCTTAAATATTTATCCCAGAATTCAGTGTTTCCATTTCTGTAAAGAGTTGCAAACAAAACAAATAAGGGTAACACTTAAACTACCAGTTCCATTCAGGTATGTGTTTATCAAAAATGTGCTACTAAAGTGAAATTTGTACTAAGCAATTCTTAAATGTTCAAATTGATTTTTACTGTTGAGAGTTAGAAACTTACAAATTTTATTATTCAAATTTCAAAATATATTTTGATGGAAATAGCACTTTACTTGTATTTTGCTTGAAATCTTTATACATTGTGCAGCTGAGAATTTTTTTTATGAAACGGAAATCAAGATGCCTTTTTTCTAGCCCAAATACTGAGTAGTTCTTTGTGGCCATCTCACCATGCAATTGTACAGGATTATGGATTTTTGTATTTAACATTCACACAAAATATCTTTGGTGACTGTGTTAAGTGAAGTTGTCAAAACAAATAATTTTGTCCTCGTCAAGCTAGTGAATTATAACATCAGGAGTTTAACTGAAATGAATTATCAGGCAACTCACAATTAAACTCATCATGTTAGATAAAATTTCCTGATGTTCTGGTGCAGTGAAATGCATCAGTGCAATTGTTTGATAATGTAAATTAACCCAACAATTTGATTACACAGATGAAATCAGTCTGCAAATTGTCTTTTGGGGGGGAGGGGATGATGTTACATCGTTTCGTAAAATTGAGTAACACAAACTTAATTTTATCATTTGTTATAAATTTATCAGGATTTGCAATTTTATTGAAACTCTGAACTTGAACCTTTGACATATCAAGTAGATGAACAATTTTGAATTAATGACTTTCAAAATTCATTGCAGTATTATTTGTGTAGTAATTTATAAAAATATAAGTTTTTGTTTTCCAACTGCAAGAAAAAAAAAATCGTAATAGATCAAACTTTTGGTAAATTAATTTTGCTGTTTTATAATAATGTAATATATTTGTTACCATTTTGAAAGTTTATGAAACATTTTTGTTGATGTTAATATAATTTAGACGGAGACATTTCTTATCTCTTTATGTGGAAAGGTGTGTAAACAATTTTCTTTGACTTTTATAAGCATATTTATACTGATTTTTTTTTTTTTAAGTGTAGCTTAGATGTGGCACAGGGCCACAAGTATGGCATACTCAGCAAGGACTGAACTTGCTTCTCAGTTGTAATAGATCTGTAAAATAAGCTTGTTAACCATTACACCATGTTGAAGTGCCCAATAAGCATATTTATAAATTATTAACTTGAAAAATTTAATCTTTTTCAAAACATTCAACAAATATAACTTGAATTTATACAAACATTAATGTAGAATTCAAAAAGGGTTTTAGACATTTCTTTTTGTGTGTGTGATACTTGCTATTCTCACAAGATTTCAGTTGATCCATTCTTCAGCCTTACTACCCGTTATGAAAAGAGATGGAGACTTTTAGTAGTGAAACACAAAAATAACAAAAGTTAACAAACATAAAATTTAAATACTAACTTATTTCACAAATGTTGCTATTATTCTTCCTCCAACAATGTATGCAGTACAATTTGTTTTATAATTCCTAAATCCATTTCTTACATATAGTATTCTATCCATAGCTATATAGTTGGGATATCTGGGGTTCATCTTATTTCTTATCTTCAAAACAATATTAGACAGATAATTATTGTGGATATTTCATCAGAGTAGTTAATGACAGTACAACTCTTTATAACTTGAGTTGACCTCTCTCAAAAGAATTTGATGAAAAACAGCATTTAAAATGCGTGACCATGTGAAAATGGCTGCAAGGCAAAAACTGGCTGTCCCCTTAAAGTCAGAATTGAAGCACATGGAAAGACCATATCCAAAGAGGGAGGGGAATTTAGATTGACTGATCATATCCAGAGGGAGAAGGGTGCCCATTAGCCCTTCTTGTAGGAATTCTGAATGTCAATGAGAAACTCAAAGAATTGGCAAACATCAAGTTATTGCATAGATACAGAAGTTAGACCAGTTCAGATTTCAGTATAGTGTGAGTACTATTATTAATATAAGTTTATAAGGATGGCATTTTTTTTGTTTAAGAAAGAAAGGAATTGAGAACATCTACATGCTAAAGATTCTGGAACAAAACATACTGCATACATTATTGAAAATATAACTGGCATATTCTTAATGATTAAATTCTGTTTTTTCCTTTGCCCTACCAAGGAAAATAGTCTTTTCTTAAAGGTAATTCTTCTGAAGGCCATAAAACGAATCTGCCAAAATGTTAAGAGAACAAAAAAAAAAAAAAAAGTTACAGAGTTTAATTTTCTGAAAATAATAAACAATGCTGATTTTTTAAAATGTTTCTACTAAACAGAAATTGTTCCATTCCAAGTACAATAAAGTTGTTTCAAGAATTAAAAAATTAACATTAATTTGTTTAAGAGTGTGGTGAAGTGTCTAAAAATTATTCTACTGTTGATCTTGGATCATTAATGAAGATCAAGCACTTGTTTCACTACTTATTCATCATTATTGAAATTTGTAGTACTGCTGTTGCTTGATCATAAACCAATTTCAGTTAAGATTGTCTTGAAACTTCTGGGATTTGAAAGATTTCTCTATTTCTCATCTCAGTTTCTTCATGCAAATATTCATTTTCACTGTTCCTTCATAACAGAATGATAATTACATTTTTGATCTTTCTTCACCAGTGGTGCTAATTTTTATAACCATATTCTGGTTAAGTCCTTGTTTAGACAATAAAATTCAACATTTACAACAGCTTAAAAAAGTGTTGCATGGGTGAATCATTTCTTTTATAAACTATTAATCTAGAATGTTAGCAATATCCAATAGAATCAGCTCCAAAAGTTTTATTCTTGATTCTTTCCATATCTAGATGTTAGCTATACTTTTAGTTTAAACTAAAACTTTTCATTTCAGCTGACTTGCTTGTTTAAAAAAAAAAATGGAAGAACAAAAATCAATTCACTGCCTTTTTCTCTAACTCTGTACTGTGATTAAAGGAAAGAAAAAGTGATAATTTGAGGATTTTTTTCAAGTTTAATGAATCAAATTTATTAAAATAAAATATTTTGTTACAATCATAATTTTTTTTCTTCTTAAACTTGCTTAAATGCTTTTTTTCTGCAGCTTGCCTCTTCCATTTAATATTACTTACTATTTATAGAATTTTCGGCTTTTTTTTCCTCTTAAGAAAACTCAAAGAAAAAAAATGACTAATTAGCAGTTAATAAATCTGGAATTGCCTCCCTTGGATTAGAGTGGGGTTATAATTAAAAGTAACTCAGAAAATAGTTGACCAATTGAAGTGGAAATTGCTTTATTTTCATATTAAAATCCTGATATGTAGCTTGTATTGTTACAGTAAAAAAGAAAAAATAAATTAAAGAAATGGGATTGGAATACAGATAGCTAATTAACCTGTCTATTAAAATACTGACAAATCTTAAGCATTTTTAAATTGATAATTACATGGATTTTATTTTTGTCAGTATTTCAAGTGAATTAATTTGATAATTTCTGAGATGAGAAATTATCCTACACTGATTTATTCGAACTGGTATTCTCATCTGTTATAACCATTGTATCCTTCATTAGATACATGTTATATTTGGTAACTGAGTTTCAAACTAAATCTTTTATTCAATCCATGTGGGTAGATTGTTTTGATTCCACTGTCTATGCTGGAGGATATTAAATTAATTCTTGTACTTCTGACTCACAATAATTAATGGCTTCTGCTCATCTAAATAAATTTCAATGCTCGCTCTATTGATTGAAATGTGGCTATAAGAACAAAGATGAGGTATCTGGTTTGAATAAATCAGTGTCATATTGAATTGGTATTTAACTAAATTTATTCATTTGATTGAAACCTCATACTTAGCGTAATGTCACACACCAATATAATAATAGTACACAAGTTGTGCAATAGCCATAATTTTTTGTTGTTGTAGTAGGTAAAACAAATGCACACTACAACTTGCTTTTCTGTAGTTGAAAGCTTTTGCTTTATTAAAAGAAAAGAAAAAGAAAAATGGTTGAATAAAAGAATGGGGTTTATTGCAAATATCTGCCCACTACCAGCAGTGAGTGCCGCAGCATTGAAAAGAAGTCTTTGCACAAAAATACTCTTTCCTATCTTTGTGAAGGCTTGATGGCTATTCCCTAGCCAAATCCACATCAACACATACTGTACATAATTGGTCCCCTGCCTTCCTTTTAAATTATCAAACTAAAGCTGAGCTTAAAAAAAGCAAATTCAGAAAATTATTAGGAAATATATTATGACATGTATTAGTGGCACTTTTTTTTTTTTAAATTCAAGAAGATGGTTGATATTTTTTTTTGTTAATCTTGTTGGGTTTTATATCACAAAAAAAAACAAGAGAATAAGATTGCCCTGACATGGAAAATATTTCATTCTACACTTATTGATCCTCTCATCAAGAATATCTATGAGAGTAATTAATTCTTTCCCTCTTCTCTATTACTGTTATGGGATAATGATTTTCCCATTTACTGAGTGACACACTTTCATATCAACCATTGGTTGAGTGCTGACAGATTTTGTCAAAAATAGTTGATGATGAAACAAAAGAGAAGTGCCTGAGTACAAGATGATTACAAGCAGCCTCAACTAAATTTCAAGTTTCACTAATTTCCAGGCTGACCATTCACTAAATATATTTTTTCATTTCTGCCATTTATTAATTATGAAATTTTATATACAAACTTTTAAAAAATATTTTTACCCATTAATAGTCTGTATTATGCTGTGTGATTTTCAAAAATGGGCATTTCTCTTTGATGTGCCAAAGGGCTATAGTTCCTTTTCATGATTTTCAAACGGAATGTATCGGTGCCAACAGTTTGAAATAATTTAATTCCTCTTGTTTATTAAGCCATCCTCATTCTTGAATTTTATGATTTTTCTGGTTTCTCCTGCATGCATGAGATGTAAATAAAAGAAATTACAAATGCTAAATTTGTAATTTCTCTGAGGGAGCTGTAAAATCTGTGTTACAGCTGCAATTATCATAAATCTGCTTTACATCTGATAGAATTTGGATTCTGTATTTATTACAGTATTTAGCACTTACCCATTATTCTTCATAATACTATAATTAAAAAAAAAAGAAGGAAAAAAAAAAAAAAAAAAAAAAAAGACACCTTGCAGTTATACAAGAATCAACTTAGATTTTATTAATCTGACATTTTTACCATAGCTACAGAACTATTATTTGATTACAAATTGCTTAATAAGAAACAGAAAAAAAAACAGCCTCAACAGAGAGGCTAATAACATGATTCCATTATCATGCAAGTTTAGAGTGTTGAGCATCAGAGATGTTGCCATATTGTAGGTCAGTTTACATTGTGATTTGCTGCTGATGAGCCTGAACATGTGACTTAACATTATCAATAGATGTGCATAGTTACTAGCTATAGGCTAGGAAAAAATGTTGAAGATTCAGTAAAGAATTGCATTGGAGGTGGGGTAGTAGGCATTTACAGCAACAGAAATGAATATCAATAGCTATTAAGTATAAATTCTGAACAAATCATTTTGCATAAGCTCAAGGTTATTAAAACATTCTCAGGAACTAGCCCAAGAATATTTTAATGATAGTTACCTTATACTAGAGAAAATGACTTCTAAATACAAAAAGTTCAGTATACACATCCAGGAGGTATTTATGAAGCGTTATGTAGTCTAGCACAAGGCCATAAGTCTTGAGCTCTCACTGGTTTGCAAGACTAGCATGTTAACCCGTGCACTATGGCAAGCATCCTAACACACAAA
Organism: Acanthosepion esculentum; assembly: GCA_964036315.1. Taxonomy (NCBI): domain Eukaryota; kingdom Metazoa; phylum Mollusca; class Cephalopoda; order Sepiida; family Sepiidae; genus Acanthosepion; species Acanthosepion esculentum. Next base: position 36,824,420 of record OZ038499.1, read on the forward strand.
CTATATATATATATATATATATATATATATATAGACACGCATACATACAGTAAGTTATTGTTTAAAGAAACTTTCATTTAACAGTAAATTGGATATGTATAATTTTTTTTTTTCCTTAGTTTTGTTCCAGCGGTAAGCATATAAGTTTAAGTTATGCCAGTAGTTATATTCAAAAGTTTACCCATTTGGGCTTCAGTTGTTACAATTGGGTGCTGCAAGATAAACATAAAAGTCACATTTTCTCAGAATGCTGCCTCTATTAACAAGTGCTAAGTAATTAATGTTAGTAATGAAACATTTTAGTTGACACATGAGACTGAAAGGCAGTCCATATAGAAAGAAACAGAATTTTGAAATAATAAAAAGCTTCAAAATATTTGCAAGTAACTTAAAAATGCACATACCCATTGACTTTGATATTTATAATAAAGCCTAGGAAGTCCTTTTCAATGCAAGACAATTTTTTTCAGCTAGAAAGGCTTAGATGCAAGAGACCTACACCAAAGCTGTTAAATTAACAAAACCAATTCCATTTGACTCCTATTGTTTGGAACTGCTGTGAAACTAGTACAACAGACATACACTTTTAGAGAATTTTTACTTGGAAAGAAAAATTTAATAAAATTACAATTTAGAAACCTTACTTTTTAATGTAAAGAAAAGAAAAAAAAAATTACATACTAATATTTTCTTAAAATGTGAGTCGGTTTAATTTCAATTATAAAAAGAACCAAATATGTACATTATGCCTTGAACATCATAAGGCATCACTTAAGCTTAAATGTTTAATATAAAATAACAAGAAATCAATTACATGTAATGAGGTATACATCTGTCTCTAATGAATGCACAGCATTACTGACATTTCATGTCAAAACTCTAATGATCTGGAATTAATCCAGTAAATAAGGTAGATTTAGATTATTTTTTATTTACTTCAATGTAAGTTTCCATAAACAATTTTCAAGAGGCATAAGAACAAAACTAATGACATCTGACTTGTATATACAAGAGCTGGGCCTTTATAAAGTTTACTTATATTACCAAACTGATTCATTCATAGGAACAGCTCATTTGTTTGAAATACTTTTCAGTAAATATTTCACATTTGGTCATAAACAATTTTCTTAATGGCGTAGGAATAAATTTCAAAGTATTCTTATTTTTGTGTCCCGTTTATGCAATCAAAAACATTACTTAAAATGAGATTGTTATAAAACAGCCCAATTAAAAACGTTTATATAGCTAAAGTGATTCAATTTTAAAATGTATTTTCTATACCATAAAAAAAAAAAAAAATTGCCAATTTCAATTATTGAAACTAGGAAAGATATGTGAACAATTCAGTATGCAACATATTTAAGAAATTAACAATATAATCATTTCAGGAAATCTTGTCTTTAAAATGACACCATAAATTTAGTATCCTAAAAGTACTGATTAAATAATTGAGAAATGCAAATCAGGATTTTATTTTGAATCAACTGAGAGGGTGGGTTGTAACCAGAATAAAATATTAAAATTTCCCTTGTTTCCACATACAAGTAAAGATGACATTGTTTGCCTCTTGATTGTTCATGTGCAAAAGTATTTAAAAGGCACACACTAAAAGCTGATTAGTTAACAGTCATTAATTGTCACTATGTGACAATAGACATGACAACATATCAGAACAGGAAGAAATACAATATCATTCTTAGAATTTTGCTTTCTGCTTCATTAAGAAGTCAAGATAATTTATCAACATAAAAGAATCATGTGTTCCCTGCATAAAGCAATTGGTAAGTGATGCAGAGTACAGAAAATATGTTGACAAGATATTTAAATGTCTAGGAACCAATGTTTTGCTTTCATATAAATATTGTCAGCATCATCAAATAACTTTTTTCTGGATTGTGCCAACAAAATGCATAAGTGTATACGAGAGAGAGAGTCCTTATATGTAATTCAAACATTAAAAGCAAGTATAAATAATTTCATCCTCACCATCTAATTGAAATTAGATGGTTTTTGCCTAAATAGTATAGCTTTCCTACAAAATATAAGGGTAGATAATGCTGAAAAGTGTAAAAGCAATAAATCCATTACATTTATTGGTCAGAGGCAAAGCAAAAGTTTATTTCCAATTTAATGACTAGTCAATTTATTTTCTTTCAATATGGGATATTTTTTAAAAAGATGACACCAAATTTTGATTGACTCTACCATATCATACAGTACCCAAAGAAGCAAACTTTACATTGTAATTTAAGGCACTTTCAATCGCCTCTGCAAAAATCTATAAACCCAAAACGTTTCCCTTTAACTTCTGCTACATTTTATTAACTTGTATGCTGAATGTAAAGTGAATTTTATAACAAAAAATTTGATATCTTCGAATACAAACTTGAAGGAAGAAAGAAACATTGTATATGATTTAATATCTCAACTTCAGTTCTAAAAATGATTTACAAGGTTAATGGAATTGCAATTTTTCATTTTTACTTAGTTATTCCCTATGGTTAGTCCCAAATGTTATAACTTTTTCTGTATCAACTTTAAATTCATGTAGATAACCAAATACCTCTATCTCACTGTTCAACAATTGTATCAATGAAAAAATTCTGATAAATGTTTGCTTTAGTTATTTACAACCAGACCCTATGTCAGTTAACAAAAATAAGCTAGGAAATAAAAATTTTAAAAAAATCATGAAACCATGCCTAATTTTTTAAAGCAATTCAGTTGAAAACGGAAACAAAAATTGGAACAAGGTACTAAAATTGAACCTATGATTATGCTTACTTTTTTTAAGTCTAACCCACAAGGTTTACTAGTATACATTGAAAACAAATTGGCCCCAAAACTGAAAAATGTGCTTCAAGGAATACTTAAGGACAAAATAGCTTGTCAGCAATCATTGTTAAAAAAATTTCAATTAGTTATTTTTGTCCCCAAATGAAACAAGAGAAATACAAAATCAAATTATAATTTTCATATATTTACATTTTAAGATTATTGACAAGAATGACAAAGACCACTGATCAAAGATTAAGCCACAAAAAACAAAACAAAAAAACAAAAAGCATTTTGTACAGCTTCAAATTAGACTAATAAAATGGGTATTTACAAATTATTAATCTATAAAGAAAATATGATAAAGTAGACAAGAAGTTTGTGTTTCTAGGTAACACAAGTGATGCAGATAATGGTTTGTTAAATGAGGGGAAGGAAGTCCAAGTACACTTGCTCCTCACTAAATATGTCAATCTTGAAGACAAGAAAATATTTAAGTTCCCAGCATTAAGTAATGATTTTTTATTCTTTTAAATTGCAGTTGCAACAATTAGCTTGACAAACCTACCAAAAAAAAAAAAAAAAAAAAAAAAAAAAAAAAAATCTGGTGGAAAGTTGGTAAAATAACTTTTTTAATTTTGTTTATTTTACAAATATCATTAATATGGGTGTGCACGTGTGTATGCATATGTAGATATTTAAAAAATAGATAAACTTGCAATTAAGAAAACAAATTTTCAAAGTGATTTTAAAATAATAACTAAAAAGAAAAGTAAGTATATATATATATATATATATATATATATGCACGGTATGATCATTTAAGCTTTTGGATACCTCATTCTAAAGCCTTCCCATCATGATGTGGCTCATGGTTTTTAGTCCTTTTGGAGCTAATATTTGGAATGTCATTTCAATAACCAAAAGCATTTACTAAATTCAAAAAAGTAATGCTAATAAAAAATGATAACATTACAAATAGCATCAATAAAAAAAAAAAAGAAAAAAAAAGAAGAGAAACAAAACCTAAATATTTTTAAAATGAAAAGATGAAAATGCAGCTGATGTATCAAACTACAACCAACACCAGGCAAGTGCTTATACAAAACTACAAGAACATTAAAAGGGAGAGGAAAGAAAAGAAAAAAAAAAAAGTATTTACAGTAGTAGTTAAATGATAATATAGGATGGCAGTGTTCTTAGGGTTCTTCAAATTTAATAACGACATCTCCCATCTTTCTGGTAATGCTTCCAGTTCGATCCATTTCAACAGTTGATTCCATTAAATGATGCTCCATGCCTAGCAGGGATTCGACATGAGCATTGTAATCTTCTCTGTACTTGCTCACCCAGTCATTACAGTTGGCACACTCAAAAACAATTCCACCTTCATGAGCCACATTGTGGAAAAGAAAGTTTTTGTAGTTCAAATCACTATAGATGCAATCTTGAAAATCACACAGATAGAGCTGTGATGGTTTCTGTAAATCAAAGGCGACACAATCCCGAACAACCATACACTCATTTGGGTGCTGTTGTAAGTAATGGATTTTCATGTCTTCTAATGCTGTTGCAATAGTGTTGTTGCATGAAAGACACTTATAAGCTTGGGCATAGCATAGACTTGCCCTTTTCCCACCTTCTGTAATATCTTCCACATTGTGACTCTCAATCTTGTGCCTTTCCATTTCATTTCTGTGAGGACTTGTGAATAAGCATTCTGCTTGAGGGCAAAAATGCATTGTACGTAAACTACCATTTTTGCAACTGAAGGCTGTAAGGTTGCATTTTGGATGTACAGTTGTTAAATGAAGTTTTATCTTATCTAAATTGACAGTACAAAACTCACATCTGTAGCAGCGGTAACTCAAATCTTCATTGTCATCAATAGCTTTCTCGGTCACCACTTTTATTCCTTGATCTCTGTCTTCGTTCATTTTATGAGCTTCAGCACTGTTAGCTGATACCATGAGTTTCTTGTCTGGGATACGATGTTCTCTATCCATGTGGTTCTTTAATTTGCTATAGTCTCTGCTATACCAAGCACAAAATTTGCAAAGGTACAGAAAAGACATAAGGCTGTCAACTGCTTTTAGGTCACGGACTACAAAACTATTTTTTGAATGTGAAGACGCCAAGTGGCTTTTCACAGCAATTAAGGAATCAGTTTCAAATTTACAATAGTGACAGCCATAGTCATCTTCAACTTTATTAGATTTTTTATTACCTTTTTTGGCATCATTTTTTGAGAGTTTACGTAAGCATTTTTTACCAAATTGTACAGTCATTTGCAGACCTGTTGGCTTGCTGGACTTCTTAGAGTTAGCAGTCATAACAGGCAGAGGTGTACAGCGATCAACATGTTGAATATAAGTGATTGGATCTGTAGACTGGAAGGGACATTTATTTTTGCAGCAGAAGAAAATGTAACGTTTTGCTTTATTCTTTTTAATTCTTCGATCAATGCAGTAGAACTTGCCACCAGGATGGATTCTGAAAACATGTTCCCGAACCTTTTGCATTTCCTTGGTCTTGAATTCACAAGAATTGCACTCGTAAATTTCCATTAGGTTCTTGACTGGCTCAGAATCACTGCTGTTAGAATCAGAGTCAGAGTCAGCTGAGGCTTTCTTTGATTTATCAATTTTCTTTCGTTTAGAAGAGTTGGAATCAGTATCATCCACATCACTTTCATCACTGATCTCCATACTGTCTCGTTGTCTCCGTTTTCTAAATTTATAGCTCCCCTTGCCACCATCAGCTTCATTGTTTTTCTGTGCAGATGTTGATGGCTCAAGAGAAGTTTTAGGGCTTGAAACCGATTGATTAGTTTCACCATTTTCAGAATGACCAGGATGTTTTATGGTCTTTGTATTCCAATTTTCTCCATCAACAGAAACTAAGTAGTTGTCATGGTTCTTACTGTATTTGACTTCACTTTCTGTATTATCTCCAGATTGTATCATATTGACTTGCAAGTAATCAGGAAGCAAAGCACAATATTTGAGAGAACCTGAAGTTTCTTGAAATTCTTGATGGACATCTGATGAATGCTTGATTACATCTGCACGAGAAAATGATTGATAGTTGCAGTGGTGGCAATGGAAGCGATGTGATATGACATGTTGCATTAATTCGGTTTTCACTTCTGTCTTGTACGGGCAGAAGTTACACCAAAAATAAGTCATATCAATATTGGAAACGAAGACACCACTTTTCGAACGAAACAGTACAGGAGCACCAACAGCACAAACGACTTCATGCTTTTGTACTTTAAGAACTTTTGAAGCTGCCTTTTCTTTGACATTCATTTCTATCAAAGCACTTGTAAAGTGCTTTATATCTTTCTCGGGAAGCTTACAGTTCCGTGTGGGCGACTTGGGTCGTAAAATGGTACCACCAATATTATGACCTTTGTAATTTGTTTGTGTATTACTTTTTTCAGGGGCCTTAGTGACTTTGGCTGTAGTGCCAGCAGCAAGAGAAAATAAAGCCTCATCATTATTTGTGGGAAATATCTTATTTGCAGATTTGCTGGATTCTGAGATGGCTTTGGATATAAGTAATTGTGGTTGAAGAAGTTTTAATTTGTTTTCATCTGACAAAGACAAAGCTGTCTCCTCAGAGTCAGCAGGAGAATCACCTTGACGTAAAGTCCGTGAATTTGGTTTAAACAATAGGGCATCAGTATTGGAAAGTATTATTTCATTCTTTTCAATGAACTGTTCCAATAAAGTCTTCATTTCTTCCCGTCCTTTTGTCTCAAGCCATGACTGAATAACACTTTTTTGTATTTTGTCAACTTTCTCATTCTCTACTACATTTGGTTTTGTTGACGTGGAAGTTGCTGGCATCTCAGCTGATCCACTATTATCTACAAATAAGTTGGGAGAATCAGACAAACCTGGCAAATCATTATTCTTGGGTAGAGCTAAGGCTTCTGGAGCTGCTGTTATCAACTCCTCTTCTTCCTCTGGAAAATTAAAAAAAAAAAAAAAAAATATATATATATATATATATATAAAAATTTAGTTTTGAGCAAGTAGATTGTGATATATCAAAACCAGGTATTAGCTAGAATGTTTTATAAACAAAATCTGTTGTCTATGAAACAAAATATGAAAAAACTCATTCAAAACTTAAAAATGTTATAAAAAAAGCAAATATTTCCTAAACAATTTTATGCATGCTTATCTAAGGTATTACTGAAAACCTTTTGACCCTGTGGAGAGTACAAAATAACTCTTTACGCACTCCCTTCAAATTCAGGTGAGTTGAGGAAAAAGACAAGAAATTTGCAAGCCTATGTGAAATTTTCTTTGGACCAATGAAACCTTATTTTCACAGGAATTACCCATTGAGCCTAGAAAAAAGAAAGATCAGAAAATAAAACCTATGCAAAATCCTTTTTAATAAAAAAAAAAAAAAAAAAAAAGTTAAAATCAACAAGAGTCTCTGAAGTAATGTGAAAGTTTTATTTTTGTCCACGAGTCCAGATATTTGCCAGTGTCAAATTACTAATTATATTATTGGTATTAACCAAGCACTTCAAAGAGCTTTATTTCAACAATCCAAGCTAGCTAAGTATTTCAAACTCTCTCTCTCTCTCTCCCCATCTACTTTTGAATGTATGCAAGTGTATATCCCTTCTGTGAACAACAAAATCTCTTACCTCTATTTTAAACATTTATTATTTTGTGCCAGATGATTTAATCTGTTGTAGGAACATTTTCTCTTCATGAAAATTCATTGAAACTATGGACTTTAAAAATTTGATTTATTTTCCTGAAACAAGCTACTGACACAACTTCAAGCGTGTAAATTCGTAAATAAATTCCTATCTTGTTTTGTTAAAAATAATGTTTCCTACTCATTATCAGCCTCCTTTAATCTGTTAAAAGTTTTTCATCTCACAAATGAAGAAACTTGAACAACAATGTGGTTCTCCAGAAGGATGTTGAGAATGGACCTGAACATGAGTAACAAATGCATTTGCTGACATAGGAAGACTGATATTACATAACAGTTTAGTACCGTTTTCTTTGTTTTTAATGAAATTTTCCATTTCTTAATTTTGTAAATAGCCGTACATTGTCTTGCAAGTAATGTTTTAATCCTCGCTTTCCTTCACTAGTCAAGCGTGTTTACTTTGCACTGTTAAAAGGCATGAATCTATTTATTTTAGTTTTTGGTTCAAATAACAAGGCAGACTGCATTCTCTTGTTTAGAAGGAAAAACAAAATTAAATGAGAAGGAACATCACCACCACCCCACCCAAAAAATTATGGCAATGCACATTTTACAAATATTAAAAAGAATTTAGAGCTATTATTGTCCTAAAGGGATAAGGTACAAAAAAAAAAAAAAAAGTAATAGAGAAGCAAATATGCAAAAATCTACAGAGAAATTTCACTTACTGCTGTTGCTGCTGACACTGCTATTGTTGTTATTATCATTATTGTTATTGTTATTATTATTATTATTATTGACGTTGTTATTGTTATTTGTGTCCTCATAAACTTCATAACCATCAAGTAATAATTCTGGTGCTGTAGCTTCAGTCATTCCTTCTGAAAAAGAAAAAATTATTAAAAATGACAAAATGCATAGGTTAGATAAATTTAGGAAAAATTTTTTTTTTTTAAAATATACAAAATTTCACATCTTATAATAGTATACCTCATTTTAATTCATTCTGCATATACATCAATCGCACCATACAGATGTATTTAAATAAACTATAAAGCCTTACTCTGTAAACAATGCAGCAGTTTTATAGATAGGATATTACAAACAACTATAGAGGTCCATGTTACAGTCAGCACCTCCAAATATACTTTTATTTTAACTACAGAATACCTTATCTTTACCATCTTTAAAAGTAGAATTTTTTGGAGCTGTAAACTTTCATTATTTGTGACTAGTGCAGTCCAAAATGATTGCTTATTTTTTTATCCTCCATAGTTATGTTGTTGATAATTGGCTTCAGTGAACAGAAAATTTACTCTATGAATTCTTGTGCATTTCTCATGGTGCCAATATTCTCATTCTTTCTCTTGTTCCATTTGCATTCTCAGGTTTTCTTGTATTAGATTCTCTTTGAATCCTTTCAATTAAACATTCTCTCATAGCAGTTCTTCCTTGCATTAGGTTCATTTTGTCTTTGCACTGCTCTCCTCCTATTGCCCCCCCCCACAAGCCCAGTGTCTCCTGAATTGTACTCTTATTGCTTCAGAGCATTCCCGTGAATATCTTTTCCTATAAGCCTCCTGCTATACCTGTATCTGATCCCAAGATAGACATAATCGCCAACTTAGTTTTCACTCTCATTCTAATCTTCTTTCTTTAAGGGAATTTTCCATTTCATAATGTTCACTGGATAAAATTTTCTTAAATGTGCAAAAATTATTTAGATTTGATTCTACATTTATAGTGTAAATTTGAGTTGAATCTTGGATACCAATGCAAGACTAAAATGTATCTAAATATGAGGGCTTGTAATTATACCTACAATATTAATACTAAATTGATCTCTTAATAGTTATTCAGTTATATATTAGAGAGTAAGTGTGATGAAGCTAGGATGCCATAATTCACATAAAATATATAGTGACTGATGCATTTTCTGTGGCAACATTAATAAAAACCTGAGATTTTTTTAAAAGTAATTGTTACTTGTAAATAAACACTTATTACTGCTTGTATGTCAGTGTCTTAATAGGCCCTTAGATAGGATAGGAAATATATAAATAAATACATACATGTTTCATTAAATAATATAGACAAGTGTTGTCTATTTTATGTAAATTCTTTTCATATCATCTGATAAGCTTAATAACATTATCATTAAACGAAGAAAGAAAATCACAATATTGATACATATTTTTAATCCAATCTAAGCTTTAGGCTTACATAAGCCATTATCAAAGATGACAATTAGAGTACAATATATTAAGCAATACACGGACGAGAAAGTGATGATAGCCTGTTTCTGTTTACATGGACGATTTCCAAGCAATGATAAACACGTGCATATAAATTGCACTGTAGCTCATGACGTCACACATGACCACATGAGAGTGAATTCGAGAAGTATTAAGTATGGGAAGCCGTTGATATAAACCAATGGCTTCTGTTCCCAATTATAGGCATTTAAGAATATTTGTGGAGATATAGTTTATTTTGTTCAGGTTAGGTTTCAACTGTTTTATGTATATAGCTTCAAGAATTTTTAGTTATTGTTTTCATGTTTAAGTATAGTTGTGTTTTCAACAAGGATTTTCTGGGAATTGTGTATGCGGCCAGGCATGTTGTTTAAATGCCTAAAAATGTTAGAGTTATCATTCGAATGTAGTGTTAATTGTCATGAAAGCGAGTTTGTGGTGTGACCAACATAAATATTATTTAATTTGTTGGAGATACAATCTCCCAAAGGGCACTTGAATTTGTAAACTATGTTGGTTTTTTGCAAATCACTAATCGGGAGAGAAGAATCATTGCGAATAATTGCGTTGGATATACTAGATTTAGTGTAGTATATGATTAACTTGATTCTTTTGCTAGGATTTGTTGTAGATATATTAGCATTTACTATTTTTTTTAGTATATTTTCATCTGGTTTATAATTAGTATGCATTTGATTAGTATATAGGCGATTAATATGTTTGAGATTAGTAGAAACAGTATTATGTACTATTTGCTTAGTATTGAGATTTCTAAGAAAGCATCTTATTTGTTCATCAACTATATAGTTTGGAAAGCTATTATTAATAAGTGTTTATTTTATATTCTTTAGTTCACTGTAAAAATCTGTTTTGTGGATGAATTAGTTTTTGCATGATGCATTAGAATTTTTATAATTGCTATTTTGTAGTAATATGGGCATTCGCTCTTGTAGTTAAGTGTACATGAATTTATGCTGGTAGGTTTTTGTATGGCGAAATAGTAAATTTATTATGTGTGTTTATTAATGTCAAGGAAGGGAATTTTATTATTAGTATTGATAATTATTACATGGTTTGATTTGATGACAATTCTTTGTTATCTAACATTATCAAGAAAATAGCTCCCTTCATGAAGAAAATATAAGGTTACCTCCCTTTATAAAATGGGACAGGAAATATATGAATACATTAATAATTATATAGCTTTATTGCTTGAGAATTAATTTGAAAATTAATTAAAACTAAGAATGTTAATTTTCTTTATATGGCATTTACAAAATCAGATATTAGAAATGTAGATTTCACATTTGAAAAACTGCTTGATAGCGAATAATTTAATAGCATAACTAAAATTCAAGTATTGGCCAACACAAATTTCATAAACTTAAAATTTTAATGAAAGATTTAAGAAAAAATTTTTTTTTAAAAATCTATTTCTACAAGGAACTAAATACAAATTTCCAAAGGTTTATGGCATCCAGAGTGACCTCAAATTAACCAAAAGTGATGCTAGAGTTGTGAAATCTTGCATGCGTTAATTTCAACACTTATTAATAACTGCATAGTTTATTTGGAAAGAAACAGTCATCTGACTGTTCAAAAGTAACGAGTAGCAACTTCTCAAAAAAATGGACAAAATTTGGCATTGTAGTATTATAAAGTACCTGTAGAAAAAAAAAAAATGATTTAATCCAAAGGACATTCATGCTGACAGGGTTGCTACATTAGGGGGATGATGCTCCAGCTTTGCCAAAAATGCAAAAGTGGGCAACTGAATTTAGGAGAAGGGAGAGTTCTGAAGATGATCCGTCTGGATGTCCTGCAATTTCCACCACCAAGTAAAACATTTAGAGTGTTCACCACATGGCAATCAACTATAAATAGCCAATGCTATTGGCATATCCAGTGAAAGAGTTGAGAATGAGCTTGGCATGATGAAGGTTCCTGCTCAGTGGGTGCAACATCTGATCAAAAGAACACCAGCTGATCACATAGGAAAATCTGACATTGTGTGAGGCAGATCCATTTTCTAATTCAAAATGAGTGTTTGAGCCAGAGACAAAGAGACACCCCACTTTATCTGCTTCAACAAAGGCCAAGGCTCTAGTTTTTTGGGATGCAATAGACATTGTGCTTATCTTCAAAAGGATCTCACCATCAATGGAGAGTACAATGCCAACTTGCTGAAACAGTTACAAAAAGCTATCAAGACCAAACACCCATGAAATTGACGAAAAGGATTGAGCCATCAAGACCAATGCTCCAACACACAAGTCCTTGGTTTGAATGGCTGCCATGCATGACTAGCTTTGAATTGGTTGATCACTCTCCCTATTCTCCCATCATCAGTTTCCCAACAGCATCACAATGATGATTATGTTGTACCTTCTGTTGATTACTTTTTTGACCAAGAGTATTAACAGTCTTCTTTCAACAGTCAGATATCAGTTTACCTGAAAGGAACAATGCAGTTATTAAGGGTTGGAATTAATGCATCCAAGATTTCAGAGCCCCAACATCACTCCTTCATAATCAGCCTATGAACTTTTTTGCCCAACATCAATCTCTGAGGAAAAAAAAAAGGTTTGTTCAATGTTTAAAGACTAAAATGTTCAAACATTAGTCAAAATGAAAACCATAATAGCAATACCCACTCTTAAGCTACAGATAAGCAGGAAAGAAATCAATTTTATTTGAAGTATAACACTGCTTATGTTTTAATTCATTTTTCTTAATCCCTTTCTCTTCTCCCACAATCCTCTATAAACAGGCATTTTTCTCAATAACCTTCCTCTTGTGTTTTTGAGGGAAAACACACACACACATATTATTTCTGGACACTAATGTGAAAATTGACTATAGAGTATCCTGAAATTTTCTTTCAACTCCTTGGAAAGGAGTCTTATGTTGCTTTGGTTTGTGTCAATCTGCCACAATATTTTCTCTTTTTGGGGATGTGTGAAAATGTCTAAACAAAATAAAAAGGTAGTTAAATTAGAAGGAATTGCCAATCTATCTCATTCAGATGCAAGTAGGTTTATTATAACAGTTTTGTTTCTGCAATTAACATTTATTCCAAAAGCCTATTACGAGATGAGTAATTTTCAGTCTCTTAAGATATTTGATTTTACATTGGTAGAATATGATAAAGTCAGGAAATTTCAAATGAGCAGCAATTATATTCTTATAGAAGTTCAAATTATACACAATCATCCTTAATACCCTTGTAGACAAAACATGCATGCAAAGCAAAAAAGGTGACCCAATTTTATCTGGCCTATTATCATTAAATCACTGACCTACAGCTTATAACTGGTTATTATCCATATTTCCAAGAAACTCAACTGGCCTAAAAATTTTTTTCCTATTTTCAGCTAGGTGTATACAACTTAACCAAAATTACATTTTTTTTTTACCATAATCATAATGCACAGTCTCTTAAACACTTTAGCAGCTGTGTGTAAAAAACACATAGCGTCTCTCATATGTGCAAACTTATTTATCAACTATAGAGATCAACATCGGATGATTAACAGTTGCTACTGGAGGATGATACTAGTAAATAGATAGTTCTAAATTTGAATCACTAGTTCTATTTTTAATCTAGCTTCATTTTTCCATATTGTTCAACAAGGCTTACTCTATCATAGGGAAACATCACACTGTGGTGAAAACCCAAACATTGATGTAATATCCTAGAAAATTACCTATACAAAAACAATGTGTTCAACAATCACCTACAGAACATTTAGATAACCCTATATAGCTAATATTTACCGAAAAACTTTTCTGAACGATTTTGTAAACAGAATCTGCAGATATAAGATTCTGCTTTCCCAGTTACTTATATCGAAATATAAAGTAGACGACTTATAGAATTAAATCTTTGCCATGATATAATTGCTCAAAATAAAATAAGTAAAAAGCTTCAATGACATTTTGCATGGAAAAGGTGCATATCAGATTAAGTTTTATTCAAAATTTCATTTGGTTCCAATCTAAATAAAACGCAAGATCTTTTTACAATAAAAATAAAATTTTAATTCCAATCAGTAAGAAGATTTAGTTGTATTCAAAGTTAAAAATTAGATTTCTCTCTAAATTTAGAAAAAAAAAAATCTATACGTCAAACAGTAACTCTCAGATAAGTACAAAGCATATAAAAGACTGAAATGTAAATAATTCAGACATACTACAGATTACAGCCATGGTAGGAGACAATCAGAAGTTGTTGCTTGAATGTCTAAAATAATACAAAGATAAAAAATCTACTACAACTCAAATCACTTCTGACTCCTGATACCAAAGTCAGTTGTATTAAAATTGAGAGACACCCATGGACACAAACATTACATTCCCAATACTAAAAATTGGTGCCTAAAAACTGATAAATGTGGTAAACTATGTCAATTAATTTTCGACTTTTATATATTTTCAAAAAAGAGAAACCACTCTTCAATTAATCAAACTCCAACTACATTTAAAATTTAAAGTCCGCTTTACTTGTACTCCAACTATTTCCCAATCAATAGGTGTCAAGTATAAAGGATTTTTTAAAACAATTACTGGCTAAAATAGTAATTTTTGTAATAGCGTGGAAATGTCCATAAATTTAAAAATAAAAGATTAATTTCTGCATTAAATAACACTTTATTTTGTAATTCTTTTTATTTGCATATATTTAAAAAAAAAGAAATTTTATGCTGTAATCAGCAACCTTTAATTTTTTCTTTCAATGCTGATCACATTTTTTCAGATTTTGTAACAAAAATTGGATATTATTATCATCATTAAGGCGAGCACAAAGACACACCACCACATTAAGATGCAGATGTAATTGGAAGTTGCTTCATTCAAGTTAGAGTATGCTAATGCTATTACTCTAACAAAAAATATCAATCATGTCATTTTTGCTGTGTTAAAATAACAAACCAATCCACAGATATCAGATAATATTTATCCAATCACAAAAGTTTAAGTGACATCTTTGAAGCAATCAAAACAAAGAAATCAATTTTTAAACAGCAATTTTCTTAGAATATATTTTAAATGTCAACTAGTAGAAACCAAAAACTCCAATATGTACGAGTTGCCTTTTAAATTTCTAACATTACTCTTCAAATGATCGAAAACTTATTTTTCCAGGAATCCCACCAAGCAAGATTATGAAATATCTTCATATTTAAAGGAAAACTTAAACTCAAAACTTAAACTCCCCTCCTCTTGCAAAAAATAGGGGTCAAACTTACAGACCATTCACTCCAAACACCATAACTTTTCTCAAAATCTATAGACATTAACTGACTTTATTTGAATTGTAAGGTGGGAAAAAAAGTCGAAAGATTCCAAAGTCCAAACTCACATTCATTTCTTTCAAGAAGATTTAAATTTCAAAAGAAAAAAACTATTTGTTCATACAATATATTTAAAATTTTATGTTATGCAAGTTAAACTTTATAAAGTTTGTTTTTACTCCTTTTTATAAAGTTCTGCCACTGTCATAATGGTTTTCATTGCTACTGCTTGCCAAATGTACAAGTTGAAACGACAGCTGAGTACTATGTAAAAAAATTTAAAGCCTTAAAAAAAAAAAAAAAAAAAAAAACACACACACACATTTGCTCAACTAATAAATTTACATTTTTTTAAATTCTAAAGCTAGTTTTCTCTAAGATAGATTGTGTACGTCACAATTTATAGAAGAATTAATAAAGTCAATAAAAATAATTTGAATGATTTTAGCCTAAAATTTTTAGGTGTTATATTTTAAAATAAATAAAATTTTCAATGTCTTAAGTTTTTTAAAAGATGCGTTAAAATTTTTAAAACCAACAAGTTTTTTTTTACCGAAACTATTGCAAATTTTTCTTGCAAGTTTATATCAAACGTGTAAGAAAAATTTGCAATAGTACTGAAGAGATTTTCCCGAAAGTTGTTCGGACTGATCTCTTCATTTTTGTTCTGTAATTGTAAAAAAAAAAAAAAGCGTAAAGGAATGGATCGACCAAGACGCTGTATAAAAAAAAATGTGATCAATAATTCGAACACTTGTCTAACAAAAAAAAACAAAAAAAAAAAACTACTTATTCGATTGGTTGCATAGCCATAATTTAGAAAAGTCAAATTAAAAATATTTTAATTTGAAGGAAAAAAGTGGAATAAAATCAACATTTTTTTTCTTTTCAATATTCACATATTCCCCAAAGATTTGAATTTACAAAATGTCCATTTTTTTTATATGGTGGTTGCTTTTTTCTGATTATTTTACTATTGAAATTAAAGTATTTGTAAAAAAAAAAAAAAAAAAAAAAAATAAAAAAAAAAATTATATTGACTGCATACATTTCCACGGCGTATGGGCTAAAAATTTCTAAGATTAATCTTCATTCATTCTCCCACTCTGAAAAAAGGAAAGAAAAAAAAAGCATAATGAAATGGTAAAACCAAACTACTTCATATACGAAATGAAGACTAAAATCATACAAAGTTAAATAGCTAGCTTGAACGCAAGATGGAAATTGTTTTTTATGCGTATTAGAATCTAATTAATTCTATTAATAAGATATTTGGAGTCAAGCATTATAAAATTTATTATAAAGACGATAAAACGTGTCACAAGGTGCGATGACCATAGGAATTTGTAGAACTACGAGTAGTAGCCGCCATTTTAGGGATATGGCTTTTTTTTTATAATCTATTTTTCTCTCCTTCTTCCTATACCAAGGTCCACATTTTCTAGGTTGAAGAGACGGAGCAACTCTCTACAACTGTTAGTTATCATCTGGAGTTAACATGGTCATCAGCAACGGAGAGAGAGAGAAGGAAGAACGTCTGAGAAGAACAAGCAGTTAGAATTAAAAAAAATAAAAAACCGACTATATTCAAGTCGACAATTAGGAAGTAGACCACAAAACTTTGAGAAATCTTTTAATTTAAATAAAATATCAAAATAAAGAGAAAAGCCCATAAAACATTAAAAAAAAAAAAAAAAAAATTTTTAAATTAAAAATATTGGTCTTTTTTATTATTTCAGATTTCCAGTTCATTAATTTTTTATTGTTTGTCTCTTCTTCAAGAACCCAAAAGAAGTTTAATAAAAATTTAAATCAATTAAATATTCAAAGTAAAAAGATTAAGACTTTAAAAAAAATGACTGGGTTTCACATTTGTTTTAAAATAAAATTGGACAGCAAATAAATATTTACTGGGATAAAATAACAATTATTAAAAGGTGGGGAGACAGTTTAGAAACAGAACTTAGCGAGAAAGAAAATTGTGAGTGAGTCAGTCACGAAGAGTACGTTTAAAATATGACAGTATATTCACAAAAAAAAGAATTAAGCTGAACCATGTGTCCGGATCTTCTGGTTTCCGAATGAGAAAAGCATAAATTTAAAATTACAAAAATAAGCTAAGCCGATTTATTAAATCTAAAACATGAATCACTCCTAAAAAGCGACAAGCCCGGTCGCGATCACAATGAAATGGATACAGCATAAACCACCATGATTGCATGCGAGCATAAAGGGAAGTACAAACTAGTACATCCGTGGAAATAAGACTTAATTTTTTCTTTTTAAAAAAGTAATTAATTCATCCCGAATAAAAAAGGTGGCACAAAATATGGTTTGTAAGAACTATTTTTTAAATAATCATTCTGAAAGAGAATAAACGATACTACTCACTATTATTTTCCTTCAAACAAAATGTTTAACTGACTGCCTTTGTGTGTTGGTTGATGTTGCTGATGTTCTGGAGCTGCGGCGTAAGAGCAACGTAAAGAGAGTAGTAAAGCTACTCTGTAGCGTTGCACCTGTTTTTGTTATATTACAATAGATAACCAGTAAAAATATAGAAAGAGGGCTGAAAACGAAGTATAAATAAGCAGAATGAGCTCGGGCCACTTTTTTTCCTCCTCGACTTACTAGGCTCGCTATGGCTAGACTTTCCCGCTTCTCAAGCTCAACATGGGAGGAAGGATTTTTGATTGTGATTACTTACATCAAGAGGAGACAACTCTTTGACAGAGCACTGATTTTAATCTGATGGGCAATCATTTCGATATCACGTAATAAAAAGGCAAATATATCCTGATAGAAACATTTTTAACATCTACTCACCACTAGTTTCCATTATATGTTCTTCTTTTAATCTTCTTTTGGTTTATTTATTTTCTTTTGGTCGTTTACTTTTAGCTTTTGTTCAGGTATTTATCTCTTGTGTGAGTGCAACTTACTGTCAGAAACAACAGTAACATTTAAATGAGAACAATAACAACACTGAAGAAATATAATCCAGCATTAAACAACTTTATAGTTCTTTTAAATTTTTAATTACAGATTGTTTTCAACTTTTATCTACTATTGTTATTTTTTTGTTGTTTTTTGTTTTTGTTTGTTTTGTTTTTTTTTTGCTATTAATGATAGTTAAATAATTTTACGCAAAAAAAAAAAATTAAAATATTTTAGACAAGGTTACTCACAGCACGCAGTATAGCCACAAAGGGAGATAATTCTCTGAAAGGGCGGCGTACACCTATGAATCGTTTTATTACGTGTTAGAAATTCTAAACAGCCAATCCTTTTTCTAGTTATTAACGGTTACACTTTTACAAGATTTTCAGTTCTGACACCTTTCTAAATAAGATGTGTTTGTTTATTATTTTATTTTTATTATGAAGTTTTAACTTTAAATAACCTTTTTAGATAATCAAATAATTAGCATAAATTATTTATGTGCGTATGTATAACTGAATATTCTTTGAATCTTTAACTGGGTCATCAGTATTATTAATACTAATATTTTTTCAGAACTAGTATGTCTGTACTTATTCCATTTTTAATCAGCGTTTTTGTTATTGCAACAATAACGATAATCAATTTTATGTTATGAAATGAGTTAGTTTATTACGTACGGCCATTTTGTATCTCTAACATAGTGTAAAAATAAAATAATAATCATTCTGATTGGCTAGTTATTATTTAAAATTTGTTTTATGGGTTTATCGTAAGGCAGTAAATAATGATACAATGCAATTGCAATAAAACAATGTTGGGGACAGGTATTTGGGAAAAGTATATAAACTGCTCCTATTGATAACATTTTTATTCGGGAATTTTTTTTTTTTTAATTATTTTATAATTAAAATTTGTAATTTTATTCGCATATTCCTGGCAGACAATTTTAAAAACCAAACAAACTAATTAATATCAACTGAGATAATCGTTTATTTTTAATTAAAGTGAGCAACAAAAAAAAATATGGACATTTTTCTAGATGATTTCCTTTTTAAATGCAACACATAATTTGAAATAAGGAGTGGATAGGTTCGCCTCTCGTCTGTTTTACGCTTCACCGGTCTTTTGAACAGGAGTAGATGTTTATCCTTTGTTTCTTGTTTAGAATTAGGTTGCCGGTTCCTTCTAAAGTCTTTTCACTCTTTCACATCCAGTAGCCCCTTGCGTCTTAATACTATCGCTTTGCTTGGGGTGAATTGATTAAATAAAATATATACCTGCTAATTTGATTAGAGATTCAAAAGCCATAACTTAGAATTTCCCCTGGAAATCTTTTGTTATGAATTTGAATGAAAATTTTTTATTAAAATGTAAAAAAAAATTTTTTTACAAATATTTTTTGTTCCAAGTTATCAATGCTATTTATGAGTTAAAGAATTAAATTTTTAAACCCTACAAAAATTATAATGCAATAAACGGGCTTCATACTAGAACAACCTCTAAATCACCTACCTCTCTTAAAATGAGAAGGCCGAAGGGTATTGTTGTTGTTTTTTTTTTTTCGTGCAAAAAATATAAGTTTATTAAGTAATTTTCATTCCTAAGATGGTTGCAGTAAAAATACTATTGAAATGCTTATTAATCAGAATATACGAGATGAATAAAGTGAATTATAGTTTATCTTTGTGTACAACAAACTTGTACTCTTTCTTTACCTGCGTAACTACTGTATTTATTTCCCGTGTGCTAAGACGCTACAGGTGGTAAGATGCACCATATAATTAGCTAGAGGTATCTTTTGGAAAAATATTTGAGTATTTTTTAATAGCTTTCATATTTTAAAAAATACTTGAGGACTCTCATACTCAAAAATATTTGAGGATTTAATAGCACTCATGCTCAAATTGTTTCGTTCCATACAAGTAAAACAGTAGCACAAAGTAGAGGATCCAGTTAAGTTTAAAAAGTAAACTCATTTTGTCGGTGTATTCTTCTCTTTGCCACGCACATTATCATCTTTGTTGAGACGGTATGTGTTCCATACTCTGATGATGATCAACTACCCATTTTGTTTTGTTTTTTTCGTTGTTTTTTGTTTTGTTTTTTATTACTTTCTCTAGTTGTGGACATTTTGATAATTATGTAGTAACGTACTCTATATCTTCGCTTTCTTGTTTTCTTTAATTCCTTCTCTTGCTTCCTCCATTCCCGAATCATTTTTTTAGATAGGTGGCGATGGCGACCCATATTGACTCTCAGTTAGTTGCCGCCCTTGGCTTTTTTTTTTTTTTGCCATATTTTTTTTTTTTTTTAGCAAACAAACACTATTTAAGTACTTGTAACATGAAATGAACAGTGTGTGCCTGTCTTCTCTGCTTTGATACCATTCTGTTTATTTGTGGAAGGGTATGTTCTGCTGAATAACTGTGCCGACAAGATTGTTGACGTCGTCTGCTTCGATGACGGTAGTTTGCCTGCAGATGTTATCGGTGAGGCACTATCACCATAAACAAACATGGCGGATAGTACTGAGTGAGAATTGACAGTACATTTGAAATTAACGGTAGGCCTATTGAGCTAACAGGGTTTGTTTCAATAAAGTGCGGTAATAAGTCTGGTATTCTTGGTGTACATATGAAACATAAATGTCAGCTGGGGTTGGGATTTGTGAAGATACTGTTCGTCTTTTAGACATCGTACGGTGTACAGGCTGTACGATATGCTTTTATTTTTTATTATTTTATTTTTGAATTATGAACGAAAAACTTACGGTACCGGTAGGAAGCTACCTATCATCAATACTCGAAAATGGTATGATACTAACTGGATATATAGTATTTATTATTAGGGGTTCGTTATTGTTTGTGACTGCAGTTCGTGTCAGTTGGCAAACTCCTCTACGACTTGGCCTTTTAGAGTGCTAAGACGCAGCGGGATTTTTTATGACATTTTTCATGAAAAAATGAGTTTTATCACTCTTATCATACGGAAAATACAGTATGTAATATAGTTATTATTAAACACGAAAATAAATCCAACCCTATGAATATGAATTTATAAGAGTTCTGTTTTTTAGTTTTTTTATTATTTTTTTATTTTAACCATTGAGAGTTATCCCACTTTATCTACGAGGACGCTCACAAGGTGACGTTCTCTTTAGGACTATATAATGAAAGCGCATAACCACTCTCGCTCTCTTTTCACATTGAAGTGGAATTCATGGAATTTCTACCCTCTGACAAACCGACCAGTTAATTTCAAAGAAACCACATGAACACACACACACACACTACAGTTAAATATATGTTTTCTTCCTTTTTTTAATTATTTGTATACATTGATAAAATTGTTTTTCACAAAACTTATTTTGTGCAAAATATAAGAATTTATTTGTAGGGATAGAATGGGAAAAGAGAATATGTCACCTCTCTTATCCCGAATGTCAAACAAGGCACACACAAGACTCAACCACTATGAAAAATTTAAAAGAACAAAGATTTATTACAATACATATTTAAAAAAAAAAAAAAATGAATACAATATTTTAAAAACAAGAGCATGCATAAAAAAATTCCTTTCGTGCACCTTATTTAAAAAATAAGGCTGGATAGCATTTCAAGCAACATACAAGACTTAAAGAAAGATTGCAATACAATTTTTGAAAATTAAAATAAACTTTGAGAAGTCACTTATGTGCCATGCGTGATACATGCTTAGGTGATCATGTATCTTTCGACACATGACTGACAAGGCAGATTTTTTCCCACAGTAGGCTGCCATTTCTTTCTGCAGTAGACCAGTTGCCATCTAAGGCTATAGAACCCGGTCTGTCCTGCTATTTACCCATAGGTGGGGGGAGAAGAAGAGGATTCATACCTTTCCCAAGGGTATTAGCACATAAGTGAATGTAATGGATTTAAATGGAATTTGAAATTTTTTATAAGTCAGAAAATACAAAAGGGTTACCCACCTAATTGTAAGATGAAAAAGAATGTCTCCACATGAAAGGAGCTTAAATAAATTTGGAAAGACTGATGTCACAGGGAATTTTTTTTTTCTTTTATAGGACAGATCTATTTAACAGGTTTCAGTTCTTTCAAAAATTCTTCTCAGGAAACAGACAAAATTGATTTCCCTCCTGGGTTCTTAATCTGCCTTTAGGATGAAATTTTGATGTCTGTTTGTTTTGGCTGAAATTTAGATTTGAAACTTTCTTTTGCAGTCAGCAGACTCTGTCCCCAAAGAGTGACTTCTGCTTTGAATCTTCTTTCTGCCTTGAAATCTGATTACATTTTGATCTTATCAATTGGCTTGACTCTTTCTATAGGAAAGCAGGAGGCTCCAGAGACTTGCTTTCAAAATTTACAGGTACAGAAGCTCACATCTCTGACTGGTCAGTAAATAAAATATTTTTTTGAATTCAAAAAATGAATTGGCAACAGTCTGCATGGAAGAAATAATTTTGATGGTTCTTTAACCAATAATTCAAAAAATAGAAATTTTCACAGACAAATTAGTAATGTTTTACAAACTGTCTTTCTTTTAGATACACTTCTCTAAAAAGTATGTGTAAAAGACAAACCTCGATGGTTATATTATTTTTACACCTTTAAATTCATTTTAAATATTTTACATTACTAAAATATATTTTTTTATAAAATGTAAATATAATTTTCTCTTTTTCTTCTTTTGTAAGCTGTGTTTTTTTTAATATATAAAACTCCTCCATGTAATGAATTTGTTTATTTTTGAAATGTTAAATTCATTTACTTTAAGTGATCATCCTAATCAGCCATAATAAATTACAATTTCTCTTGCTATTGCTACTGACTGGTGACCAACAGCAACTTTATCCAATACATATTGTAGCACTATTTGCTACAAAACCTCCTCATTACACTTTTGCCCAAATAACTTTTTAACTATTTTCTAAATAATTTCATGAGACCTTTCAATAAGTACTACTCTTTCAATGTAATATAATACAAATTTTTTAAGGGTGGACAGAAATTACGTGGACAGTATTATGTGTAGCAGTCACCATACCCTGTTTGGACAGATACACACATGTTAAAAATCCTATTAGCAGCAACCACTCTTTTCAGCTTTTTGAGCGGGCATAAATAAAGCAGTGTGAATTTCAAGAGACTAGCTTTCTTTCCAGACCGCACCACAAATGAGGCAGGATGCCAATCTCCATGATCCCAGAACATATGATTGGCCTAGACACTATATTCGCTCACTCCTTTACACAGCAACAAAGTAAGTTTGACCATATTCATATCTTTTTACAGGTATTATCATAAGAAAATTTAGTCTGAATTTCTGTGACAAGAACTTCATATTATTTACACTATTTACATTTGGTCTCATCTTTGTTGTTATCACAGCATTTCACCCATTGTACCTTCCAGCCATCATCAGGTGTATATTAACCCAGTAACAAATAAGACATCTACCTGAAATGAGTTAATTTCAAATCCAACAGTTATTAACAGCTTTAATACAAAAAAAAATGTTTTTTTCTTTGATTCCAACTGGAAGACAACAACATAGCAAACACGCTAACAGTTTTAATACAAAAGACACACAGTTTTGTCTTTTATTCTGACCTGAAAACACCAACCTAGCACACAAAAACTGATGTAATGGAATAACCTGTCACCCCCATGAGTGACTACACTATAGGTAGTAACTACCTATAAGTAGCTGTAAGTCAACGGACTACAGAGACTAGCTGTGATCTGTTCCAGTTAAACTGTCGAATTCTCTGCCTTCGGGCAGAGAGGAACCCGGACGAGGCTCCACCAAAGGGCAGAGTCTCGTTCGGGGAGGTAGACTAACCCTGAACCCGTTTATATGGCTTCAAAAGGGAATATTTTTGGCCAAAGAAAACCCACATTAAACCCGGCCTTGTGCCACATGTAACCCTCGTGGGGGGGGCTAAATATACTAGCTGGGATCTGTTTCAGCTAGACGGTCGAACTCTACCTTTTGGAGTTAATTCTAGCATCTTTTCTTATTTTTTGTAAATGCCATATTCTTTCATGATGTAGGTGATCATGGCTCTTCACAGTTTCCTTTTCTTTATTATCTGCGAATTGCCATTCATTTTTAGGAAAGATAGTGAAGTGGATTTATGTTGCCTTTGCCATGGTTTGGAATTCAGAATTTTTCTTCTTTTAGACTGGCTGCCATTCAAAGGTAGGGAATCCAGTCTATTCTGCTATTTAACCTGTAGCTGGGGAGAGATAATAGATGGATTCATGCCTTTCCTAATGGTACTAGTGCAAAAGTGAATACAACAGACTGGCTAGTTCCACTTTCTATGTCAATATCTATTACACTACCTGAGCAGTCTAATAAATTTTGTAATGTTAAATATTCTGAAATAATAATAAAATAAAGGATCAAAGACAGTTTCCAAATAATGGTATACTATACATTTTGGTTTGTATACCATGTGTAGGAGAATAAACACACACACACACACACACACACACACACACACACACGTGTGTGTGTATTTGGGCAGCAATCCCTCTTTCATGTTTCATTAAAAGCAACTAGCAAGTTACTGCGATTAGGCTTTTTATTTAATTTTTCTTGTGTACGTATAAGTGTTTTTTTCTGAATATAAACTGTCAAAATTCTCCAAACGTGCTGCATGTCTGAGTGTTTTCAGCTGTTCTTTTAGCCATTATCAACGATGATTTTTAATTTTTATTTTTTAACTGAATGTATGGACTTTTTATATGTATCCAGAGTTATAGGAATGATTTTTTTTTCCAAACACAGTCAGCATATTGTGGCCATGTTCATAGTTGATATTATTGAGTGTTGGCTTTTTCTCTTTCGTAATTAGTGCTTCCATTATTTTTAGTCTTTTTTTACATGTGGATGAGGCTATTATACTTTTATTTTCTACATGTTGTGGATGGAGTTTGGTAGGTTTCTGTTTGTGTTTAAATGGGTTCTAATTGAGCTTTGGTGAGAGAGGTGTAAGGTGAGCCTTCTTGATAGGCATGTATTGTTATATCCAATATTATTATTCATAAATTTGGTTTGACCAGGAATGCATTTCCTTAAGGGGCATGTGAATTCATAAATAATATTGGTTCTCTTTAATTTAGATCTTGCAAGTGTATTATTGTTGATAAGTTTAGCTGTTTAAATTTTTTATAGTAGATAATTTAATTTTCTTGTTCTGGTTGAATGGGGTTGTGCATTTCTTTATAATGTTTCTAAGAAAAAATGAATCTTTCTCATAGTTAATGTGTATTTAGGTTTTATAGAAAATGTTAATATTGATTTTATTTATATATTCAGTATTGCTATTAGTTACTTTAGAAAGAAATAGTCTAATCTAGTGATCAATATGGTAGTTCAGAAAACCGTTGTTAACTAGCATCTTGTAGCTAAAAGATTGTAAACTTTTATTTCTTTCCTGGAAACAATTCCCAAAATTTATTTCCTCTCAAACACTCTACTGCCCGCAACAAGTAGTTTTGTTTCTGTTGCCTCGTTCTGCCCATTTTTATCTCTTCATTCACAGCCCAAATTTACATATGTGAAAAGATAATCTCTTGAGAGAGTATCTGAGTCCAGGATCTGTCTGTTTTAAATCTGTAACTCATGTAGCCACCATTTTTTTCCTTTTTGGGCAGTTTCCATGAGCAGCATGTTTGAAGCTGTGTTCACCCTAGAGGTAAGTCATTTTCTTTTAGTGTTGCAAAAAATGCATGTAACCCTGGGCCTCTTTGCCCTATGTGGTAGTTCACTACACATCTGTTTCATATTGAGTTCTTTAAAGAAAAGGGGATGAGAGGATGAATTTTTGTGCACTCTCTTGAGGAAATTTTTTATAATGCTCATTTTATATCTAAGTGGATATTTACTCATAAAATTAAGGTAGCAAGAATTTCTACTAGTGTTTTTTTGTATAACAAAGTAGTGAATGTGTTACTATTGAATTCTACCAGAACATCTAAGAATGAGAATTTATTTTTTTGTTCATAGGTAAAGTTAAGGAAAGAGTTTTTTTTTCAAATGTGGTTGAGATTATTAATTTCTTTTTTATTCTCAGCTAAAATAAAAATCATCTATATAGCAGGCATATATTTTGGGTTTAGAAACTTTTTTAAATATCTTGTTTTCTATTTGGGACATGTAATAGTTAGGAAAGCAAAGACTGAGTGAAATAGCTAAAGCAAGCACTCAGATATGCAGAATATTTGGACAATTTTTACACACTTTATGTACAGAAAAGAAAACACTTGTATGAACACAAGAAAAATTAAATAAAAAGCTTAATCACAGTAGCTTGTCAGTCATCTTTAATGAAACGTGTGTGTGTGTGTGTGTGTATATATATATATATATATATATATATATATATATGATTAATGTGAGTAAAGTTTGTCACTTAGCTGATTGATGTTACCTTCAGTATCCCTACTCCAGAATTTTGTAGACAGACCTGTCCATCCACTCCTCAGGGAGTATCAGCAACTTACTGCTTACATTTTTTTGATTGTTTCTTTTTATGCATATTTGACAATTGTGTAATTATTTCTTCTGTATTTTCTGTGTGGATGTGAGTTCGCTCACATGTGTCCATTTGCACAGATGTGTGTACATGTAAGAAGTTGTGATCATTTTACTTTTTTCTTCTTTTACACTTAACGTTCACTTATATATATATATATATATATATATTATAAATTAACTGAATTAAAATGTGTTTTTTGCTAAACAGTAATAACCATGTTTCAAAAATGGAAGCTAAAATATCTATAAGAATACCAGATTATATATCTTACTGTTCTTTCTTTCTTATATATATATATATATATATATATATATATATATATATATATATATATATATATAACACCTATTGATATTTCAATTTTCAAGAAGCTAACAAAAGTCACAAAACATTTACCAATTTCATCTGGCTGAAGCTCACCAGTAACATATTTTAAAATGATTGCTGGTTTAATATTTTCTGTGGGAAAGCTATAATACTAGCATATAAAGAACTATGATTCCTATACTTACATACTTTCACAGATACACAAATTTCTTGTAAAATTTGCTCTATGTTCATAAGGTCACGCAATTTTTCACTCATTAGTCATTTAACAATGTCTATCAACTTCATTTATGTTATACTGTTGAAAAGCCTATCAAGTTTACATATTTATTTTTGCTATATTAATGACCCCTTAATCATGTGCAAGTAGTATAATGTCTAGTGGCTTGGAATAAATCATTGAGCTGAGTTTGAATTCTGGTTGAGTTCATTACATTTACTTTCACACAAATACTCTTGGGAAAGGTATGAATCCATGTCTTCTCTATCCATCTATGGGTTAAATAGAAGGGTAGGCTGAGCTCTTTAATTGTGGTTAGCATCCAGTCTAGGAGAAGGAAAAATACTAAATTTCAAGCTGTATGTAGCCCTAGTGATTGATTGATTTGATTTTAATGGCTTATCACTCCTTTTGTCAGTTCTTCAATGCCAAAACAAATTTTGAATTGTATGAGGTTGTTTACAGTACCCAGTGTTCCTAAGTGGTCTCCCATCTGAGTTCTGACCGGGCTCCAAACTGTTTAATGGAACAAGAACCAGTATAGTTCTGGTGAAGAATGTTATACAGCCAATGAAAGGATTTTGGGGTTCACAATGACACTGTGAGCCTTATTGCAGTTGATATGATAGGTGAAATAGATAGTACTGTTTCATTTAGCACAGAATTTTGGAAAAGCATATCTAGAGCATTTTGTTACTGTATTGAATCTTTAATTTTTTTAAAAATATAAAATGCAAGAAAGTGTGGCAAAGTGTGTCCACATCTGAATATTGCCCCTATGAATAGGTAGTAAGATAATTATTTTATCAGAAGCTTTGGGAATAAGATGAACTGACTCAAGCGTTTAAAATAAATAATATATTTATTTTCTTTAGCATGATTAGTGATTCCTTTGGTATTCAATATAGTAAAATTTTGTTAACCAAGCAGATATTGATAGCAGCCTGAAAAAATGTCCATTTTGGTAGTTGGGAAGTCAGACCAAGATAGGGATAGTAGTTGTAATGTGAGAAATTAGGTCAGATGTTAATCTGCAGTGTTTTCTCTTGGACCTGAACAGAGTGGAAATGTAAGTAGCAGATGACCTCTTAACTGTTTCTTTACACGTCACACATGGCTGCGTTCCTTTGTTCCATCCTCTCCTGGGGGTTGCTCTGGTCTCTCTCACTGGTCTAGAGGCGTCAGGTTTTTATACTTTTGTTTAGGCTTGAGAATTTGTAATGAACATGGTTTCAGCTAACTATAACTCAAAAGTCTCTTTGTATCAATTTTTTGATTGCCCAAATTATTTTATTTTCCGGCATTCTTTTCTTTTTCATTTTTTTATAATGGAAGTTATGCATGGAGCCTCCTTTTTTTTTTCAGTCACAAACTTTCAGTGTTTTTTGCTGAGTTCAGTTTTTTCTTCTAAAATAAAAAAATTGAGGGTTGCCTTCTCATAGGTTGAGAAGTATAGAAATAGAACTTTAAAGAAAGAGATAATGGTTTTAAAGGAAAGTGCAGATGCCTTATTCTATTTTGAATTCTTCTTATTCTTGTTTATATACTATAGAATCCTTGACAAACGGACTAATAAGGCCTTCCGGATATGAGGAATTGGTTACAAAGTCCGGATATGAGGGGTTAGATTAAAATAAAAAAACTGAAATCATGTTTAACATTTATTTTCAATATTTTATAGTAAACAAAATAATCTAATAGTTAGTGAAATATAGCAGAATTGATTTTAAGGAAAAAGAAATAATGTAATATTAATGAAAATTCATTAAATTAAGTATGCCAAGTATGCAAAACAAATAATGTAATGATTTTTTAATCGCTGTTGATGATGATTCTTTCTCTTCTAATGTCATTCTCAACTTTTTCCTCATTTCATTTTGGTTTGCTCTCAAAATTTTTTAAACAAAAGACACTTTTTAACTCTGTATGTGTTATTGCAATCATTATAGCTGAATACTGGCTTTCTTTCCATAAAACTGACAACCTTTTCAATAGCGTTTTCAATTTCTGTCCAGGTTTCATCACAATCATGATTTTTATTTCCTTGTTTACTGTGACAGTGTGAATGCTGGAGAATAGTTTCTTTGGAAGATTTTATATCATACAATGTTGACTTTCCTATGTTGAACTCAGCCATTAGTTACAATGAACTTTCACCAGTGTCTAGTCTATTTAAAATTTCTACTTTTTGCAATAATTCCAAAGTTGTTCTTTTCCTCTTATTCCCATCATCTTTTGTACCAATACAAGCCATTAGGGTGAAATGAGCATAAGCAATTATCGAAAGTAAATTTCCTGAAAAACAGAAATTTCAAATCAGTTACATATCCCCCAAATAGTTCAAATATACACATCAAAATCATGTCCGGATATGAGGGATTCTGGATATGGGGGGATTCCAGATATGAAGGAGTCTACTGTATTTTATTAAAACCCTTTTTAACGACACCTACATCTTAAGACGATGTTTTAATCTCAGGGATACCTCTGTGCTGGTCAATGCTGATGCTGGTCCAATCTGGTTGCTGGTTGCTGGCTGCTTTGATCAACACTAACTCTTCTCATGTTGTGTTCTTGATCTCAGAGCAGTGGAAAGTTGAATGTCATAATAATCACAGTCCTGGTTCAAGCCATGGCGGTTGCTACATTAAGGGAAGAAATGTATCTTCACAACAAAAAAATAAAAACAAAAGATTTGTTGGGTTAATCTTCAGTTGGTTTATATAATTCTTAGTACAACAAAAATTAACCCTTCCCGCATCAGTCTCGATAGTGACACTATGCCTCACCTAATTTTTGCAGTTCAAAGCTCTTCTGAATCTGGTGGCAGTTGACAGATTCCAGAGGCACTTAATATGGGATTCACAGCCCAAGTCTTTGAATCAAAGCTATCTGCTTTTATGCACTTCAGCCCCAAACTGGTGTGGAACTAATTCTGGGGATTTGTTGATTCTTCAATTTTCGCATTAATCCCAATAAGGATTCTTTGTTTCCTAATTCTGATTTCTTAATCAACAATCCAAATTTGAAGAATTATCCCCCTTCTCAGGAGTAGTTACAGAGACTGCTCCTCTCCTAAACTCCAACTTGCTTCACTTTAAATTTTGCACCACTACTCCACACGGGCAGTGTAAAATTCTTCCTCCTCCCTTTTTAGCATCCAACCTCAGCCTACCTCCCAGGGCAAGCATAACCGTCTTTTGACAAATCTAATATTTAAAGCCTGTTGGCAAAAGGGTGTAGTTTTATTCTAGTCATTAATTTTAATTCTCTTGATTCCTCAAAGAAGAGATAAAATTATTTCTCCATTCCTGGGCTAGGAAAAATTATAAACCAAATCACCTGCTTGTCAATGACAGGACTTTTTTCATAACTTCAACCCTTAAAAAGGGTTTGTTCCTTGTTTACTTTTCCCCAAATTCCTAATTCATTTTTGTCAGTGACAATCTAATCCAAATCTCTCTCCTGTCAATGATATTTGTTTGCTTAAATTCTCAAGGAAGAGATAAAATTATTTCTTCATTCCTCTGTATATAAACCAGATCCCCTGTTCACCAAAAACCAAATCTGTTATAACTTCAACCCTCAAAAAGAGTTTGTTCTTTGTTTAAATTTCACAATTCATTTTCATCAATGAAAATATAAGCCTGTCTGTCTTTCTTCTCATTAATGATATGTTTTCTTAATTCCTCAAGGAAGAGATAAAATTATTTCTCCAACTCTATTTTTGTCCACATGCCAGACTTTCGATAGATAAAAAAAAAATTTTAATTTCTGTCTTGTTATCACGTTTCAGCCGTTCTATCCTTTATCTTTCATCAGGTATATATCAAGCCAGGTAACCTTCAGAGATTTCTGAACTAAATCCTTTGTTGAATTTACTAGTGTAGACTGTTCTTATTCCACTGCCCATGTCTAGGGATGTCTCATTTAATTCTTATTTTTAGTACGGTTCAGTTATTGCTTGCCCTATTTCCAGTGAGTCAAAGTAAACACTGCCCATCTCAGGGATTGTCACCAAATTCCTGAATCAACGTTTAATCAATAGGTTATTGAGATCAATATACACGTGAAAGGCCATATGGTACTGTGTGAAAATTGGTCGGAAGTACACACACGCACACGCACACACACACACACAAAAAACGATCAGTTCAATGGGCAAAACAGTGGTACACAGTCCAACAGGCAAATCAATTCCACAAATGCTGACTATCACTGTTCCTCAGTCTCAGGTAAGCAACTCCTCTCGCCAAAAATGAGTCAAGATTTATTGCATATAAAAATACAATTTTGGCACAAGGTTGAAAATGGGGAAGGGAGATGGGCTGAGGCTAGTCATCACTATCTTATACCTAGCTAATCAGATTCACAAGCCAGTCACTTGTTACAATTTGCACATTCACCACAAGAACTCATCCATCATCAATCAATCCTCCATATACCACAATACCGCATACTCTCAGGGAACCTACAAAAATGACCCCATGGTATTAAAATTTAATCAACATAAAATTCTATATATAAAAATCTATGAATGATACACTATGAGGAGGGGGGGATGAACACAAAAAATAAAATATCAAAGCAAATGCACAAAATAAAGATAACTGATGTTAGTTGAACCTGTCAAACCCTCAAAAAAAAGTAAGAGAGACCACTCTATTCTGTCTTTAGACAAAATCAAGAGTCTCTCTTGCTATGAGAGAGGGAAGGATAAAATAAATATGGCTATGGGGGAAGAAAGATTTTTACCCAGTCGAGATGGAAAAGGGGGCCAAAGAACAAACTGGGGAAGTTGGGAATCTTAACTTGGATCATAACCAAAGAAGGAGCCGGGAACAGGCCGGGAATGACACTTACACACATTAACTAGGTACACAAGTAGGGTCTATCCTAACCAGGGGAAAGCTCAACAGGAAACACCCCGATGTGACAGGGAGACCTAAAAAAGAAAATCAAGGCTAGCCTCAGTCACCCACCTTTTGCTGAAATCTGTTGAAGCCAATCGCTTTCTATCAGTTTTAATCTTCATCTTGAGGTGATGCTAAAAAAATCAGATAACATCCTAATGAGAATAATGGTGACCTTGTAAAACTTCCTCCAATCACGTAGTCCAAATCACCATTTGGGCCATGGTCAGTAGAGATAGAACCACCATCCATTTCACTACGGAATACGGGGGCAGCACATTGTTACACGTGTATGTGCGATCAATAAGCACAAGCTTTTTGGGAGCAATACGAGCTGTCAACTCGCTGACATAGTCCCCAAGGACAATGGTAGAAGGTGTGCGAAGCCGTTTCCTCTAAGCCAAGGTCTCATATGTTCAGAGTCTGGCAAATCTGCTGAGCCCAATATGAAGGCTTTGTCATTGAGAGATAGCCTATTCCGAACCAGGTAAGTGAAAACTCAGAGTTGCTGAAGTAATCCGCCACTGGTGCCCAAGACCAAAAGGAGCTAAACTCGTTTGCCGACAAACAAAGCTGGTCACGTAGTGGATCCTTCGCAACCCCCTCCACTAGTTCATAGTAGAAGACTCTCTTAGGCTGAGTAGGTAACTGGACCAAAGAATGACCCTCAAGGCCAATTGGCAATCAAGAAAAAACT
This sequence comes from Acanthosepion esculentum, assembly GCA_964036315.1. Classification (NCBI taxonomy): domain Eukaryota; kingdom Metazoa; phylum Mollusca; class Cephalopoda; order Sepiida; family Sepiidae; genus Acanthosepion; species Acanthosepion esculentum. Next base: position 36,857,084 of record OZ038499.1, read on the forward strand.
TGATTAATCTCGGGGCTTACGAAGGCGTTCAGCCCACGAGATGGGAGGAGTGATAGTAAGGAAGGGGAATGCAGCCCTCATATTCCCCACCAAAATTGAGTCCCCTGTCAATGCACTGTGTAGGAAAGCCAGCCTCGAGACGAGTTTTTGACTTTCTAATTGTGGCATTACCAGCCCCCATGACATGAACGTTGGGCACAGACTTCTCTGTCGACATGATGCTTGCATCTAACCTACAAAAGGAAGGAGAGCAAGTGCTCGATCGCTTTCTCGTGTTCCTTACAGAGAGGAAGTACAGACAAGCAGTAAAGGATAAGAGGAAAGATGTAAGCAGCACACGCCTCAGCCCTGCCCTTCACAGAAACCTCCTTGACCGCCACACCGACCTTTGCATATACTTCGGACCAATTTTTCTCCAGCTGGAGGTTGGGTCCAAACCACACTCCAAAAATGCAGACAGAACCGTTCATCCAACCAAAGGGCCCCAGAAGATCAACCCTCTTCCAGGCACCTAACTGCAAGACGAAAGACTTGTTGCGGTTAATCTTTGCCCCTGTGACCTTCTCGTACTGCTCAAGAGCCTTCAGTACCACCTTAACGTCGCTGCAGGACTACACGAATGTAGATACGTCATCGGCGTACACAGAAACCCTGGCTCGAGCCCCACCAGGGACAGCGATTCCACGTAGGGCCGGACTGCATGCCCTGTCACTGAGCCAGTGAAGGAGAGGCTCCAATGTCAAACATAAAGTAGGGGCAAGAGTGGACAACCCTGACCGAGACAGCGCAACAGCTTCCTGTTCACTTGTACCACAGTAATGGGGGGAGCGATACAGGAGGCTAATCCACCGGCAAAGTCAGGTTCAAATCAGGTGGCCTCCAGGACAGCAGCCAGTTAGCAATGGCCGACCCTATCAAATGCCTTGGATTGATCAAATTGATCAGCGCGACTTGCTCGTCATTATTTACACCATCTAGGATCATGCGGATCAGATGCAGGTTACTCTGAATTGTTTGTCTCTTCACAGCACGTCTGCTTGGTTCCCAACAGAATCTCGGCAACCGGCTACAAATGTCCCATTAGGATCTTGGCGAAAATCTTTAACTCTGTGTTTAGCAGTTATGGGCCTATAATCATCTAAATCCCGCCCAACATGCTTGCCTTTTTTCAACAGCATGATCACACCCCTGGAGATGCGGTTGGGGATGGATCCCTGGCGGAACCAATTGTTGAACATGACAGTCAAAATCAGGACAGATGTGCAACAGCATCAAGTACAATTCATAGAGCAAACCATTCAGACTGGGTGACTTGTCTCTGCCGACTTTCTTCAATGCCACATGGAACTCGCCCTCCGTGATCTCCCCTTCACAGCTAGCCGCTTCAGTCAGCAGAAGCTGAGGAAAGTCAGCCAAATAGCTGCGAAACTTCTCGTTACAGAGACCAGGCTCCTTTGTAAACCGGCTCTCAAAATGCCACTGAAACGTATCGCACATGTCACCAGTCAACCTCAGAGTACACGGCCAGAACCTCAGCAGATCTCTTCCTTGCGCAATTCTGTGCCCATGTTCACAGTTCCAGAAGACATTTTGCTTAACTTATGTCTAATTAACTGACCCATGTAGTGCTTGGTAGCCAAACCCACCAGGGCCTACCTAGCTAGAGCTATCTCTAGGGGATCCCCCACCCTCTGCCCGGGAAAGACTTCCTTAAGAGCCTTCACCTTGTTAGCCTTATCTAGCACGAGCTGTTTGCTAAACTCAGTGGTGAAGGACCTAATCCTATCTTTAAGCTTCTCCCACCACCTATTCCCAATAACCGCCCTACTGGTTCCCACTTCACTTACAGTAGTTAGCTGCTCTTGAAAGTCGCGCCTGTCCAGTAAAGACAGATTGAACTTCCAGTAGCCAGCCATTCTAGGCCTACCGTCTAATGCCACCCAGGCACAGACAAGTCTGTGATCCGAATAGCCTAACCAGTGGAATGTGGGACAATCTAGTAAATCTATATTGGCCCTTCTGACTAATATTCTACCATGGGTAGACGGCCACAAGTGCTCACATCCACATTTTCTCCCCAGCGTGATCAATCAAGTATCTATCGACGAGACAAAAATTGTCGATCAGATTAACCAAACTACGATCGCCCAACCTCCCACTAGATCTCTTTCCCTGTCTATCTTGGGGTTCAGGACAGTATTCCAGTCCCCCACTAAGACTAAGTGTGGTGAATCCACCAGAAACTGCCGAAAAAACGAGACACGCCCCTCCCGGTTATTAGGTTGTTATTCATAAACCGTAACGATTTGAAATGAACCACTTTTCACAGCAATATCGTCCATGATTAACCGGTCTCCGGCATCGACATGTACAAGGTCCTCTCTTGCATCCAGGGTATGCTTAACCAGCAAGGAAACACCTCTGGCCTGTCGGTCTCCATATGCTAAATAGACGACAAAGTCGTCAGACAGCACACAGGCATCAACGTGGCAAACAGTGCCTTTCCTGGATCGCAGTGACATCCACACCGAATGACAAGAGGTCACGGAGAAGGCGGGCAGTTTTAGCCCTATCCCTCAAACCATTCACATTCAGGCAGGCTATCTTGATAGACATGATTTAGGCCTGAAAAGGAGAAAAGAAAATCAAAATCCCTTTTCACATACCGGACGGAAATCTGCGAGTGTAAGGACCCCAATGGATTGTTCTAGGCTCCCTGTGCCCATCTCCGAAGTCATCCATTCATCTAGGACAATACCGCAAAATGTCCATGGGATAGGTTAGCTTTACTGCCCTATATAACGAGGGGTTGAGGAGTACCAAGACCTTCCCTGCACAAAATTTGCTCAGCTTTTTTAGTTCAAGCGATTCCAACACAAACATTCGGACATTGAGGAAAGCATCCTTGGCTTCATCCAAGAGTACCATACTTTCAGGAACTTCCCCATGTCCCTTATACATGTAATAACACCTGTGACATGGGAGAAATTACGGGGGTCCTCTACTGACTTTCTGTCGATAGAGGTCAACTTAAACAACAGACCTAGGAGGAATTTTTTGTGGTTAGATAAAACCTTCTCCAGCTCCATTCTGTTTACCATACAGATTTCTTCAGGTCCGGAGAAATACTTTTTCTTTTTCTTCTCCCTGGCAGGGTGGAACAGGGAAAAAGTAGATTGAGGAGGGGTGTAGTAGTTGAACCAAGGCAGGATGTGACTGGGACGTGACGCCACTTTTTGCTGGGACACGCCTTTGCCATGTGTCCCACAGCACCACAAGACCAGCAGTAGGGGCGACGTCCTTCTACGACAACAGACATTATCCTCTCCCAGCACATTAATGTTGAGGATCTCTCCAAAACTTGTTAGGGTGACATGGAGAACAAAGTCTTCAGTGGCAACCCCCACCTTGCTTATTCAAGACAGCTCTGATGATGAGCAGCGCCATATTTAATCCAGAACACAATCGTGTAAGGCAAAATCACTGAGACTTGAAAATCACAGTCTGAAAGAGCCATAATACTTTATCAACATGGATTTGCAAGTAGGCCTTTCTTAGGTCCAAGAGCGATACATCAGCTCCTTGTCATTGCCATTCTCTAAGCTTCTGCACACACATGTTCACATTAGCAGTGAATGCCTCCACAAATTCATTCAATTCATGACAATCGAGCACCAGCTAGGCCATCTGTTTGTGCTCTTGTACAATCACCATCAAGGGAATCAAACCCTTGGGTGGGCCAAGCTCTTTTTCAGGATAAGGCAGCAGCCATCCATTATTCTGCCACAGTAAAAGTTCTATCTCGTACACATCCCAATCATGTAAGGCACTATGTATTCTGGCACTTTATTTTTCAGCTTGACGCACCTGGTGAACTCATCCATTTCCATGAGGCAGTTCACACATTATTTTGGTCAAATGTCACACTGAAGTTGGGCTCATCAACAGAAATGGCGGCACACCAGTTTAGGTTTCTGTCTGGAAAGCGAACTTCACCCAATCTGGTTAGGTGCACGCCTCTGAGCTCTCTGATTGTGTCAATCCCGAGAAGATCAAATCCCAACAATCATCTATCTACGATCAGGGCCTCAACAGTCACAGGACGAATCTGCCCAATGCCCAACTTGAATTTGCTATACCCACAGCACTTCAAGTCCTCCCATCAACTGTTAACACTTCCACTGCCTTCTGCCTCCAAAGATGACATACAGCTTTGCTCACCAGCGTCTGTGAGCACCCAGAGTCTACCAGAACCGCACACTTCTGTGCATCGACAAATACCTCTATAGCAGGCAGCTCCCGGTTGAGAAGAAGACTGGTGCTGATGTCCTCTTCTCTCAGGTGTTTCCCTGACATGTGCACTCCAATGATATGTGCTTGAGCTTGTCACATTTAAAACACCTCATCTCACAGTGGGTCCTTCGTGCTCAATTATTAAAAACTGAACACCCCTGCATACAGTCTCTGGCCATATGGTTAAGACCAGAGCACTTATAGCAAATGGCAGCTTGTCTGCATGAGTTAGTAGGAAGAACTTCCTTGTCTGTACATGTTTGTTGAGCAGACGTGGTGACTGCTTCCTTATGTTCCTTGTCATAAGTCATGAGAGTCGAAGCCCAAGTTAGAAACTGCTCTATGGTCATAGTGTCCATTCTAGATGACACCTGGAAAGGCTGTCTAACATGTTGTGGCAGACTGGATACAAATGTATATGCCAACCAATGTTCTGGCAGTGATCCTCCAACCAGCCAAGCCAGGCAATGCAACTCAGTCAAAAATTCATCCTGTCAAAGTTGTCATGCTATAAATAGATCAAACACATTGAATGCATCTGTTGCATGTGCAGTCATAAGGGCTTGTTTAATCTGTTCTGAATCTGTCCTCAGCTCCTTACTTAGTTGCTGATACACAGCGAGAGCACCGCCTCACAGTTGTAGCAGCAAGACAGGTTTGACTTAATCTGTGAGCTCTGTGCCATGGACAAACTCAACGTTTTCGATCCATTCTATAATTGGCAGGTCAGTTGTAATGCTGCTGAATTCTGGAATCAACTGGGTATCAAAGACCTTGTCTGTCATCATGGAAAAAGAAAAAATTGCTGAAATAGCTAGTGTGAGAATTGGTCAGAAGTACACACAAAAAAACTATATATCAGTCCAATGTGCAAAACAGTAGTACACAGACCAATAGGCAAATTAATGCCATGAATGCTGACTATTACCGTTTCTCAATCTCATATAAGCAACTCCTCTCACCAAAAACGAGTCTCCCCTTTGAATGAGTGTACCGTGCTTTTATGCAACTGATCAGCTATCACTCGGCCAATGAGCACCCAGAACCAGCCAATAAAAATGGCTACAAGCAACTCCACCACTTCTGTCCACATGAAGTGCTGCCTGATTCACCTTCAGTCCAAAGCTTGCTAATTCACCATCTCCACACTTCATAGCAAAACATACACACAACTTTGATCATTTTGGGTCGCCAAGGTAAGTCATCGCTACAGGTACAATGGTCAAAATGTTGTGATAACAACAAATTTGAGGACAATATTCCGAATGTAAATAGTGTAAAGGCACATAGCAAGGTAGTTAAAACATTTGCTTTCCAACCATGAGACCAAAGTTCAAATCTCACTATAGTCTATTTGTCAGGAAGGTAACTTCTTGATGTTATCACCTTAGGGAAGTGATCCCAGCATGCAGCACCTTTGGAAAGTGCCTGAAAACCATACCACTGAAATTGGGTAGACAGGACTATTTGGGAGACATCAATAGTTTTGCTAACATGAAGTCACAATAACTTGTGACTTCATGCTAGTGTATTTGAGTGTATTGTTGATCACGCCAGATAATATGCTCTCTCCTAGAAACTATAACTAAGGTTTGCACAGCATTGTGACCAGCCATTATTAAAAAATGTATATACTTCTTTTAAGTTCTTTATTTTATTGATTCTGAATTAATGCTTATAATGATAACAAATTTTGAAAAATTATTTTCTAAATACATCTTCAAGGATATAAATAATAAGAACAACAATATATAGATATTAATAAAAGAAAAGAATGAAATTATTTGAAGTTTCCATGTTCATATAGTGACTCAAGGATCTTTGGAAGGCTGAGGGGAGGGAAAATTTGGCCTTGTAAAAACATTCAACTTGTTCACAAAGAAGAAAGCAGATAAAATGTAAATTCAAATACCAAAATTCACTCCCTCATTTAGTCCAGTTTCTTATGAAGACAGTTTTCGTGCAATGAGAAATAAACTAGACACAGGAAGTTTTCTTAATGACTCCTCTTACTATTTTGACTTCAGACTGCTACATCCATCTGATACTGTTGCAATCACACAAACTGTCTACTTGATATGTTGTTCTTTATTTATACCTGGCATAGGGATGTAGTAACAGACACAAAAAGCATACAAATAACAGAAAAATACATGACTCTATTTGAATGTGTTACTTAAAAAGTATAAAATTTCTTATAACTACAAATGCTTAAAAGCTGAAAGTTAACAGATTGATAATTTTATATATATATATATATATGTATGCAGGTGTGCAGTGAAATAGGAAAGAACACGTTAGGTAGATAATCCGGTGTTCCTTAATATTTAGCTTTATTTTCAAAAGGACAGTGCTCCATACAGAAGTAGAGCTTATATTATAATAATATTTTTAGTTTTTAAAAATATGATTCCTCCGCTACATAAGAGTTCTCATGTTTCAAAAACGAGAGCCGAGACCCCTAACATAATTTTTTAAGTTATGAAGAGTTAAGGCGTCTGGACCCGCTTCCTTGTCAAGCGAGAATTTGGGAATAAGCTATCTTTTGGTTAGCTGGTGTTTATAACTACGGTATCATTGGAACATTTGTTGCTATGGAAACGGCTAGTTTCGGCCGTTGAAGTTTGGTGGTTTAAGGGGCTAAGAATTAAGAATTAATTTTTATCTACAGGCCAGTCCCTTTCTAAAAAAGCGTATCAAGTTACAATGGTGATTCTATGTCCAGAGTGGTTTTGGCTTATGCTAGTCAGACGGCGTCTTTTTTATTTATGGGTTTGCCTTGAGTCGTTGAGTGACTAGAAGGTTATGTTTCATTATTATCTATTTGATCTGTTTGTTTATTTGTTTATTTACATGGCTTTTTTTATCAAAGTGTAAAATAGATAGGTTGGTTAATAAAACAAGGGAAAACGAAAGTGTACAAATGTGATCAGTACAAAAAATATTTATTAGATATTAATTATTAACCACAAGACAAAAATGAAGCATGGAAATTAGGGTTTTAAGTCCAGAATTTTCAGTGGCATGAGAAATAAACAGGGAATTATATATATATATATATATATATAATAAATTAATGCTGTTCATTGTTTTTAATCTTCCTTCATAAATCATAAGTGGGGATATCATATATTATTAATAATTTTCAATAAAAATAGATTTTATTTCATTTGGAACAGATTAATTAAATATTTTCTAATAGTATGTCAGTTATAATTTGAATCTCCAATTTGTTTAATTTACCAAATCCTTATTTATATAGATTTTTAAAGTTTTTTCTTCATTGGTACTATAGATCTGTTGTTATACTAGCAGGAATAGTTACAATACTGTAGGATTGAGAAAGTGGACAATACTTTGAGGTTCATTAATTAGGATTCCATGCACTAAAAGAGAAAGAAATGTTAGTGAAATGAGAGAGATTAAAAACAATACATATGGACAGGGGTGTAGGGTGGGTTTTGAGAACCCAAAGGAATTTAAACTATTGTGTCACCTCCTTACCCATGAACTGTTATAAATTCTAGTTTCATACAGAATTTTTTTTTTATCCAACAATATTTTTTGTGCTTCTAAAAATTTAGCACCCGAGGCAATCATCTATCTGGGCCCCACCCATGCTATGGGTGCAGTCTGCAATCAAAACTTGAGAAAGAACAATCTGTAAAAGATTTTCTTGTTGGTGATGGCTCTAGCATTTCCCTTTGATATGTAGGTGATTATGTTTCTCCATTTATTCTTTTCTGTAAATTGACCTGACTTCCTGGAAAAAATAGGCTAGTGATTTCTTGTTGATTTCTCCATGATTTGTAATTGAAAGTAATCCTCCATTATAGACTGACTGCCACCCAAGGCTAGGAAGATCCTAGCTGAGAGGTAAAGAGATAAATTCATGCCTTCTCCAAAGGTATTTGTGAAAAAGTAAACACAACAGAGTAGACAGGGACTTGGATTCTGCTCATTTGTGCCATTTTTTATGTCTATAACTATTATGCTACCTACACATCATTCAAGCAGGACTAAAATAGAAAGCTAACCTCCTCACTTATAAGCAAGAGAAAGAAAAAAGGCAGGGAATTACAGTGATGGTTTTCATTTTAAATGTTAAGTCAGCTCTAAAAATTGCAAACTCTAAAACCAGTCTGGCTAAGTCTTTTTTTTTTCCTGTAAATATTGAATTTTTATTTCTTTTTACCCTTATTAGGGAAAAAAATTTACCCTCTGGCAGGATTTTTCTCTAATAAGATTTCTCGAATGTTCAAGATGGTAGATAAAATAAAATACTGTTTAAAATTAAACACTCTACTCAAATATGGGTACTCACTAAAAACAATGTAATAAAAAAAAAAGGTGCTATATAAAATTATATACTTAATAAATATTGGTATCTACTAAAAATGACTTCAAAGTAATAAAAAAATGTAATATGGGATTAATAAATAAAAATCCACTACTTCTTTAGATACAGTTCCTTTCGTTGTTTATTAAATCTCAAAATAGATGTTGTGAGACTCAGTGGTGACATAAAAGTATTTCATATTGTATTTCTTCTTTTTATTTTTTTACTTTATTTGTCAGCCACTTCAAAGTTACATTTATTTTGTCCACTGAGTATTTTTCTTATTCTTTTTTGTTTTTTATAAAAGTTACAGAATACTCTGTGATCTTTTAGGAGGTTGAGAGGGTGAAAATTTAACCAAGTAAAAAAAAAAAAAAAAAATTCAACTCATCCAGAAAAGAAAAAGAAGTAGATAAAGTGCAAATACAACATTTTTATAATCCAAAAATTGCTAATTGATTTTTTACCCTTTTTTTCTCAGTCCAGCTTCTTTTTTTATTTTTTACTTCTACTCGGATTTTTACTCAGACTCTTACTCAGACTAGTGACAATGATTTTTAAAAATTTATATATAGGGTGCTTATACAGTATTAAAGACAAGAATACACATGAATATTTAACAGAAAAATGCTCAGCTCTCTTCTAAAGTGTGTTACTTGAAGAATAGTAAAATTTTTAATAACTTAATAGCTATACATGCTTAATAGCTGACACTTTGCTGATTAATAATTTGATGTTTTAAATGCTGTGTAATTTTTATCTTTCTTCATAAATTATAAGTAATTATAATTTATGAAGAAAGATAAAAATTTTATTTAAAGTTGGTATCTACTCAGCGGATATGCAGTGTGGTGTAATGGATAACAACATGAGAATTCAGAGTTCGAATTCCAGTCCGGATCATTACATTCACTTACATGCAAATACCCCTGGAAAAGATATGAATCTGTCTCTTGTTTTTGTCCATTAAACAGCAGGACAGACTTGGTCCTATGGCTTGATTAGCAAACAGTCTACTGCAGAAAGAAATCGCAGCCTACTGTGAGAAAATTTTCTGCCTAGTTAGTCATGAATCAAAACAAGCAGGATTTCCCAAGTATGTATCATGTGTGGCATTTAACTGATAGATCCATTCAGTAGAGATGATACATCTTATTAATCATTTTTATTTAAAAAATTTTTTTTTTTCTGAAACTGATTAATATATTTTAATAATATATCTGCTATAACTTTGAATTTGTCTAATTTGTTCATTTTACCAAATCTTAATTTATATAGATTTTTAAAAAATGTTTTTCTTCATAAACACTACAATCTTTAATAGTAGTACAAATAGAGCTCATTTTTTTTTAATATTTAAAATGTTGGGTTGCTTACTCACTCTGTTTATATTCCAATACATTTTCTATATCTTCTTTTTTCTTACCTTTATTTGCGAGCAGTAACTGACACATTTTTATAACCATTATCCCCTTGACATTCTAGTACTATCAGACAATAACACTTCACAATACAAAATTTAGCAAACTCTTTGCAAAGCTTTCATTGTTGAAACTTGTAATTTATATTGATGTGACATGAAAAAGATGGAAACATTTAAGTTTGTGATATTTTTTAATTACAATGCAATTACAAAATTGCTATCCATTTATTTATGACTTGAAAATAATCTTAAAGTTAACAATAATTTAAAACAAACAATTATGGTATTTTATTTGTTAAGTTGAAAATAACAGAAAATTCTATTTTTACTCCATCACCAGGAATGTCTATTACATAAGTGTATTGCTTATCTATGAAATGGACTCTTCTGGTGATGTAGAAATGTGACACACACACACACACACACACACGTTCCTCAGCAGAGATTGAAGAACTTTGCATCTCCCTTTGTAGGAGAAACCACTGGTCCAGTGTGCTTTACCATTTGGCCATGAAGAACATTATAACAAATATGCTTCTATTTCCCTTTGTAAGAAAAGCACATACTCTTCACCAAGATTATTTTCTCAAAAGCTCCATATCAGTTCAGTCTTGTATTTGAAACATAACAAACCAGTTTATAATGAATTAATGGATTCCCTTTTTATCTAACTTTTTAATTTCTTCAAAATACAAAGTATCCACTGTAATAATATTTGAAGTAATAAAAATGCTGGATTAAAATATATATCCATTAATTCTTTAGAAATTACCTTTATATATATATATATATATATATATATATTTTTGTCATCCACAAACAGACTGTTTCACTGTTTCACAGCTCATCAGTGTGGCTAGACGGTCTGGTTGCCTCTAGCTAGGATCGAAACCCAACTGAATTGGTGTCAGTCGGAACTTCTACCACTAAGCCGTCTACTCACGGCAGGGATGAAGGTGAATTTTAGCGTGTTTATTTTTAGATTTAGATAAACACACAGTGACTGACAGTGACTCAATTCTGCAGAAGAGTCACGCAATATTAGCTTAAATAGTCACTGTTTACAAACTCATACCTCAAACCAAAGAGCTCAACCGAAATTAATTTTTTCATGAGCCAATATTTTTGTCATCCACAGACAGACTGTTTTGCTGTTTCGCAGCTCATCAGTGTGGCTAGACGTACGGTTGCCTCTAGCTAGGATCGAAACCATACATACATACATACATACATACATACATACATGCATGCATGCATGCATACATGCATACATACATACATGCATGCATGCATGCATGAATGACTCTTCATTAAGATGAATCAAGTTCTCCGGTCACTGGTGTGTTTGTCTAAAAATAAATATGTCTAAATTCACCTTTCACCCTGCTGTGTGCCAATGGCTTAGAGGTAAAATCTCTGACTGATACCAAATCAATCGGGTTTCGATCCCAGCTTGAGGCAATCAGATGTCTAGCTACACTGATGAGCTGTGAAAAAACAAAACTGTCTGTCAGTGAATGACTATATATATATATATATATATATATATATATATAGTTCTATAGTATGCTATATTTATGGATAAAAGTGCTCAATATCAGGGATAGAGCAAATGTAAATATAGAAGTGGACGTTGAGGTTAACACAGAGTGGCAACAGACGGTTTCATGACCTAAAGATTGTTCAAGCATATAGCAAACTCTTGACGCTTGGTGTTGACCTCAGTTTATATATATATATATATATATATATATATATATACAAAAAGTGATTTGTACCTAAAGAAGTGATAAATAGCTTTGAACAACACAGACGTCATACGGTAGGTACCTTTCGGCCAACACTTTTTCAAAGGTATTTATTGGCGATTGGGAATACAAATACATGCTCAATAAGTTAAATGAGGAGGGAAAGGTGGAATGCGATTAAAAGAAAAATTTTAATTACACAAAATTAAAATTCAACAAAGCGGGGTGAAAATAACCAGTTCCACAAGAGTATAAAATGGAAAAAAGGCACTCACAAACCCTCCAACAGACACAAGGAACATAAAAAATGTTTATTTTGCTTACACAGGCTCGGCTGATGACACTTTATAAAAACAGAACTGGAACTTATTGGATCCAATGAGCTATATTAGTGGGAGTATTGCTCTTGACAAGTCCAACTAAGCTGGATAGGTCAGAGAGTATGGATCAAACTAAATGAGAATCACAAGAAACCATGGGATACAGCATGATGGTTATGTTGATTAGATAAAGGAGTCAATTTCACTGTTGACTCACACACAATGGTAGAAATGTGAAAATTTCTAAGATCACTTCATTCCCAAAGTAAATTCCTGCTATGACTATAACATTGGCAAATGTAGTTGAATTTGCCACTGGAAGATTTGTTATGATGAATCTGAGCATGTAGTGATAGAAAAATAAAAAGATTATTATTTATAAAAAACAAAATAGAAAACTAAAAGTTGGCAAGCCATTTTAGTTTGCCATAAAGAAGTAAAAACAAAAAGATAAGAAAAATCAGAAAATAAAGTACAAAAAGTTACCATTCCTAAATGTAGGGAAAAAAAGGAGTGGCATATGTGAACCAATCAGAAATCAAGAAACAATTCTGGAATGAATTCCTTTGTCTTGGAAAAGTGTAAAAACAGGCAGAGATGACCAGGCAAAGGAACTAGAGAGGCGATGAAATGATTTCCTTCATTCTCAAACACCTAAAAATCCTGCAGAGTATCAAAAGGATTACTACTATCAACTAGATACTTACATACATAGACATTTACAAGGACTCTCTTCTCTCTCCCTCTTTTATATGCTAAAGGACTTTATGCATTCATCACAAGAACTTTCTGATATCGACTTAAAAACTCTTTAAATAATATTTCATTTTAGGAGATATAAGATTTTATCAGTACATGTGAAATATATCTTTGTACTAATTATCTTTGCTTGCATTTTTAAAAGCCAAAAATTGGTGTACATTTAGATTAAGGACATTATCTGAAGATAACCATCTGTAAACACATAACCTCCATGTAAACCCCAACAAGCAAACTCGACACAATGATGACGACAATAAGGATGATATTCTCAGCTTATTTTGTAAATTCTGATAATTAAAAAATTTTATTATTTATCCAAGTTGCCTTTGTTTTCACTCTGTACCTTTTGTGATTTTAGATCTAAAGTTATATTTCTGGGTTTATAATGAAAAGGGAAAAGCTCATTAAATATAGAAATGAAATACCATAAATACTTGAGTATAATATGGCTTATGGTCACATCACATTGAAACACTGGTTCCTGTATGATCACTGAAGTTGAGCAACATTGAGCCTGCTCAATACCTAGATGATATTAATCGGAGAGCTGAGTTCAAATTCCAGTTGGGTTCGTTATATTTACTTACATGCAGGTACCCTTGGGAAAGGTATGAATCCACCACTTCTCCTTCCAAGCTATGGGTTAATTAGTAAGATTGTATCACTAAATCATTATCTCAAAAAAGAAAAATTCTTACAATCTAAAAATATTTTCTGGCTTTAAATAACCTGCAACAGATTGATAAGCTGTAGAAAATGAATGAATCAATTAGTCAAGTACAGTGCAAGTTTTTATGATCAGACTTTTACACAAGAAAGAGGGTGTCGCAATAGACACAGGCATTTTTTTTTGAAGAGGTTAAAAATCATGCATTTTCAGAGACCGGTTGCACTATACACAGGTAAATTTTTCCTGGAGAGGTTAAAATTAATTTAAAACTATTCAGTGGTCACACCATACATGAAGTCGGCTTATACATGAGTATGTACAGTAGAAGGATATTTCTTGGTTAGTTGCTTTGTCTTTTAGTTGTTTTGCATTCTTGGTAAAACAGGCAGAATAAGTGAGAAGTAAAACTAAAAACTATAATCACAAATATATATATGTTTATGGTAGATTTGTTTTGTGGACACAGGAGAGGATGATGGAGTAAGAATGTACTTATATATATATATATATATATATATATATATATATGTATCCAAATGTATTAGCCACTTGCTTACAATGTGGGTGAAAGAAGATAGGTTTGTTTTTAATTGTAGCAGTGGGCTGCTTAAAGTGGTTGAGAAAGAAAGGGTTTATATTATGTGTAGCCTTCTCAAGTAACCAGCTGGTTGCATTTTAGCTCTGGTTATATTATCTGGTTAGGATGACTGCAACATCAGAGAATGGACAAAATTTATTTATCAATTCTCATTTAGGTTGATTTTCCAACTGGACATATACACATCTAGATATCTGCTTCAAAAAAGGACGTTTTGATTCTCATTGGCTTCATGTCCCCCTTTTGCAGATGTTCTTGTGCCCTCCTGCTGGTGGCCAGTTTCCTGTATGAAGAACCTTTGGAATCCTCCCATCAGTAGACTGTTGTTCCTGTGTTTTGCCATCACAGTAAGGCAACTTGGAGTATCAGGGTGCAGGGTTTTATGAGAGATCAGCATTTGTCTTGTCAATGCAGTATGTATACCCCCTCCATGCCACTGATGTTGTCCAAGGGAAAGGTAGAATCCAATACAGCTTAGCACTGGCATTGTTACATGAGTTGCCAGAACAAAATTGAACATAAAATCGGATTGCCTTACAGACTCTGGCCCCAAATTTGTCCTCAGAGTTTACTCCTGAGGAGCCTTTCCCATGATTGGGTATGGCTGCCAGGCAGCATAGGTTTAAAATCAAAGTTTTCTTTCTCTTAGGAATCTGTGATGAATGCAGAGAAAAATGGATCCAATGGTGCACAGTGAATGATGAGGTAATAGCCAACAGCTGGTTTCAAGAATACCCAAAATGAATATGGACATGGAGAAGCCCAGGAAGAGAAACAAAAAATCAGATTGACTACATAACTATCAACAAGAGATTCAGGAATGCAGTTGTACAGTGCAAAACATATCCAAGTGTCAACTGTGGAAGTGATTACCTTGCAGTGATATGTAGAGTTAGAGTGAAACTATGGAAATTAAAGAAGACTAGGGGAACACCCAAATTGTAATATGATGCAGTCTTGAACAACCCAAATCTGAAGGAAAAATATATGGACAGTGTGAAAAGCAGATATGATGGACAAAAGGAAAATGGAAACTCAAAGTGGAACACTTTAAGAGAAGCTTTAGTAACATCAGCAATGGAGACCATTCCAGGAGAAATAAGTTCAAGACAAAAAAAAAATTACTGGATAACAGGCAAAATTCTTGACATGTTGAAAAGGAGACAAAAAACCTTGACAAGACATGGGGCAGAACATAGGACACTACACTAAAAATATAAGAAACATGCAAGCAGGCTAAGGAGGAATGACTCAACAAAAAATGTGCAGAAATAGAAAAAATGAGTATCACAGATAAAGCAGATATGCATAAAATATAAGAACAAACAGGAAAACAGACATACTCATCAACAGGATGTATAAAATCCAAGGCTGGAAAAAATACTTCAGAGATGGAACGAATATATCTGAGAACTCTTCCGTGATGAAAGAGAACCAGCAGCAATACACAGAAATATCAACAGACCAGGAATATTAAAGTCTGAAGTGGAATCTGCACTAGCTAAATTGAACAGAAACAAAGTAGCAGTGCCAGACAGAATTGTAATAAAGATACTGGCAGCCTTAGACAGTTTTGGCATAGACATGATTATGTAAATAATAAATCTATAACCGGTGATATACCGGAAGACCTAAGTAGATCTATTTTCATAACACTGCCTAAGAAACCAGGTGCAAATGAATGTGAACTCCATTGAACAATCAGCCTAATGAGCCATATAATGAAACATATCATCCAAACACTGATGAAGAGAGCACACAGCAGAATCAAACCAGAGATAGGATGGGAACAGTGCAAGTTCATCAAAGACACTGGAATGAGGATCATGATATTTATGCTCAGAATGTTACCAGAAAGAGAAATACAAATGCAGAAGGACATGTACCAGTGTTTTATAAATTGCACAATGGTGTTTGATAAAGTACACCATAAAGACCTATTGGAACTGCTCAGCAACATTGACATATTTGGGAAGGATATTAGAATAATCAAGAACCTATACTGGCAGCCTGCATATGGATAGAAAATGAGTTCAGCAGATATATAAAAAATAGAAAGGGGTGTAAGACAAGGATGTGTCTCCTCATTGGACTTATTCAACCTATACAACAAGGTGATTCTGATAGAACTAGAATTCCTCCCAGTATTCATTACTGACAGCTACAATCTTAACAACATGCAGACATAAAAAAAAAAAAAACTAAAAATCTCCTCCAGAAATTAGTGAAGGAGAGCAAGAAGAAAGGATTAAACATCAACTGCAAGAAGGCAGAATGCATGGTTTTTAGCTAAAGGACGAGTCCAATGTGTGAATTGCAAATTGGAAATGCCAAAATCAAACAAGTGCAGGAATTTAAATATCTGGGAAGTGTTTTAACAGAAGACAGAAAGTGTGACACTGAAATCCGAAAGTATATTGTTACAGCCAAAGATGCCTTCCAAAAGCTAAGCAGATTACTAAGAAATAGAAAAACTTTGTTAGAAACAAGGAAAAGAGTACTAAACTGTTATGTGATATCTGTTCTCCTATATGGCAGTGAATGCTGGACAAAAATGAAGAAGAGACTTGAAGCAATAGAAATGTAGTTCTACAGAAGGATGCCGAGTATACCATGATTTGAAATTCCAATATATATCACCTGAAGAAGGTCTACAATGGCCAAAACATTGTGAATATGGCAATAAAGATGAGGATAATTATTTGGCCTACTTATCAACCATTTCAGTGGCCTCAAGCTCAGCTTGCCTTTTCTATTTCTCACTTTTAGCAGACTCCCCGTTCCTACCGAAGGGCTACATGCAACCCTCACTGCAGAAGATGAGGCCTGTTGTGGCAGCTTGACATTAGATTTCTCTTTTGGGAACTGGCAGAGGAATCTCCCTTCAAAAAACCCACCAAAGGAAAACTACACAACCTTTGTTGCAAAAGACAAGGCCTGTCCCAGCATTTTCACACTCGGATTTCTCATTCTATCCATGGGAACAAGTGGAGAAATTTCTCTTAACAAAAACAACTACTATACTCAAGACCTTTTTTTAACTGGGAAACCATACCCCCCCCCCGCCCACACACACACAAAATACTACTATTTTGCAGTCACTTTTTCAACTAGAAATAAAAGCTGTTGAACAGTTATTTTCAAGCTTTGGATTTTTGTTCATTCACTCACACTGCCAAGCACAAACACACATGCAGTCAGAGAAAATCCCAACACAGTGCAAAATAGTGGTATTGATTGGTATTTACTAAAGAATAAATGAACACAAAAATTAATTTGAGGTTGATAAAAACCCAGTTGAAAGAGAAATGCCCCTTAAAAAATACAAACATATGAAGCAAGTGACAGAAAAAAATTCACCCGTTCAAGCTCCAGCTACAGAAGCTGAAAAGAACAAAAAGTAAATGTAACCTCCTTTTCCCACATTTGGCCAACTTGTGTGTTCACTATTGTTTAAATGCTAAATTAGGTCAAACCGTACCAACCTATACTTCTTCCCTTTCATTATATTTCCTCCTCCTCCTGTCCTTGAAACTCAATTTCTAAGTTTTCTTAATGTAAAAAGTAAAGTATGGCCGTAAAAACTTAAATGACTTAAAAACCTAAGGGGAATTTATGTATTCTGTCTCAAAAAATTATTTCAAATGTAAATTCAAATACTGACTGAAATAAATAAAACTGTTTTTGTAGAAAAATTAATATCTATTCATTCAATATTTATAACTAATGTTAGTAAAAATTTTAAATTTGAAAACTGGAGAAAATTCTGCGTTTTATTTGCTATATATATATATATATATATATATATATTCAATATTAATTAACTGAAGTAACAAAAATTGTTTTCATAAAAGAAAAAATATTAATAATAATATCTATTCCCCTTCAGTATTTAAAACTGAAGTAACTAAAATAAAATGTTTAACTTTAAAAACTAAGAATTTTATACAAATTATTTTAAACAAAAATTCAATGTTAAGACTGAAGCAACAAAAATCCTGTTATCTTCAAAAAACAAACCAGATAATTTTAGGAGTAAAATTCCACTTATATTTTCCTATGAAATTGGCACTACCTTGAATTTAATGAAAAATAGGGCCAAAACAAATATTATCAAAATACTTTTTCTCTTCACAGGAAGAATCTATGCTTAAGTGGCTAGATACTGTAGAATCTTTCACGGATTAAATAACTGATATTTATATCAATTTACATTTTGACATGAAAGATATTTAAAATGAAAATGTTTGTAAGGCACACTATCACTTTGATACATTAAATGCCTTTTTTGATATAGTGTATTGTTTGAGCAAAATTCTAATTGCTGGAACAATGAGCCTGAATAGCAGTGTCAATCTGGGGACTTTGTTGAAAATTCTGAAATTTCAAATTCTCTTTGTGATAGTACATTGAGAGATAATAGCTATTTGCTTGAAACTGATAAAATATCAAGTGACATTGCAAATGAAAATTCTGAAATTTCAGACTTTCTTGGTGATAATACATATACTACTATATCTGACAATAATGGATATTTACTTGAGACTAATAAAATATCAAGTGACATTGTTGCAAATGAAAATTCTGAAATTTCAAACTCTCTGTGTGATAATACATTGAGAGATAGTACTATATCTGATGATAGTGCATATTTTCTTGAAACTGATAAAATATCAATTGACGTTGTTGAAATTGAAAATTCTGAAATTTCAGATTCTTCTTGATAATACATTGGGATATATTACTATATCTAACAACAATAGATATTTACTTGAAAGTGATAAAATATAAATTGATATTGTTGCAAATGAAGATACTGAAATTTCGGACACTCTTTCTGAAAATACATTGAGATGTATTACTACATCTGATAATAATAGATATTTGCTGGAAACTGATAAAATATCAAGTGATTTCCTTGAAACTGAAAATTATAAAACTTCACACTCTCTTCGGGATACTACCTTGATAGTGTTATATCTAACAACAATAGCTACTTTTATGAAACTGATAATGTCTAGTAGCTTCAATGAAAATGAAAATTCAGAAATTTCAAACTCTTTGTGACTCTAACATGTTGAGGGATAATATCATATCCACTGATGGATATTTAATTGATAGTGATACAACATGAAATGACTTAAATGAAGAAAACCCTGGTAGTGATTATGACAAAGAAAAAACTTGAACAGTTTCAAGAGTCTATAGAAAATTGTTATTATGTAAAGTTGCCTTGGGAGGAGGAAAAAACTGTCCCTTCAAACACTGCTGTAGCCCTTAATGAGCAGAATGCAGTTGTTAAAGCTTAAAATAGTAGAATCTGTATGCTGAAGTATTTAGCAAGCAAGAAGAAAAGGAGATCATAGGTAAGAGAGACTACATTTGGATACCTCATAAAGCTGTGTTTAAATCTGAGGATCAAACAACTACTGAGATAAGACCTGTCCTTAATTGTTCGATTACAATTAAAGATGCCCCTTCACTAAATAAAGCAGTCTACCTTGGCATAAACCTTATGGAAAACATGTTGGAATACTTGCTGGATCTGAGGGAGCTTCACAAAAACTTACATGAGGTCAGCTTCATGATGTGGTTCAAGTTAAAAACCCTACCAAAACCAGACCATTTTTGCTTCTGGGTAGAGTTCTGGAGCTTGTCATTGGTGATGACAAAAGTTTGATCTGTGAAGATTAAGAGAGCTAGAGAAATGACTCAGACCCAGTCAGTCAGTCAATCTTCTGTACTCACTTCAATGGTTGTTAACACACTCTGCCCAACCTAACACCTCTCCTGAAGATAGTAATGAAAGTCCTGGCACACCTAAGGAGCTTGTAGCTCCATGCCAGGATCTCAAACATCTTTCTGAATCCAACACCCAGACTTTGAGGTGCTCCCTAAGAGCCAATTGAAAAAGAAGGCAGTCACAAGATGATTCTTATATCTTTTACTTACTAACTCCTGTTTTTAATTAATCGTTTAAATAACTATTTTAGTGCATCTAGTTCAAGTTAAAAAAAAAAATAATGTAGTAAACTTGATTCTGGCACACTTCCAAAATGTGATTTTTTTTCAAATTTGTTACCAATAAGCTTAATAAACTTACAGCTGTAAAACTACATATGCATTCCTTTCTACATGATAATTGCAATTTCAAATTAAAGAAACTTGGACATGTAATGGAAAGAGAATGCTTTATTCAGACTCCTTCATTCTCCATGTGTGTGCCCTATCTAAAATGGCCACTCAGCCCCTTCCGGGTAAGCTGCCCCTTTTCCAGTTAAAGAGTTGCCAATGGGAGTAACTCGTGAAGATTGACAGTTCTTCCCCTTTTTTCTTTTTCAACCTCAGGTGTGGAGATATATTTATTAATCTGCAAAAAATATATAAGAGAATGAATATTCATTAAACAGTGGATTCCTTAGGATCCGATATGAACCCAAGAATCTTGATGGTACTCCTTTCTTTGTCAGCGAGTCTTCAGTTTGTACATCAGTTGGTATCCGAGAGATTTTGGCAATTTCTTTTCTATCGATCACTTCTCTCAAAATAGCCATTTCTATGCAAAGTTTTGTATCCAAAATTCATGTTGATGAATGAACTGCTTCATAGAGAAAGAAATTGTCAGTTCTAATATAATTTGTATATTTTCATTATCTTCTTCAAGTTGCAACAGTTCTAATAAAAAGTCCCTATAAAAAAGACATGCTTGTGCTGCATCAACTAAGGTTAACGTTTCAGCTGCTAGAGAAATTCTAATATGTTTTGATTCCCAAGCAGTGGGGATATATTTATTGGTACATTCTACCAAAAAGGAGTATATACCCTCCATGTGATCCCCCATCAGTCAAATTAGCAAAAGAGGCATCACTATAGGCAATAATTTTTAAGTATTTTAGGTTTCCTAAATCTGGAATGTCTATCTGTGATTTTTGCTTTTTTGCTTTCTTGACTACTCTGATTGCTTGTTTTGTACATTCTACATTGTTTTAATACAGAATTTAATGCACTAACATCATAACTTAAATCAGGCCTGGTCTGGGTGGCTAGCCAATTAAGTTGACCATTCAGTTGCTATGTCTCTGTTACTTCTGTTGTGGATATAGTGTCTTTCAAATTTCTGCCTACTTCTGTTGGGATATATTTTAACTTTTTTTACATATTCATTCTGTCCTAGTTTGATATTATCTCCATTTTTCTTTATGTTTAATCCTATATATTGGAATTTGATAATTTCTTCACATTTGACTTCAAATAGATGACGAATTTTGTCTATAACTCTTGTTTGAAAGATTTATGTTCTTACAAAGTAGAAATTAACAGCAACATTTACATGGACAGCAATTATACTCTGCAGTTTGTTTCCAAAATGCCATGTAAATATTGCCTGGTCATATTTTGAAACTCCAGCTCCTAATTTAATTAATTTATCCTTGAGTGTCAGGTACCAGGATCTTGAAGCATCAGTTAGACCATATACACATTTAGAGATCTTCCAAATATAACATTGGCCTCTTTAAGAGGATCCAAATAAACCAATCGGTCTGTTTACTCTTTATAAATGTGGTTTTTATGTCCATAGATTTACACATCCAATGGTTAGATGCCATTATATCCAATGCTATGTGTAGACCTTCTTTAGAGAAAGTGGGAGAATCATTTCCTATATTGCAAGCATCTTTGTCCTGGAAGCCTCGAGCTACAAGTGTGTTTATAAATCTGTTTATCATTAATACTTTTATAAGTATAAACACATCTTGTGGATATCTTAGGTTGACCTTGGTCAGGAATTTCAATCCAACTTTGGAGCTCTTTCTTTCTTGCCTTTTTTAGATCATCATTTGAGGAGGAAATCGTATTTTCCTCATCACAAGAAGTGTTTTTGTCCTTTTTGTTTCCTCAACATAATTTGCTTGCCATTCTGATACTCCATGCTTGAACTCCAGCCAAAAGGGTTTGCCTTGTTCCATAACTACATTAAGTCTTATTTTTCTGCCTGTTGCTTCATCTGTCTGACTTAAGACATTCAATTTTCTCCATTCTGAATCATCCCCATCATTGGCATGCTTGCATTTAATAGTTTGTCCTAGTTTCGGGAGCTCAATTTTCTTAAG
This sequence comes from Acanthosepion esculentum, assembly GCA_964036315.1. Classification (NCBI taxonomy): domain Eukaryota; kingdom Metazoa; phylum Mollusca; class Cephalopoda; order Sepiida; family Sepiidae; genus Acanthosepion; species Acanthosepion esculentum. The sequence continues at coordinate 36,879,348 of OZ038499.1, forward strand.
AATGGAGTTTTGCTTGGGTGATATGTTCCTTGTTGTCACAGTCTTATGTTGTTCAATATTTTCATTTGGGCTTTCTGCGTCTATATCATTCTCTTCAAAAATTGATACTTTTGGAGTTTTATCAGGCCCTTTTTGTGAGAGCTATTTCTGCCTCACCCTGTATATAGTTCAATTATTATCCTCAGATTTCATCATCTGCAAGGAACACATCTACATCAAACAACAAAGTATAACAAGAGGGTGCTGAAAAAGTTTCAAGCTGAGTTCCTTTGCAAAATCTAACCATATGACCAAACATGAGAATATTTTTTAAGGGCTTCTTGGTCAGGCCAAGAACTTTTCTGCATCCCATGTACTGGATTTGTTGAATATCATTAAGCAATGTGTATTAAAAAGCAAAGATATGTGCATTCCAAAAACAACTCAAACCAATGACCATTTATTTTGCTTTTTTCTTTTATTGATAAAAATAGGTAAAATTTTATTCTTTCACAATTTCACTAGAGTTATCTTTACTATTCACATTTTCATTCAAGAAGTTTTCTGAAAAACAAAAAATTAGAAATTCAAATGTAACTTCAAAAATAGATATTTTAATTGAAAAACTAGAGAAACATTTGTTTATAACAGGGTTTGAATTTCTTAGACAAACCCTTGTCAATGACTATTAAATTCTGACTATTGAATTAAAACAAGATTAAATTAAGCTCCTCTCACAAACAGCCAATCATTGTACAGATATTTTTTTTGCTTGGCTAGAACTACTTGTGATGTTTGTTTAAGAATAGCCACTCTGCACATACTTTAATGGTAGAAACGCATCTTTGTGGCCAAAGATATCCAAAGTCAGAATTTACCTGAGATAATCTCAATAATAAAACTGTAGCCTCACAAACTGAAAACACATTTTCTATGCATAGTAAAAAAAACAAATTATACATGGAAATAAAATTATATTTATACATTTTATATACCAAACTAAGAGATCAAATTTAAAGACATTTCTCAGGGCAACAGACTTAATAATAGAAAAAACAAAAACATTTCTTTTGCTAAAGTTTGACTCTGTTTAACTATTTCAATGAAAAACTAAGTGAGGTAGATCTCAGTACATGTAGGTCTTCTTTTAATTTCTTTAGAAAAAGAACAATAAAAAAAAGAGAAAATTATTATATTTTTACCTTTTTTAATGGCTTCTAATGCTTTCTTTCTTGAGCAGTTTCTTTTGTGTTTACGACTTTTTGTGTGTACTATTAAAAAAATGAAGTAAAAAGATAATCAACTTAATGTATGGTTATAATCATAAAGACTTCAGGAAGATCCAAGAATTTATTTGGGCTAGTGTCTTCATTTTGGCTATTTTCAAGTTAATGTTTTATGGATTGACTTTGATTTCTTTTGGTGTAATTTGGGTCTGACAATTGCCAAATTACACTGAAATAAACTTTTCCTTTCAAAGTTAAAAAAAAAACAACTATTCAGTGAATTTAAAGAATGTCTACTTTGAGATTTCAAAAAGAACATGAACTATGCTATTTGAATATAAACGAACAGTGTCCTGTTCAAAAGATGATAAAACCCAAAAATGAAGTAAACTACTGGTGTGGATAAATTTTTGACTATAACCAATTTTTGTTTTCTTGTTTAACACCACATCAACCTCTGTAGGTCATTTTAGTGCCAAATCATTTATTTAGTATACTTATAATTTGTAAGAAAGTTTATAGTTAGATTCTTTAGAGATGAGGTTTTGGTTAAAGAGATTCTAAAGAAAAAAAATTGGGGGTGGGGGATTGTGAAAGATTACATCTTTGTGTAAAACCTCACTTGTTTTATAAAATTAAGGATATTATTTGGGTTGGTGTGTCTGAAAAACTTGTTCATGTGTCTTACTTTTTTATAGAATTTTCACCAGATATGGTTAAAGGCAGTAGAGTCTAAATAAAGTATAACCAATATTTTTCTTCTTTATTTTTCTTTATAAAGAATTTTGTGATGTCAACAAACACTCTTTGACACTTTTGTAATGTCAATGAATACTTGTAGTCACTTTTGTAATGCTTGTTGTAGTAGAGATTTTGTAATCGCAGATACAACTATAGTACACCATTAAACAAGGCTGGTGTCAGACACCTTCGAATATCACTTGCACTAATAGTACTTGCTCGATAGTACTCGCTCGTAAAGTAACCACTGAACAGTAATTCGTATAGTGAATAGAGTAGAGAATAGCGGTCTGAATAGTAATAGAGGATAGACTAGAATAGTGATCTGTATAGTATAGAGGATAGACTAGAAATAGTGTTCGTTAGCCATCAGCTACTTTCTACAATATATGTGTTTCCTCTATCATCACATGGTCTACTTCATTAAATAATGGGATCGCTTGTGTTTACTCACTGGCGATCTATGTTCAAACTCAAGTGTCAGCAGCGACACTTTATTCCTATATAACAAACTATTTACAGAAGTAGTAATGTCAAAATATACAATATTTATCAAATCTTCAATCTCATCATGTGTCTTGAAGGCTTTTGTAAATCAAATAACAATGCTAGATCTTTCTAGAATACATAGAAAAAGTATACTGAAGAAATGAATACATGGATTTCTATGTGCTGTTTGATATTAAAACAATATCAAATTACTATATTTACATTTTATTTTAACATGTACCTATGTCCAAATCTCATTGATTAGTTCAGATATTTATTTTTCAATTTTATTAACTGTTAAAATTTTTCAAATTAACCGCAATGTTTCTAAGTAGCAAGATTGCCATGATAATGATTTTTTCAATTGTTCTGATGATTATTCAGATAAATTGAGTGCATTAGCAGGGTAGATTCCAATTTGACAGAGGAAATGAAAAAAGGCATGCCCATGCCCATCTTTTGGCATCAACCATCAACTCCAGCACCCCAGAGATAGCAATTTTCTTGAAAGTGTTCAAGTGAACAGAAGGAATGACAGGTGGCCCTGTGCTGATCCCACAGAGGCACCCACAGTAATGTGCACCAAGTTCATAAAATCTGTGATGGTCTCAGGAATCATGAACAATGTTCCCCTTCTTCATGCAGGGTATTGGTGTCAATGCCATTGCCTAAATTGACATGGTGGTCAATCTTTGGGTTGTGGGAACAGTCACACATTTCAGCAGGACACTGCTCTGTCACATGTGACCCATCTTGGCCAAGAATTATAATGATCATGTTACCTTCAACATATGGACTCCTAGCTTTAGTGATGCGAGTCCTTTGAATTATTACATCTGGAATGTTGTTGAGGAGGAAATTTTAAAAATACATATAGTGTTTTGAAATTATCAGCAGAAATAAAAAGTAAAAACAATAATAAATAATTTTTATTCCGTTGGTTTTTACTTTTTAATTCTGAGAGTTTTGAATGCATTTTAATGCAATTATTACGGATTTTTAATTTTAAAATATCTTCGTACATACAAATTATATGATGATAGTTTGTTTTTTTTACAGAAAGGTAGGTTAGGTGATACAGAGTTTATATATATATATATATATATATATATATATATATATATATATATATATGTATTTATTTATTTTGCCATAAATTATTGTAGTTTTTTAGTTTTAGATGGACACACACACACACACACACACACAACTGCCCTTTATATATGTATAGATTAGTGAAGATTACATAGTAAAGAAAAAAGTTTCAAGATTAATAGCTTTGAAGAAATTTTAAAGATAAAAAATATTCTTACTTATCCAATCTTTTTCTGTTGTCAGTATCAAACCATCACAAATATCACAAACATTATATTGATGTTTATTTTTAGATTCTTCAGCCAGTTCTAAGGGTTTCTGATCTGGAACTTCTCCCTGAATTATAAAAAGTAACAGTATTGTTTGAGTCATGGATTTTATTACATTGTTGCAACAAGTTTATAATATACAAATAAAAACAGTAGAAATATCAACATCTACAAAGGGAAAGTGAAAAGCTCTTGGCTTGAACCACTTTTCAAAATCTGACTAATAGAATATTCTGGAAGGGTTGATTTTTGTTGGGTCAAGAAATTTTCAGCACCCCTTTGCACAGATATACTGAAAAAAAAAATGAACCAATGCCAATTAGAGGATTGATTCTATATGACATTATCAAATAATGAGTTTTATAAGTAACCAAATTTACAAAGATTTCCCTCAAATTGTATTTATATTTTTATTGTATGTTGGATGTACTATAAATTTAGCAGGAAAAATAAAATTGAAGGAAATTTTATGGCATTAGCTCTGAATACCACTGAACAGGGTGCAATGGATAAATTGTCTAAATTATGAAAAAATAAAAATAACACTGACATCTTATTTAAAGATATATTTATCAAAATTACACAAAAATATCTTTAAATACTAAACAGTAAATTTATTCAATAAAATCACCATTGGCTTCAATCATGGCCTCCAGATGACTTCAGAATCTCCTGCAACTCTTCTGAACAGTATCCTTGTTTAAGTTGATGAATGCTGCCATAATCCTTGCCTTCAGTTCATCTATGATGTTACAAGGAATTTTGTTGGTCTCTTGCTCAACTGTGTCCAACACATAATAATCAAATGGGTGGACAGATATAAGGCATGATGTGGTTGCAAAAAATGGATGACAGCCATGACTGGGTTTTCCTGTTTGTGTAGCATGGTGCAGAGTCTTGTTACCAGACACAGGCCAGAGTGAGGTCCTCACCAACAAATTCTGGAGTTATTTTCTTATCAGAATGATCAGTGAGTTTGTTGAGCTGCTGTACCTTCGTAATCACCATTAGACTCATCCAACTCTTTCTGTATCCTCTGCACTGTCCTCAGATTGACACCCAAACACTCCAAAAAGTTTGCATTAGAGCTTCCGGCACAAATGCCAAGCAGTACAAATTACTGGCGGAGTGAATTAGGTCATGGTGCCCAAAGGTCTCATCATTTTACAGTTGAAATGGCTATGCAACACTTTCTTTTCTCTCTTGTGGAACTCTCTTCTGGGTTTTCAGTCAACATTACATTGGAATTTGTGAAGATCAATGTCAATTGTTCCGTCAATTCTTGTCCTTTTATTTTTTTGTCTCCTTAATAATGTTTTCTTTTTCTCATATTCTCTCACTCAGTAACTGCCTTGTGTCTTAGTGGCTTTATTGCCTTGCTTAGGGTGAAATGATAAAAAAACATGCTTAGTTCAGGGTAATTTCTTCATCTTTGTTTTGTTACTGTTTAAATGTGAAATCCTGTTCTATTTAACAATAAATGAAATAATATTAAATAAACAATGGATAACAAATAACTGTAAAAATAATTATTGTGTGTGTGCGCAAAAGTTTATTTTGAAAATAGTGACTGAATATATGATTCAAAAATGGTTTTCAAGGTTTATTAATTCTGTATTAAGAGAAAAAAGAAAAATAGTTGTGGACAACATACATATTCAACATGTTATGCAAGACAGCAGCAAAGGTAAAAATGAAGACCATGACTGATGAAGCCTGCAGAGGTTGTTTGGTTAGAAACATGTGAATCCATCATGAAGTTTAAAAATGGTGATATTTGGCTTGGATGACAAACTAGGCAGTGTTAATCAGTCAGTTAAGTATTATATGTGATACACCTGTCTTCCTTGATTCATGACTGACTAGGCAGATAATTTTCCTGTAATAAGCTGCCGTTTCTTTCTTCAGTAGACCGGCTACAGGATCCAGGCTGTACTGCTATTCAACCCATAATTGAGAAGAGAAGAGATGGATTTATATCTTTCCCAAGGGTATTTGTGTATAAGTGAATGTAACAAACTTGCAGTCGTAGATTACAAGAATTTGGAAGCGATGGCATGAAAGTTCTTTTAAATGATGACCCTACTCAGTTAACATTGGAATTGGCAGAAAACCTTGATGCTGATCCCTCAACAGTTGTAAGACATTTGCAAAATGGATAATTCAAAAACTATGAAAATAGATTCCATATGAATTATCAATTGAAAAGAATTGGGCAGCATAATACTATTTGCATTTTGTATCTTGCTAGACATGAAAATGAAATTATTTCGTGTAAGATTGTCACTGAAGATGAAAAGTGGGTCCACTATGATAATCCAGAGTGTTGATGGATCCTGCAGTATCAACAGCAAAAACGAATTATTGTTTGTATTTTGGTGGGACATGAAAGCTGGACAATTAAAAATTGCTGAAGCTTGCTGAGACTCTTACTTTACAGCATTATGGTTTCTACCTTCAACGTTTGAATGCTGTAATTAAAAGGAAGAAAAAAATGTCTGTTGTTTTTGTTTAGTGGCATGTCAACCTGTATTTGGCCATAGCTGAGACCCTAACAGGTGCTACCAACCCGGGTTAGGGTGGACCGGGGAACAACAGCAATTAAGTGTTGGTTCCGCACTCCCGAAAACCTCCAATTTCCCAAATAGAGGCTTTTCTGCCAGATGTAGTTTATTGTCATAGCCATGACTAGAAGAAAAAAAAAGAAGCCATTTATAGGACAGAGAAACCCAAAAGCCATATTGCTGCATGACGATGCTCGTTCACACATTCCTTTGTCACCCCCCCCCCAAAAAAAAACACACAATGAATTAGAATGGAAAATTATTTCTCATATTCATCAAATGACCTGTTTTTTTTTTTTTCATCAATACAGCATTCCTTATCTGGTCAAAAATTTAACAATGTCTTTAATGCTGAAAATTTCATTGATAAATTTATTGTTGTTTAATGAAGACAGAATTCAAAAACCTCCAAAAGTTGGAATATGATCATAGAAAGACAAGAATATATTTTGATGATTAGTAAATATATATAGAAGTTATTATTAATTTTGATAAAAAAGCTGGAATCTTTTGCACATGACTAATATTAATAGTGATTATGTGATGTGCGAGTGAGAAACAGTTGGTGATGATAATGACTTGAAAAAAATTTGCTAATTTTCATACTTTGCCCTCAAAACTGAGTAAGTATTTGTCAGAGGATATTATCTATTAAACTGAATGCAGCATAAATATTTGGAAAATTAACAGTTGATCCTCAATTTTATTCGTCCTTCAGTTTTGCAAGCTGAGCTGAAGTTTTGACAAGTAAATATTTTTGCTTTTTTTTCTTGTTTTTATGGGATGGGATTACAAGCCCCGCTTTATATATTTTGTTATTTTTAACCATAGCAAGAAAAGGGGAATTTGTTTATTTATAGTAATGTCTAGGGAAGTTTGTAAGATACCAAATGCTGTGAATGATATAAGGGATTCTTTTCAAAGCTTCTTGAAGGTGAGTGGAGATGATATGGAACTGTGGAAGACCAGTGGGAAAAACTGACTAAAATGTAATGGTGAAAATAACAAAGATGAAGATACTTATCTAAATAATACACAGAATAAAGATTAAGTTATTTCTGGCAAAAGATCTTTAACAATAATTGCTTCAGTCTACAAATATAGTTAATTCTAGTAGCTCTGATAAATGGTAAAGTTATTTACAAGCTTTTGATTTGATTTGAACATAAATCAGTTACAAAAAGTACCATAGACAATATAAAAACAGAACTGATTTTTATCATGTTTTTTTTCTTTTGCTTTTAGTTATCTATCTATATATAAAATTCTGTGACTTCTGTTAGTTTGTCTGTCACATCATCTAAAATAGAATCAAAAACAAATTTTGGGGAGAAGTGCAAACAGGTAAGGGGGTACAAAGTACAGTTGATTTTATTAGGGTGCATAGCTTAGTGCAATAAATTTTCATTAATTTTTTGAAAAATTAAGTTTTATTATTTAAAATACACCCACTATTTTAAAAACAATTTAATTATTAAAATAACAAATACTTATTTAATAAAAATGAAATATTGTTTTTTGCATATCTTTTCTTTAAGTTTTTATATTTACAAGAATCCACTTTCCAGTATGTCCTGCATTTGTTAGAACTATAAACAAATCACATGCCAAAAAGTTGTAATTTAGCTCCAGAAAGAAATATTTACACATGGCCAGTTGTATGCTGCATGCTCAAGATTAAGAAATCATAAGAATTTATTCTTTGTTGTGAAAAAGGAATTTTCTTAAAAAATATTGTTTGCCATGAAGTCCTATAAAATTAAATTAAAGAAATTATTAAACCATGAAGTAAGGTTTCTGTTAAAGTATTTTTCCAAACAAATCAGCTTATTCAAATTTCATCGATTGGTTTGCAAAATTGAATGAAATATAGAAGTTGTAAATCTCAACAAAAAATGTTAATGATAACTTCAACAATACTAAATACTGTGAAGATTTCAACATGCATCAGCATGTTGCAAAAAAAAATTCTAGTTATGTAAATTAGCCTAGTTTCAAATGTTATGGCAAGTATGAAATAGAATAAAATGGTTAAAAAAAATTACCTTGATTAAGGCTTGTAATACCTTGACAGCAGGTTGATGAACAGTTTCATACCATTTGGATGGTTCTGTAGAGTCAACAGTATAAACATGAGGAGTGTTGTCAGCAGTTCCTGCAATAAAATACAATCAACAGTCGTTGAATGTCTTTAAATAGATTTTCATATTGAATACTAGATATTTACATTAAGAAAGAATTGAGAATTTTTCTGATACAAACTCAACAGTAAAAGGAAAGTCTTTTAAACATTTTTTGAAAGAAAAGCTTAACCTTTAAAACACTGCATTATTCACTACTTTCCTTTTCACTGCATTGTTTTTCAAGGCTCCTCTACTGCACTACTTAATTTCAGTTATGGTCATTTTTTTGTTGCCATAGCAGGATATGATAACACCACTGCTAAATTCAAACAAGCTATTATTCATTCATCTGAGTCACTTGCAGTGGCAAGATAAAAATCATCTCCAGTATGTTAAAGGTTAATGTATTTAAAACTGATGTATTTGAACTAGAGACAACTGTAATTTCTGGAAAAAAATTTTTTTGTTTTTAACTTAGCTTACAAGTATTCTAGTTTAATAACATTTTTCTGAGACTAGTTAGTTATAGTATTGAATGACTTTTTCTTTTATTAGCATCCTTATTTTATTGTTTTTATCCCAATATTTCAACTAGTGTATTTTATAGAGAGATACTGTGATAAGATTAAAACACTCTAAAACTTTCTGATAAATGCCCTGTCCATTTATTTGATAAAAATACAAAAACAATTAGAATCCATAAAAACAGTTAAATATTTGTAAAGTTTAACATGAAAGAATTTGTAAATGACAAGATTTCAACAAAAGATCTAATAATGGTAGAGATTACAATATACTGTAATTCCTGGCATATAAAATGCACCTTAACTTCAGTGATCGTACAGAAACTGGTGTTTCAATGTGATAATTCTGTAAGTTCGATTAATTAATGATTTAATTAGTAATTAGTTTTTAACTACCTGTCTTTCTGTTTATACTGTATTCCCAACTATCACAAGTAAACTTTTCAAAACAAAAAATTCCCTAAAAATTATTCTGATTGGATTACTGGGACTAGGCTTATAGATACACACGCCAGTTTAACACAGTAATTCACTGATCACCCCATCATCCCAGTGACTACAAATAAAAATAAAGTTAAAATATTTTTTAAAAAAACTGTTTGATACACTAGTCCCCTGATTATCCAAGAATGAAATATATACAATTACAAATGATTAAATCATGATTACAAATCAAAATAAAGTTAAAATATTAAAAAAAAATTGTTTGATACACTAGTCCCCTTATTATCCAAGATTGAAATGTGTGACACTATTTAGCTATGGTAATTGGCTAACTAATTAACCATAGAAAATGAAACAGAAAATAGACATTCTTAAAGCGAAAAAAAAGAGCTATAACGAAAGATAGAGACTGATCGACGTCAAAAGAAAGATTTTAATTTGTTTACAAAAAAAAAAAACTGCAGAGAGAGTCGTGTGTGAGGTCCAGTCGAGTTATCGTCGAGGGAGATAGAAAGAAAGGCAAATATGGAATTATCAGCCAAAACAGGTGCTGGTCATAAAAATTTTGGTTGGAGACGAATGCCGATACAGGCAGTGAGAATCAGTGTTAATTATCTTTCCAAGATATCGTTTATTTTTTTTTTCTTGGATACAGGCGAAGAGGAGCAAGTGGCAATTATAAAATTTTGGCATTGTCTTGATATAGGTGAGAGGATTGTCATCATTTACTTTACCAACAGACGCTAAAACGTTGAATGGCAATTGTAAACTTTTGGTAGTCCCCAGAAAATAGTGGAGAATTGAGATTTGACGAGGTAAAAGAATTTAATTTCTTAACAAGTCAAGGATTCCATGATAAAGCGTAATGAACCAGATGGCAAACTTTGACAGTGATTAATGAGACGGTAAGAGTGCGGGATAAGTGACTTTTGGGTGGCCCAGGAAAAAGAGAACATGTGATAAAATTAATTGGTAAGGAGAATTTTGTAAACAAAAATTCTAGATTATAATCTTAAGGTGGCCAGCTTAGCCACACCCGCACTACCGAGAGATCATTGGTCGTATGGTAGCATGGTGATGGGCGGAGGTGAATGAATGAGAAAGGCGGAGATGATGTTAACGCCCACTGAAGGGATTGGAATGAGATATCAATGTGAGAGAGAAAGAGTCTAGGAGGATAGCTCTCCTCTGACCTTCCCTCACGAATGACGGAGACCCCCCCCCCGCGGAAATAGGAAGTGGTTAAATTTCCAAAAATGGGAAATAATCAATTTTTCTGTCCTGACAACAAAGAGATTTCTTGTTAGAAATAGCGATTACTGAGAACCCCAGGACGCGTTGGGTGTTTCCTTGCAGAAGCTGACCAAGAGATTCCATGACTTCCGACTTCGCCGATGGAGATCTAGACGTTGAATTAACAAGTAATGAAGAAGTCCAAAGTACAGACTCAAAGCAGAAAGAAGAATCAAGAGAGAAGGAAAAGGACGAAACACCTCCTGAAGAAGAATTGAACACTGAGAGAAGGTTAGAGGTCGAACAGGAACTACCTCTAAAGATAAGATAAGAGGAGTGGGGAAGCCCAAATCTCAGTAGAACAAAGAAGGCTGTGAAGAATAGAAGCGTTCGGTGTTGACAGATAACGACGCTGGCTCATCTCAAAACCTACTTGCTGACTGTGGTGGATGTGAGTGGAGGGGATGGAGGCGCGAGTTGCACCTCACGAAGGACGGAAGAAGATTATTGGCATTGCTAACTGGCTAGCAGTAGTGTCATGGAATTACGGCCTTTGGAGGGGGAGCCCCGTGTGCCTGTCCAGACCAATCGATCTGCTAGGAGTTAATTAGGTGAGGGATTAGCTGAAGGATTACAAACTTAGAAAAGAAATTATGGAATAATTGAGTGAAGAATTGAACAAGACAGAATGGTTAAGAAGAATAAAAACAAGAAAATCTTGTTACCTTGCAGGAATGACCAAAATGACGGATTGATGATGATGATGGTAGCCACACGAATGGTGGCAAGATACAAGGTAGAAACAGAATACATAGCTTTAAATTCTGGTAGAACAAAGTTCATGTTGCTAACAGCAGCAGAAGCTAAAAAGTGTAGAAATGATGCTCTGGGAACTTGTACATCATTGAACCCCATCTATGTAGCTAGTAATCACTAAATGTGCGTGCTTGAATTGTTTGAAGGGAAGAAAGGAATTAAGAGAACTTGTCAAGTGGAGGTATTAGCAAATACGGCATTACCACAAGCTATGAGTGTTTCAGACGGGGCAGTGGCCACACAAAAACCAATAAGATTGTCTAGGGTATGTGGGGGAGAGTCCACAAGGACACTAAAAGTGAAACCACCATTATCCCTGTTAAATTTGCCCCTGGGATGTTCGGCATTTGGGATATATATTTCTTTGCCCCCATATTACCAGGTAGAAGAAAAATATGAAGAGAGAGATTCAATTATAGAATTGATTGACAGAAGCTTAGTCAATTGTACAGAGCTATGGGAGCCAATAGTGAAGGGATTCCCCAATGTTACCTTGGATAAAATGCCAGTGCTAATGAAGCCAATAGGAAAGATCGATATGGATCAGTTGAGGGACAAGTTAAGTGTGTTGGGAAAGGAAGGTATGGCTTGGGAGGATGATGAACAGATTGCGATAAATTGGTCAGCAATGATGGGTACATTAATAATTATCACCATAGGGGGAATGGCAGTATGGAAATTTAGAAGTAGGAGAGAATTAATTTGTGGTAATCAAATGAACATGCAGCAACTCGAGAGGGAGATGCCGAGCAGTGTTCTTTACTCAGACAGAATCAAGGAGGAAATTGCAGGAAAGTCGACAGAGGAGGCCAAAGTGGAACCGATGCATACGGCGGAAAAACCTCCCATAGCAGACAGAAAAACATTGACCAAGAAAAACAAGCCATAATAGCCACACCCATACACCCACAAGCACACATTAATTTGCAGGAAAAAGAAAATGAAATGAACATTACATTGCATGTAGAACACAAGAAGAAGAAAGACTGAGCACAAAACATACCGTGAAAAGGAAGAGGAAAATAGAATTGCATGATGCATGCTAAATAGTGTACTGGGATTTAGGTGTCATTTACGAGTAAATGACAAGGCAGGTAAGGGAGGATTGTGACACTATTTAGCTATGGTAATTGGCTAACTAATTAACCATAGAAAATGAAACAGAAAATAGACATTCTTAAAATGAAAAAGAAGAGCTATAGCGAAAGATAGACTAATTGAATTTAAAAGAAAGATTTTAATTTGTTTACAAAAATAACCTGCGGAGAGAGCTGTGTGCGAGGTCCAGTCGAGTTATCGCCGAGGGAGATAGAAAGAAAGGTAAATATGGAATTATCGGCCAAAACAGGTGCTGGTCATAAAAATTTTGTTTGGAGATGAATGCCGACACAGGTAGTGAGAATCAATGTTAATTATCTTTCCAAGATATCGTTTATTTTTTTTTCTTGGATACAGGCGAAGAGAAGCAAGTGGCAATTATAAAATTTTGGCATTGTCTCGATATAGGTGAGAGGATTGTTATCATTTACTTTGCCAACAGACGCTAAGACGTTGAATGGCAATGTGGCAATTGTAAAATTTTGGCAGTCCCCAGAAAATAGTGGAGAATTGAGATTTGACGAGGTAAAAGAATTTAATTTCTTAACAAGTCAAGGATTCCATGATAAACCTAACTTGTGTAAAGAACCAGATGGCAAACTTTGACAGTGATTAATGAGACGGTAAGAGTGCAGGATAAGTGACTTTTGGGGGGCCCAGGAAAAAGAGAACATGTGATAAAATTTAATTGGTAAGGAGAATTTTGTAAACAAAAATTCTAGAGTATAATTTTAAGGAGGCCAGCTTAGCCACACCCGCACTACCGAGAGATCATTGGTCGTATGCTAGCATGGTGATGGGCGGAGGTGAATGGATGAGAAAGGCGGAGATATTAACGTCCACTGAAGGGATTGGTATGAGATATCAATGTGAGAGAGAAAGAGTCTAGGAGGATAGCTCTCCTCCGACCTTCCCTCATGAACAACGGAGACTCCGCTGTAATGGGAAGTGATTAAATTTCCAAAAATGGGAAATAATCAATTTTCCTGTCCTAACAACAAAGAGATTTCTTGTTAGGAATAGAGATTACTGAGAACCCCAGGCCACGTCGGGCCCACACACCGGGTTTTGGTTGGTACCCATATAAATGACCATTGATGGGTCGTTAAGCAGTTGCAGCAGAATATAGTTCAAGCTGGAGACACAGCTGTGCTGGTTTTGAACCAGGGTGTTGCACTGCAGGAGCTGACCGAGAGATTCCATGACCTCCGACTTCACTGATGCTACCAATAGCAAGTTATACTGACGAACGAAGTTAAGCCAGCACTTATAAGCTAAATTAGTTGACTTACGATATCAACTTGCTTGAAACATAGAATTGTCACATTTTGTAGGAAACGGGCTGGGAGAAAAACATGCTCCTGTATATAACAGAAGGATAAAGTTGAATTGTTATTTCTTAAACATACTTGGCCCTCTTGGGTTTTTCCTTCATTTATTTTTTTTCTTTGCGCTTGTGCAATGCCACCTTCAATTTGGACTCAGCTTACACTACAGCCCGACGCCTGATTGATCTCGTCTACCTAAGATCAAAGTCACAACGTGGGTAGGTTAGACTTGAGATTGAAGCTGTTACTCCAGTAACCAAAAGTTGCAAGTGATCTGGGAACGATAGAGTTGGCATTGAACCGGGACAGCTGGTGAAGCGGTTAACATCAACGACCAGAATTCAACCCTGGTGCCACCTATTGGTACCTTGACCACTGGATTCGATCCTGGACGGCTGAGTGTCACATATTGGTATCCTGACCAGGGGATTTCGCCAAGTAGTGACAAACACCAAATGACCGGGACACAGGCTGGTGGCAGCGACAAAGAGTCAACCCCAAAACACTGGTAGAAGAAATCTTATAGCTTCGTGCTGCGACTGCGAGTTGACCACGGGCCGATGGCTTGGTGTCACAAATGTATACAATTACAAATGATTAAATTATGATTACAAGTCAAAATATTTTTTAAAAAACTGTTTGATACACTAGTCCCCTGATTATCCAAGAATGAAATGTATATAATTACAAATGATTAAATTATGATTACAAATCAAAATAGATTTAAAATATTAAAAAAAACTGATACACTAGTCCCCTGATTATCCATGAATAAAATGTATATAATTACAAATGATTAAATTATGATTACAAATCAAAATAGATTTAAAATATTAAAAAAAAACTGTTTGATACACTAGTCCCCTGGTTATCCATGAATAAAATGTATATAATTACAAATGATTAAATTATGATTACAAATCAAAATAGATTTAAAATATTAAAAAAAACTGTTTGATACACTAGTCCCCTGGTTATCCATGAATAAAATGTATATAATTACAAATGATTAAATTATGATTACAAATCAAAATAGATTTAAAATATTAAAAAAAACTGATACACTAGTCCCCTGATTATCCATGAATAAAATGTATATAATTACAAATGATTAAATTATGATTACAAATCAAAATAGATTTAAAATATTAAAAAAAAACTGTTTGATACACTAGTCCCCTGGTTATCCATGAATAAAATGTATATAATTACAAATGATTAAATTATGATTACAAATCAAAATAGATTTAAAATATTAAAAAAAAACTGTTTGATACACTAGTCCCCTGGTTATCCATGAATAAAATGTATATAATTACAAATGATTAAATTATGATTACAAATCAAAATAGATTTAAAATATTAAAAAAAAACTGTTTGATACACTAGTCCCCTGGTTATCCATGAATAAAATGTATATAATTACAAATGATTAAATTATGATTACAAATCAAAATAGATTTAAAATATTAAAAAAAAACTGTTTGATACACTAGTCCCCTGGTTATCCATGAATAAAATGTATATAATTACAAATGATTAAATTATGATTACAAATCAAAATAGATTTAAAATATTAAAAAAAAACTGTTTGATACACTAGTCCCCTGGTTATCCATGAATAAAATGTATATAATTACAAATGATTAAATTATGATTACAAATCAAAATAGATTTAAAATATTAAAAAAAACTGATACACTAGTCCCCTGATTATCCATGAATAAAATGTATATAATTACAAATGATTAAATTATGATTACAAATCAAAATAAAGTTTAAATATAAACCAACAATTTATGAAATTATGGATGAACCATCAGTTGAATATTATTAATTCTCAAATATTTCTTACCAAATCACAGGTGCATGTTTATGGTAATTTCTTGTTACATTTTCAATGTAATCACAAAAATCATTATTATTGCGTTAGGGGTAAATTTCTCAGTCTGACCGAGGAGGGATTAAAAAATTCTAGTTCGATTTGAGTGGCAAGTGAATTAGGCCAAGATCTTTTCATCACCTTGTGTACTGTATACAGTTTAAAATCTCTCTAAACACACAGGGCAAGCATCCAAATATTGTCAGATTTCATCCTTAATGTAGTTGAATAAAAATAAGAGCATAGGAGATGTATATTTATTTATAGAGCTACAATCCTTTCTAGCAAGTAGAATATTTTTTTTCACTTCACAACAGATATAAAAGCTTCATATAACAACCCTGGGTATTGTCATTGACTTTGCATAATTGGTGCAGCCAGGCATTAGAAGTTCAAAATAGGTTCATTCTTGTTCTAAAATGCCCAAATATATTTGGTTCAGTCTAAAGTCAAAAGATATTTTAGAGATGAAGTAATTGTGAAAAGAATAAAATATAGAAATTGCGATGTTAATCCATTAAATGGTTAACTAACCAGCTGCAAGTAGCTGATGAGATATCTTGAGAGAAATTCTTTGTTTTGAATCTTCTTACTCTGGCAGCAAATCAAACAGTGGTTCAAGACAATTTGTAAATAGCAATGAAGGCATTGACAAAAATGATTGTTCAGGAGCAGCTGACAAGATATTTTGAAAATATGGTGTCAAACAAATATATCCTGGCCCCCAATTGGCTAATAGTGTATAAATCTTAAGTGAAACTTACTTTTTAGGACTCTGTTTTTAAGCCATCGTATTTGTTTTCGAGCATACCTCCGGGTTCTTATCTTCAAATTTTCCACACCTGAAATTAAGTTTCTTTATCATAATTTCTTCAAGATTTCATCATTTTGCTCAAATGTTGTTATCTATTCTAATAAGGATTTACTTTTCTCATTATCTGAGACTATCTTTTGTAATTTTGAGAAAATGTGTTATAATTCCAACAGTTGTTTGGACAACTGAGCTTATATTGTTCAATAGTCTATCAATTTCTCAGATAAAGCATTGTCATTGTTATAAATTTTTAAACTAAATTTTCTTTTATTTAATTGCCTTTTATTATTAATTCTTGGATTATTATTCTAAAAGTTAGCAGCATAGATCTAAATTCTTGGATTATTACTGTAAAAGTAAGTAGCATGGATCAGAAGTAAAGAATTAGCAACACATAAGAAAAATGTAACAAAAATTAATACAGTACTTCCTTAATTAACCAGACTCCTTGGCACAGGGGTTAAAAAATGTTTGGATAATTCAAAATTTTGGATAATTGAATATGTAAATTATTTAAAAATCAAAGAGAAAAGTTATTTTTTGAAATAAATTTATTATTTATATCATCAAATAACATTTTCAATGGCTTCATTCAAGATTTTGTCCTGTTTATTTTTGATTAAAAAAAATGTATCAGTTTTTGTATTTTCAGCTGGTTTTATGTTTTTCTGCTGCTAATTCCCAAAGCCATGAGAATTCAAATGTACGTTCTTTGTATGAAAACAATGTCTCTTTCTGGCTGGCCTTGACTTGTTTTCTGTTGCTTTCTCCTGAAATTGGATTGAAGTAGATGTATTTGTAAGGGTGGCTTCTTGTTGAAAGCGCAACCAACTTTAATATTTGCCAAACATAATCATTGCTTTGGTGTTTGAAATTGGGCATTGGGGCTGTGGAACTCAATCATAGGAAATATCATTATCATAGTCTTCAACATTTTCTGACACAGAAGTTCAACTTTTCTATTTGAGGGGCAAATAAAGCGATATTCCATTTCCAATGAAAACATGGTTTATGTGCATCATGCACATTTGTGAATCGTGTAAACCATAAAAATCACTAGCAAGACCAAGCTGTAATAATTTAAATTAAATTCTTTGTATGAAACCAACAAGGAAATTAACAAGAATTAATTGAATTGATTTTATCAGCATTTTTATCAAATATTGAATATAGTTGTCTAAATTCTCAAAATGTTTGTCCGAGATGAAATATTAGAATGGGTTTAGTTTGGAGGATTTTAATTTTTTCTTCATTTCATGTCCAGATAAGTGAAGTAGTATTGTAATTGTTCAATATATTTTTTTAATATGCCAAATAAATCTATATGATATCAAGGACTTTTAAAAGGACTGCCATGAATATTTGCATTTTATAAATGATCTGTGGGGGTACAACTTTTTTTATGTCTTTAAAAATGGAGATTTTAAAAGTATATATTTGCATGATATATACAAATATGGGAGAATATGATATATAAATTTTTATATATCAGAACAATGTTAGGCAGATTAATGACAAAGTGGAAAAAAAAATTTTTGTGTGACACATTTTGTTTTTTTTTGTGACTTCATCGGACTAAAGTAATTTTTTTCTTAACAGATCTTCAATTATCAATGTTGGATACTTAATAAAATTGCTAAAAAGAAAAATGAAAGCATGAAGAAACTAAATGAATTTAACTAGACTATATACTAAAAAAAAATAAAATAAAATAGAGCATTTTTATATTGCCTCTCCCTTCTCCACACACATATATACGATATGCAGCAGAAATAAAAAAAACATTTTAAACTGTCACCAGTGTGGTGTTAGTAGCAGTGGTGTCTTCAGCTAGCTAATGTCTTAGCATTATGTAGGAAGCATGTGGGAGGTATTGCTGCCACACACTGTATAATCGCATCAATAAAAACATTACTTTAGTTCAATAAAGTCCTAAAGGACAAAAACACCACACAAAAATCTTTTCCACTGTATATAGAAATATATTAAAATAAAGGGAGATAAGAGAAAAGAAATTGGTTATCAACTAAATAAGTGTCTCGGAAAGTGAGCACAAATATATAAAATCTCTCAGAGATTAGCCAACTTTTTATTTTTAACTCTCTCTGTTCAAATATAATTTTTTTTCTGTGAAATGCAGGTTTTACATATGAAACTGAATCAACAAGTTCATATCTTGACAGGTAATTATTTGTTGAATTTTAATCTGAAATTTTAATCCTATAATCTTCAGTCTATGTGATAAATATTTGCCACTGAATTAAGTGCATTGACAAGGAAAGAGATTATAATGAAAAATAAATATTTGTTGCATAAAACTAATAATTATAATAAAATAATACTGAAAAAAAGCACTTGTCTTATACAACAGTAGAAATAATTCTCCATCAAAAATAATATACCGATATTAACACTAATTAACTAATTATCTGTTATTTAAAATCAAAAGGAAGAGATGGTGTCAGATTAGGTTAATGAAGAACTAAGTAAATTTAATAAGTACTGTATATACTCGCGTATCGTGTGACTTTTGAAGACTTAATTGTGAAGCTAATTTTAAGGGGGTTGCATCATACATGAGATATAAAATTAGCCTATGTACTGCTGGCCCTGGTTACGCTGTTGACCAGACTATATATCTATTTACTGTAGCAGAATTAGCTTCAAAATTAGGTCTTCAAAGGTCGCATGATATGTGAGTATATATGGTATACATATACAGGGTGTGGCAGAAATACTTCCCACATTTTAAACTGTCATCTGTGACAAGTGTTGTCATCTAGCTAATGTCTTAACATTTTTTATCAGATACCATCATGGCTTGGACTGGTGCATACAATGCATTGAAACATTTGTTAAGACTGGGGAAACTGTAATTGCAGCACCAAGAGCTTTTCATACTCATTTCATGTTACATTGGAAGGCTGCTATTCCGGACATAAAATTGATATTGCTATGGGGTGAAAATGATGTGGTTTCAGTTATAAAATCAATACTGTTATTGGTTGAAAATTTCAGGGTCACAGGTTCAACATTTAAAAGAAAGTCACCTGGAAGACCTCAAAGCACTTGAACTCCCAAAAATGTCTAGGCTTTAGAAAATTATCTACAAAAGTGTATGGCGAATAGAGACCATCATTTGGATGATGCCATTTTTAAAGCAAAATGAATAAAAACTGTAGCCCTTTGTTTAAACAGCAGTAAAATAATTTTTTTAATAGCATTAACCTTAGTCTTTTTGATCAACCTTTAAAATGTGGGAAGTATTTCTGCTGCACCTTGTATATATACAATCCAAATGAGAGATATGCATTACTTAAAAAAGGTAATTGAGCCTTGATTTTCTGGGAAGTCTTTCATGGCTGAGTGGTCTAAAGCACACCTAGCTTAAAAGTAGTTTCTCCAATATAAGAAGGAACACAAGTTCAAAACCTGCTGAAAGACACAGATTCTTTAAGACTCTCAAATGTTCAGGTCGGTAGATGTCAATTACACCGTTAAAAATAAACAAGCAGTGACGTCTACTCAAAATATATGTATCCACAAAACAACATTTATAGTAAGAAAAAATATATATAAGAGTAACTAACATTCTTCAAAAAGTTTTTTTCCTTCATTTGTTTTCCTTTCTTCTTCAGGTAAAATCAAATAACTGTGAAATTCTTTGAATCCAATACTTTGAAATATTCCCAATGTGTAGTCAGCTTCTCTGTACATGAAAGAAAAAAAAATGTATAAAAATTAAATCAAAATTAATTCACTTGATAAAAGATATCTAATAGTTTATTATTATTATCAATTTAAAACTACTAAATTTTTGTCTGACATGATAGCTAACAAAGTAAATTAATTCAAGAATCATTATACTTATAATAGCTATATTGTATAACTTACTCTTGCCTTAATTTATGACCACTAACAATCCCTTTATTCCTCATTTCCAATGTACAATATACAAAGTGAGTGCTAGAATTTGTGAAAACAAATTTAAACTTAAAAACTGTAAAAAATTCAATTATTTTCTCAACTACTAGAAAGACTAAAAAAAAAGAAATTGGTGGAGTAGTGATCAGTGGGTAGCAATAAAAAAAAATGTATCAGGTTCAAATGCAGATAATGCTAAAATACAATCATAATTATTGCTTTCTTTTTCTTTCAAAAATTTGTTTCTACCCAACAGTTGAGGAAATTGGAACAGACTGATCAATCTGTTCATTTATCAAGTTATCCATCATTTTGCATGTCTCTCAAAATCCACCTGGAAATAACTTAATTTTCAATCTTTTTTTTTTCTTTATTTGTGGAAGCCATTTTGTATTTTAGTTCCTTTAACTTTTGGATTGCACCCCACGTGATTATTAGAGTAAATCAGTTTTGAGAAATTTCTTTAATAAGTCCTACCTTTGATACCACAGATTACATAAAGAAGTTATATTTAAGACTTAAGCTCAGAATTTAAAGTAAAAATAATAATTTTTAACACTTCCGCTGCCATGGACATATCTATATACCTTTATGAAACTTGTATTGCCTGCTGTTGACATATATATATACATTTTCAACATGTACTTATATGACTTTATGAAACTTACATTGCCTGCTGTTGACATATATATATACATTTTCAAGATGTACTTATATGACTTTATGAAACTTACATTGCCTGCTGTTGACATATATACAGGGTGCGATGGATAAATTATCGTCACAATTATGCAAAAATGAAAATAACAGTGACATCTCATTTTAACAGATATATTTACCAAAATTACACGAAAATATCTTGAAATACTAAAAAGTAAATTTATTCAATAAAATCAGCATTGGATTCAACCAGATGACTTCAGAATCTCCTGCAACTCTTCTGAACAGTCTCTTTGTTTAAGTTGGTGAATGCTGCCATAATCCTTGTATTCATCATTGGTGTTACAAGGAATTTTGTTGGTCTGTCACTCAACTGCACCCCACACATAATAATCAAGGAGGTTGCAGTCTGGAGAGTCAGGTGGTCAGGTGTAACAGGTGATGTGGTTGCAGAAATTGTCTGACAGCCATGATTGGGTTCTCCTGCTTGTGTGGCATGGTGCAGAGTCCTTTTGCCAGACATAGGATTTTCCAGCAGCTTCCCTCTTGACCCAGGGCAGCACTATCTCCTCAAGGCACTTGATTTAGGCCTCCATGTCACAAACAAATTGGAGTTTTTTCTTATTAGAATGATCAGCATAAGTTTTCCAAGCTGCTGTGCCTTCATAATCACCATTAGACTCGTGCATCTCTTTCCGAATCCTCTGCACTGGCCTCAAATTGACACCCAAACACTGAAATATTCATGTCGGAGCTTCTGGTATGAACGCCAAGCAGTACAGCATGCCATTTCCAAATTTCTGGTGGAGTGAAATATGTCATGGTGCTCTTTTTCTCACAGATGGTGCTCAACTGAGCAGTCAACAAAATCAAAAGCAAACAACGCACATGCGCAAAATTAAAAATATAAAATGATGACAATTTACCCATCACACCCTGTAGACTTTTTCAACACTCAGAAATGTCAATCTCAAGCATTTATGTCATAAACTAACATTTAGTGATATAATAGCATACAATACAACATGTTTGTGGTGTATTTTTAGTATATCATGTGTTACGGGTGTCTTTTATCTTAGTCTGTAATGGAGAGTATTCGATTGAAAACAAAATGGTGGTGCCTATGAGAAAAGACACCAGCATCATTATAGTTATTTATTTCCAGCAAATGACAATTTCCTATTTTTCCCCAAATGGGTCAGCACAGCCAGGTAACAATGTTATAACAATGCAGTAGTGAATGTATTAAAAAAAATAAGCTTAAGTGTAAAGATGATGTCTGCCGGACAGACATACTGAAACTGTCATAATGAGGGGAATGGAGAGTGAGTTTCTGATTGAGAATATTTTTTATATTCTGAGAGAATAAGACCAAACCAAATTCTTATCACCTAGGTGAATGAAGCGCTTTATCCAAGTGAATTGTTTTTTTAGGAACATGTCTACTTTTCAAATAGAGGAGCACAAAGGCAAGATCTCTTAACTCTTCAAATACAAAATTTACTTTTCTGATTCTTAAATTAGGTTCATAATGCTCTGTTACTTGATCAGAAGGTGAGAGGATGATAAGTTATTAGATAATAATTTCAAAAATACTGATTTAGATGTTCCAACTAACAAAATAAAGACGTTACTTCTCACAATTTTAATGAGCGAAAATGCTTAATCTTTTCAAAACTGAATTTTACTGAGATGAAATAAAGATCATCTTTAAAAATTAAGCTGTTATGACAATACCCTCATAGTCATACTGTCAAAAAAAAACAAAAAAAAATAAAAATGACAGCAATATCTTCCTATAAATCATCACAGAGCATGCTTTTAGCATATTAGTATTTTTATATTCCAAAACTTTTAAAATTGTTATCAAGGGTTCAACTTAAAATCAAAGCTTAATGCTAAACTCGACCCAAACTTTGTGTGTGTTAGGTTAGCTCAACCGAATCTTTATCACATTGGTGGTTACATCACATTAAAACACCGGTTCCCATACGATCACTTGAAGTTAAGCAATGTTGAGCCTGGTCGGTGCCTAGATAGGTGACTGCTTGGGAATACCAGATGCTGGAAGCTTGGATGTGCAGGTAGTGTAATGGATAATGACTTGATAATTGGAGAGACAAGTTCCAATTCCAGTTAGGTTTGTTATATTCACTTACATGTATATGCCCTTGGGAAAGGTATGAATCCACTTTTCTATCCCAACATTGGGTTAATTAATAAGATTTGTATCACTTAAACCATTATTATCTCCCAAAAAATAAAATTGCATACAAAATATTTAGATTTCAACTTTAAATAACACATAAACCTGATAAACAAAAACAACCAACCAACCAACACTTATCACGTTTAACTGTAAAACCAGATGTCTAGGTGAAAGTTTCATAGCTAGAACCCCCCCCCCCAAAAAAAAATTAACAAAAATCTAGATTTCTACAAAATATGGGTTCTTTTGTAGATATTTAAATTAAATACAACACCAGCCAACAGACAAATTTCATTGCCAACAATATTAGAATGTAGGGCAAGTCTGGAACAGTAGTCGAAAAGATGGCACTTGTTTTGCTACATTGGCTCTATTTTTTGAGATAACAGATGTCCCTGTATTTGAGAATTCAGTTTGCCCAGCCTAGAGTAAGAAAATAAAAAAAAAGTAATTTCTTGGGCAATATTTTGCTAACCACTTTCAATTGGTTAAAATCAGGAAAAATACAAAAGAATGTAATTGATGTAAAATCAAACAGCTTGCACAATGATTTATATACTTACTTTCCTTCTCTAATTCTTGATTCATTGAAATTTTTGTGAAATTCCAATAATTCTGAAATTAACCCTTGCTCTATCATCTTGTCAACTCGGTCATCAAGACGTTTGTTTAAAACTGAAAGAAGAAAAACAATTTGAGCTTTATAATGAATCTTTGGAAAGAAGATTAAATTAAACTAATTTTAATTCTATGAAAATAAAGCAATATAGAGTAAATTCAGCATTGATAGAAAATGCTGTCTATAGATACACAAAACAAAGAAAATTTGTATTTGAGAATAATAGTAAAAATACAATTTTAAGATATAAAGGTCTATAAAAATTTATATAATTGTAATAGGAGAGAGTTATGGAAGAAAAGTTTATACTCCCATTTTATTTCCCCCATTATGGGCATTATTATATCTATGATAAAATAACACCATACTTCACGAATGGAATGGCTGAAAGGAAAAGAGTCCTTGTTCCTAGAGAGACTTTTATGTCACTAAGACATATACAAAATTATATATATATTTACACGTGTCCCATGGTGAGAAAAATATAGCACATATATCAACACAGCAAGCAAGCAGGGTGAAAGGAGAGCTAAAAGATAGGGTCTTACATATATTATGGAGATTGTTCTGCATTTCTGGAGAAGTCATGTTTGGGACTCCAGATGGGTCAGATTCATCTATGCCCCAGACAAGGACATATTCCATGAACAGGAAATGGTGAGTCTTGGGTTTTCCCAAATTGAGGACTGCAAACTGGTTTCTTTCTGTATCTAGGGAAGATATATTCCCAAAGGAAAATGGCACCATGGACTTGTAAGCTGCTGAGGGAAGCAGATTTAGCCTCAGTTCAGGCCAAGATGCCTAAGGCAAACAAACAACTGCTTTGTTTGACTATTGCAAACCAAAAGAAAGACTAACCACTTTTTTCACTGTATGAAGTGATGTCACTAAGCACATGACTTATCTTGACCTAAAAGAGATAATCACCTTTTATATCCCTACATAACAAATCTAGAAATGTGGTGGCAGGTTCAAGTGGCTTGACACAAAAGCAGTCAGGTTGGTTTGAAGTTGGTAATACTAAAAACTGCTTGATTTGAAAAGCAGAGTACTTTAAAGGTTAGTTTTCTACAAAAACGAGTACCAGATATATAAAAATTATGAGCAGAAAGGCTGAAAAGATATGCCAGAAAGCCTACCAAAAATAACACTGATTTGTTTTCTACTGCTTATTAACCCATTGTAGGTTATTTAAAGCCAGAAAATATTTTTTAGATTGTTAGAATCTTTGGAGGGAGATAATGGTTTAATGATACAAGTCTTACTAATTAACCCATAGCTGGAGGAGAAAAGGTGGATTCATACCTTTTCCAAGGGTATTAGTGTGTAAGTGAATATAATGAACCCAACTGGAATTGGAACTCAGCTCTTTGATTAACAATTTAGAGCCACTATCCATTACACCATCTGCACATCCAAGCTTACAGCACCTGGTATTTCCAAGCAATCACCCATCTAAATACTGACTGGGCTCAATGTTGCTTAACCAGTAAGCAAACATCATACCACCCTCACCAAGTCAACCCCATCAGAGCTGATCAGTTTCTGATGCGCCCCCATGCTAAATTAACAGCCTGCAGGCACTAACTTATATTAGACAAACCATAACCCTCTATCACGTATTTGATTGGAAGTTGACCAACAGCCAATCGCAATGGTGTGAGCTCTATTTAAGTTGTTTACGGGGGATTTTTACTTTTTCTTTTTTTGGATACTCATTGGATACTCGGTAGGTAATTATGTGTTTTCCGTTTTTTTTTTCTTCTTTTTTTTACTTTTTTTTTCATCATTCCTTGTTTCTCCCCAGCTGATAATTACTGTTAGTTAAAAAATTAAATTAAATTAAAAAAAATAAAAAAATAAAAAATGCAACCATAAAATAATTAGAAATTTACATTGTTTTTACAATTAAAATAAACTACAACTTATTCATCATGTTAAAATGAAAATAAATATATAAATAAATGTCATTTAAAACAAGTTGAACGAGTAAACTTAGAAAATTTTATTAAATTTATCGATTAACGTAGTAAAATCAATGTGTCAGATTAACAAATAAAATTAATTTACGTTTTTTGATAGTTCCGAAAAAGAAAAAAAAAGACAGAAAGAGGGGTGAACAATATTGCTAAGTAAGTTGTTTAACAACACTTAAGGAATCAGCACATATGCTAGGCCACAAAAATCTCATGAGGCGACCAAGCATAGAAATGAATACAATATGGGAACCAGTAATAAGGATTGCCAGAGAAAAGCGATAATAACAACAAAGTTGCAATATGAGCACTGGTAAAAATGGTTGCAGAAGACATTATGTTTATAATACCCGGAAATTCATACACAGATGTCCTCAAGGACACATGGCACAGTGGATAAAGGCGTTGGTTAGATCCAGTGACAGGACCCAAAGAGTGTGAGTTCAAGGCAAGTGGAGAACTTTCAGAGGGAAAAATGAACAGGAGATAACTGATAACTGACATCCATTATGGCACGTGGAATTAGAACAGTCTACCCTAGTGAGCGAAATAAAGGGTTCAGTTCAACATTCCAACCACTTGAAGAAGGCCAGAGTGTACAATGGCTGAAACATTGTAATAAATATGGCAACAAAGATGAGGACAATAGTTCGAATAATGTAAATAATGACACAGAGGGTCAGCTTTTTTAGTAGCAGACCTAGTAATGGATTCAATAAAATCTTTACACTTCAATTCAGCTGAGAATGCGCAATGCCACTCTCATGGAGATTAGTATCAGCTATGCTGAGGGGAGGCAAGAAGGGGACTTACAGGTGATTGATAGAGAGAAGTTTTGTTTTGGAAGTGTTAAAATTAACAAGCCATTCCTTGCTCCAGTTAACAACAGACTGTAAGTCATTTTTGAGATCAACTGCCAATTTGATGGTTGTGTCATCAGCATAGATATCAAGTTGAGAAATCTATAATTAAAACCATATTTTAAAAAAAAATCTTTTATATCAGATTTTTTTTATAAACCTATATAATAAGTACAAAGAAATTAAAGAGACTAATCAATCACTTCATGTCAAATTACCCAGGATTCCCTATGTTTTGCCAAATATTTTACAACCCTCTCAAAATGATTCCAACAGAAAATAAAGAGCCTATATTTTCTATAAATATTTTTTCTTTTATCAAGAAAGCCATTTTGTGTTTTAAGTTTCCAAAACCTTTTGGTAACAACTTGTTTTGTTTATAAACATTTCAAATTTCACTTATTTTCTTAACAGGTTTTCATGGTAATCTCTGTAAGCAAAATTTTAAGAACAAATTCTTATAAAAATAGGTGGCACTATAATATGGCTAATCAATTTATCTTTTTTAAAGAAATTTATAGTTTGCATTCTCTTAATAGTGTGTTTTGAAAGAGGTTTGAATGTAGATGTTGTGCCTGAAACATCATCTTTGACACAATTCCATAGTCTCCTGAAACTGATGGATACCTCATCTAATTATTATTGTATAGTGTATTTAATGATATTATCTGATAGAATTGTTGTGGTGTATAAAAGGAGGTTATCTGCTCTTGAGAAGAGGAGGGAGTAAGAAATACAATGGTGACGATGTGTGAGATTGCAGTACCAACTCCTGCACAATTGGATCAGGATTCCACAGTCACTAAGCACCAGACGATTTGGTAAAAGTGAATAGAAACAATGTGAATGTATTTCATGGCAATGAATATAAGAGAAGCAAAACCATTTCTTCTTTTATCATGGTGGGTTTGAACGAAGGAATATTCAAAAACACTGGACGGTGGAAATGAGACTTATGAGGAAACCCTGGCTCTTTTGAATGAATATTTTGAAACTGAAAAAAACAAAATAATTTTGATCTAGAATGCATGAACATGAAGAAAGTGCAGTGATTTATATTACTGCCTGGAAAAATTGTTTTATCACATCATTTTGAAATTTTATTTTTTCTATAGTTTGCATCAAATTAATGGAAGTAAGAACAAAATGTTTGAGTATCAGGTTAAGAAACTTAAATGGTTTTAAGTGTTTAGAAATAATTTCTCAAAGTAATCTTTTTTTTCTCACAAGATCTTGTGAGGGTTTTGTATATCTATCCATATAACTTGCCACATATTCTAAAATAAAGTTATGTCATTATTTGAACTAGTATCTTCATCAGATACTTTGAACTAAAATGAAAGAGAACAACATGTTGTAAAAGCAACCTTGAATGGACTTGGTGTTTCTTAAGAAATATTGTTGTAGCCTAGGGTAGGTTACTGAATAGTATAATCAAACAAAGGTTGGTAATGAACAATAATACTTAGGACAAGAACAACATATATAAGATTCGCCAGAAGTGCGTAGAAGAAGTAGTCAACTGCTAGAAGTGAGTCAAGTGAATTCCACAATGAATCTCCAACTGCAGACCAACATACAGAATTTACTACTGTATTTGTGAATGGGGACATACCCATTATCATCCGCAGATATGCTACAACAGTCTACAAACAAAAAGAACTTGCCCATTTAAATAAATGTTTACATTGTTCAGTTATTTAAAGCTTTTCATAAAAACTAATCATTCTTAACTTGAAAAACAGCAGAAATGTTTAACCTTTGTACTTGCAAAAAAAAAAACAAAAAAAAAAAACAGTGTGCTAAAAGGATGGTTATTCCCTTGACACTGCTATTACTGTATGCACTTTTGATTTCCTCGGCAATATTTATTTATACTTTATAAAAATATGTGATCAATGCAATATTTATTATTTATCTTTTATGCAGATTTATTATTTACCATTTTATAAAGAAATAAATTTGAAAAGAAATCTTGTTCAAAAATTTATAAAAAATTACAAAACTATCAAAATATATAAACCAACTACAATGCAATATTTATTATTTACCATTTTATAAATAACCATGAAAAGATTTTTCATAGTATCAATGAACGATTGTTGTCAATTCTCAAAAATAAAGACAGTGTATAAATCCACTTTTATATGTTTGGGTTTTATTTATTAAAATTCTAATCATAGCTTTTTAAAACAATAAACATTTGCAAGTGAGTCAAAAGTGTGTAGACAGTAATAGCCATGTCAAGGGAATGGCCATCCTTTTGACACACCATTTTTTAGCAGGCTCAAAGCTCAAACATTACCAAAACAGCGGTGATTTTATTCAAGAAAACAGTATTAACTTTTGACTTAATGAAAATGCATTTTGTAGTTGTTAGAAAAAAAAAAAAAAAGAGCTAACTACCTTCTTGGTCGCATTGCACCCAGAATATACAACTGTTAGGATAACGTAATGGACCACTTATAGCTGCCATACCAACTTCCTCGTGTTGTTCACTAAGAATTTGACTCATAGGGATGCCATATTTACCAAAAACTTCCAAGGCTCTGTTACAAAGGAATTAAAATATAAGATACAAACAATACAAAATTTTCATTTCAATGCATTAATACTTTCTACCATTTTATTCTTAGAATTAGTGTATTAGATTTTGAATAATAATGAATAAAATTGTTACATAGATACAATGAAAAACAAAGACTTATGTACACCATATATATATATATATATATATATATATATATATATATATATATATTACAAAGAAGAGAGAAACTGCTGCAAACACAAAATTATGGAAAATAAAGCATAATATTTTTTTTAAAAATCCACATTACAACCAAAAACGTTTTCGGTTTCTCTCTTCTTTTTAATATACACACTTTTCTCTCGTTGGAACTACTATAACCTCTCCCTTATATATATATATATATATATATATATATATATATATATATATATATATATATATATATATATATATATAGGTACACCAGCAAGTCCATAACCAAATAAATTAAATAAAAAGAAAAAAAAGTATTTAATTTACACAACAAATACTTATTTCCAATATATTCATTCATGTAAATGCACTTAATCTAACTCTTTTCCATTATTTAGACTGAATATTAATTTTAGTGAAAATTTCAAAATTCAGATAATAACTACATGTTGGGGTATGGACTTATTGATCCATCCGAGTAGATATGAAAATTTTCTGCTTACATCAGACTGTGTTTGTTTTGTTATATGAGTAGAAGTAAAAAAATCTTTTTTAAGAAACATGTTAGCATAATATAATATAAACTAATACTGACTAATTTCCATATTTTGAAAGTATATAAGACCCCTTAAAAAAAACAAAAATAAAAATAATTGCTCAAAAATATCTCCCAAGTTTAAATGCAAAATATAGGTATCTTGCAGATTAATATTTAACCAGATGCTGCAGACTACCAGTACTTGTACATAACCTAAATCAATAATACTTTAATATTAAATGTAGAATGTCAAGATTAACATCCCATTGTTTTGGGAACAATAGACATCTATTATAATTATTTTAAAAGCAACAAATTTCTTAAGTAAAATTTTTACTTCTCATCAATAGTGGCAAACTTTTAATAAATGGAGCACACATATAAAAATATCAAAAAATAAACAAAACTTATGCATTTCTTTTTAACCTGGTGAATGAAACTCAAATGAAGGTTGAAGGACTTAAATTTACATATTTGTATTATTTATCTCTAAATGTGAAAAACATTTGGATTTACTTGAAAGAACTAATTTTGCTTTAATAAACAAAGCAAAAATAATTATATATTTTTTCTGTCAGTTTTTAGTTAAAAAAGATTGATGCAATCATTAATAAACATTTATGTGCTAGGTTTTCTGCTAATCATAAACTAAGTTGAAAATATATAGAATTTTAAAATATTTGGAAAAATTTAGTCATGATGTGAGGCAGATATGTGTAAATGGCGGTTTTCTGATAAAGACTTGTGTTGGAATGTGCTAATATTCTTCATATAGAAAATGAATGCATTCTTAAATTTAAATATGATGAGAGTTACACAAAAATTAATTAATAAGAACATTTTCATGTAAAATTATTCAAGGTGATTTAAACAGGTTTAAATAAAACTGCAGTAAAATTTAACTAATTTATTTTTGTATTTGTTCATTTTTAAAAATTTAATATTTCAGACGTTTTTATTTCCTAGACATTTTAATGGTGTTTTTATTAAGCTATTAACAATTATAAATGATAAAATAGTTTAAAACCATTATTTTGATTTCAGGATTATTTAAGATTTTTTCAGGATAATTAAAGTTGGTTTTTAGAATAGTTCTGAGACAATGGTGAATTGGGGTCAATATTTGTGTGTGTGTCTTATATGCCATCAAAGATGGTAATTCCAAAATACAAACCTCATTATTTTCCGCTGGTCATGAGGATGGATTTTCTGAGCGCTGATTGGATCCACCTCCTTGAGCTGGTCATGAAGGTTTTGGGCATCAACTTCATAGCCCCAGTTTCTGATATCTGCAAGTTCTCTATTTTTCACTGAATCTGCTACAAGAAAAAAAAATCCTTACTGAACTCCTGATATACATATTCATTTTGTTCTACAATTTGTTGAGTGATTTGCATGATGTACCAGCATTTTTTTCCCATAAATCCAGGTCAAGAAGGAAATTAAGAGCTACATTAAAAAAAATATGAATATAGATGAGATTATGAAAGACTAAATATTTATTTATTTATTTATATTAAATGTAAGCAGAAGGAATGGCTTCTGGTTCAAAATGTAATCGGTCTGTGATTTGTACTACTATTAGTATTTTTTCTCTCCTTTTTCAGTCAATATGTACATATTTATGTGTTTGTCCTCAATTGAGATCTGAAGAGCAACGAGCGATAACCACTTAGCATTTTTTGTTATTTTCTTTTATTGTTGTTATATTTTTTGATTCACAGTTTTATGGTGAGTCAATTTTTTTATCTTTGCTCTTCCTCCTCCTTTGTTTTATATATTTTTGTATATATTTATATATACTTTTAAAATGCTTTTTAAAACCCTAATAAAATTTTGTAATCCTATATTATTTTATATTAAAGTTCACTTAATACAAGGCTGAAGAACCACTCATGGCAGAGGATTACTGAATGTATTGTGTGATATGACTGTAAGAGGCAGTGAAGCTTATGAAGATAAGAAGGATAGATAACAATTGACCCTTGACTCGAAGAAGTTAAGATTGAAGTGCTCAGGGAAATATCCACCTGGGAGTTTGTTTCACAAAGTAGCAGTTTTCAGGAACAAAAGTGTCTGAGCGGCACTTCTTCCTTACAAATGGGACATGGGGGAAATGTGTGTGATTTGACTCCGTGGACATAGCATGGCAAGTGCTAACTATAAATGTCTGAACCAGTGAAATTAAAGAGTGGAGTTCATCTGAACACTTGTCATGGAAATAGCAATAGAGTAGCGATAGGCTTGCAACTTTGCATCTGTGGGGAAAGAGGCTGTAGAGTGGAAAATAAGTCATCCCTTTACATCCCATTCACTGTTATCGTCTGCGTCGGATTGGCAGATGCGAGTCGATCTCAGGAAACAATTGAAATTTCCTACACATATATCGTCCTCCAAACTCCGTCCAGATATAATCGTTTATTCGGACGACACAAAACTGATTATTTTGCTGGAGTTAACTCTCCCATGGGAGGAGCATATGCAAGAGGCATTCGAGAGAAATGAAGGACTCTTAGACGATTGCAGTACTAAAGGATGGCATGCTCATTGTTTCCCTGGTTGAGATCGGCTGTAGGGGGTTTGCTGGACAGTCAATGATACGAGCCCTTACTAGCCTAGGGATAACTGGACAAAAAAGAAGGTGGGTGATTCAAATGATCCTGCAGTCCGTCGAAAAGGCCACCAGGTGGTTGTGGATA
The DNA here is from genome assembly GCA_964036315.1 of Acanthosepion esculentum. NCBI lineage: Eukaryota > Metazoa > Mollusca > Cephalopoda > Sepiida > Sepiidae > Acanthosepion > Acanthosepion esculentum. Next base: position 36,912,183 of record OZ038499.1, read on the forward strand.
AATAGGGCTAATGAATGGTCCAAAACTACAAAAAATATGAACGTTCCCAGTGCAGATGAACATATGTCGTAAATACCACCATTAAATACTTTTAAAGCTTGTCGGAGTTAGCTCCTCCTCATTTCCTTAATCCTTCGACGGGGGTCTCCCTCCCACGAGTATAAATACTGGCTGACCCTTCTCTCTTTCTCTTTTCCAACTTAGGCCCGGGCGGCCATCTCGCATGGAGATTAGGTAAAATCTCTTTTTTGACTCAGGCCTTGGGCCGCTACCTTGTGCGGAGGCGAGGTATAAAACTTTTTCTTTTTCACTTAGGCCAATATGTGACATCTCACAGATACAGTGTTTCCCATATTCTGGGAACACGCTAAGGACAATACACGTACGTATGGACACTCAACACAAAACACACACATAACTTCTCCATACAAACACTATGTAACTTTTCATGTCTTCGTGTATTAATATATTTGTTTACTCTTAATATATATTTGTTTACCCATGTATATCAGTCTTGTTTGTTTTCTTTATCTTCTTTGGACTTCATTAAAGTCCAACATTCCTATGTAGCTGGACCGACTAGCAGGAAATCTTAACCCAGAGATATCTTCACATCTTCACCCCCCTCGGTCCTCTACAAGCTTAAAGTGTTTATAGATTTGTATATATGTATGTTAAAATTGTATATATAAGTCACATATTCAACAACTTCATTTTTGCGTTTTACTGGTCTTTCGAGTAGATTTATTTTATCATAAAAAATATTCTTACACGTAATCTTTCCTTTTTATTCACAATTTTAATCTTTTTTGGTAATTACCTTTTTTCGTTTCTGGTTTTTTTTTTGTATTTACTCGTTTTTTAATGTTATTTCTCTTAGTTTTTAAACGAATTCCTTCCGTTGAGGATAACTGGGGGGGGGAGTAACCTGTTTTATCTAAAATTTACATGTAATGTTTTCTTTTTTTTTAACTAGTATTTAACATGTAAATAGCTTGATTGATTTATTTTTAAGCGATTTTAGTTAAATGTTATGTCTCTTAGTTTTTAAACGGAATTTTAGAATATCAATCAATTTCCCAAATTATTCATACCGCATTTTAGGAGTTTTCTTTTTGTAAATAGCCTAAGTCATTTTAATCACTCTCTATTGTAAACATTTTATTAAGTGTAGTTTAGAAAAAAAAGAAAAAAAGGAAAGTAAAAAAAACCCAAAAAAAAACAAACAAATAAGATATAATAGAGAAGGGGAGGAAGAGAAAGAAAAGTAAGTTGTAAGACAAGCCAATATAATAAATCGTTTTTATTTTATTAATGTAATATTTATTGGTTTGTTTTCTTCTCTTCTTCAAAAAACACCCCGTTTTGGCTGCATGTAGGAAGATCAGTACAACCAAGCATACCCAATCTATAACATCGAATAGTCCAAGTGAAGTCTTGATTAGTTGCCGTTTACTGGGGGGAACTTATATAAAGCACGTCCTAAAGCTAGTAGCAAATTTTATTCTGTGTGCGGGCCGAATACTGATCATATTCGGTCAGGTCGCCCATCGAAGAAGTCTGTTGTTTATTTAGACCTGAAACTTCTAGTGACAGGGAAGCAACAACACTGATGACGCACATGGATTCGGCACTTAAAGGTGTAATTTTCATAACAAGACTGGGTAAATGATTTTGAACTCTATCAATGCTGGAAAGTGCTGATTGAGTAACTTATTAAAATAATATCTCGTTTAACTACTGTTAGTTGAATAAAAGACTATTCACATTGCTATTCTAATGTCACCACAACAGATATCTGATGTACAACAAATATTAACAATTGAGTAATGTTTATTTTGGTAAGTCAAAGTTGTTGTGATTAATGCTCGGTGGAAAACATGCATTACTATTAAAGTGACTTTTTTTCTTTTTCTTTTTTTTTAAATTATTGTACATCCAATAGAAGGTCCATGAGCCACTCAAGGTAGAGGTTTACTGATTGAAGTTGATGCACTTAAGGAGGAGATAAGAAGTGCAGTTTATGAGGATATGTAGGAAAAATAACACTTAGGTACCTCCATGAGATCGCTAAAAAAAGGGCATAGCATGACGAAAAAGACGCCAAACTTGGACGAAAACGAAATTTTTCCTTCTTAGAACATTCTGAATTTTGATTTAAAAATCCTTGTTTCTCTTTGTATCACTGGAACTAGTAAAATAACATATACAATTTTTAGCACGTTTTTTTTTTGTATGACACACATTAATTCGGAAAATCTTGCAAAAATAGAAATAATTGTTGGATGTTAATGAAACTTTCAAAAAGTATTCACAGATGATCGAAATTATTATAAATGTTTTTTTTTTTTTATTAAAGTCATGGCAGAAATATTTTTTTAATATTTATTACCCCCCCCCCCATTTAATTTTATGAAAACTCTAGAAATTCAATCGAGTCCACTTTAGTAATTACAATAGTTAAAAGGACAAGGCTTTGAAGAATGCAAATCATTTTTTTTGTTTTTAATTGGACCACCCCTCACCTAAAAATCAGCTCTGAATTGTAGCATACAAAACTCAATAAAACAAAGATATTATTTAATTTCAAATACTTTTATTTGCTTTTAGTTGTTTTTATGAATCTGGACAATATTTACTGAAAGGAAAAAATTTTTTTGATGAAAAATGAATTTTTAATACAATTATTTATTATTTCTTTAATTATAATACATTTTTACATTTAAGTTGTTAAAATATTATAAAATTAGTTAAAAGCCACTTTTGTAAGTGTCCTTATGAGATAGATCTTTTTTAGTGCGTTGAAAAATTGTATCATTTTGACTAATCAGAAGACCCCGCAGTAATTAAGAAATGTAATTTTGGGTTTATAATTGGGCTATAATTATAAAGTACGGAAGACCAACCAGAATACAATTAAGTTGCGTTATTTGAGTTAAGCATTGTTCTCCACTGTTAAGGCCTTTACTTTTGCAAAACACGTGTGGAGAAGTTAATTTGATTTTTCAATTTCAACTGAGAAGGGTACCTACAAGTATCAGTATCATCTTATGAAATTTATATGATCATATTTTTATATTAATCTAAGTTATGACATTTTTTCCATAAATGAAATATCAAAATTAATAATAAAATGAATGGAAATACAAATAACACAGTAAAATGTCGTAAAGTATTTTATGTACACTTCTGATAAAATTTCATAAGAAAGATACCTATAAATTAATTAGATACCTTTCTTATGAAATTTAATCTCACTCTTAACAGTTTTATTTTCATTTCTTTATAATATATTTTCCATAAAGCATCGTAAATGTAAAGGTGAAAGCTAAGTACAAAAAACAAAAAAATTAGAGCGCTGAAAGTTTTCCTTAAAAATAAGGAGGTAAATAATTTGTTCACTTAAATCTAAATAATTTCACTTTTCTCCGGCTGTAGAACAGATTATCCTCACGTAATCCATCAATATGTCATTCATCACCTGTCAAGTGACGCGAAAGGTTATGACCTGCTTTGTTTTATTTTCAAATTACATCTTTTCGGCACAGAAGCTAAGTTAAGCTTGGTTCAAAATATTTTAAATAAACATTATAATTTCTGATTTTCTTAAAATAAGTTTTGAAAAAAATGATAATTGATTTTTAAAAGAATTTCAAAGAGATTTTAATTTTTTTTGCTGACTCAAAAAAAAAACAAGATTTTTAACGAAAATTTTGGACATGCTAGGAACGATTAAAAAATGTAAAGAAATACCCCAAAAATACTTTGATCTTTCCTCTTAATAATAACATAAACATTTAGACGATAAAATTTTGTTTTCGTCAAGTTGGCGTCTTTTTCATCATGCTATGCTCTTTTTTAGCAATCTCATAGAGGTACCTAACTTAACTCGAGACTTGAAGACACTGTAAGAAAATAGCAATATGGAGTGATTCAGATTCAAAAATCATAAGTCCAAGGTTGTAATTCCAAAGGTCATAAATTAGGCTAGTCAGAAAATGCCATAGGCATAAATCAAAAATGGTAAAAAAAAATCAATATCTATTTTCTATTATTTTAGATGGGGAGTCCGATTTACAATATAAATACAACGTCAGTTTGATCCCTGACTTTTTGACATACATGTAGTTTTCTTTCCTTTTTGAGGGAATCAGTCTATTTAACTATAGCTGTTTTAAAATGAAATGTATTACTATGTAATGTGTCTGTATACATATGATCATTTCATTTCCGGTAGACATAAATGTTGCAAGATTGAAATAAACTTGTAAACATTTGTTGAAATGTCTTTCATCTACCTCTTTTCTTTGAAAATATATCTGCATAAGACTCTAGCGTGGCCACGGCTCTAGTCAAATTTTTTTCTTGGGAAGGTCCCCACGACCGCCTTATTAAGAAAACGTAATATTTTTCATTCTTAATTTAAAAAAAAATTTTTTTTTTTTTAAAGTTGAAGGCAAAAATTGCAGTTGACGTGGCTTGTTTTTTTTAAAGGCACCTCAGCATTAAATACGGGCAGCGCGGCATTTTGCCGTGGTGCAGCGGTCTAAAAACTCATTCCTATAATAAATATACATTTTTTTCCATACTGGAAGCACAAATTAGTAGAAAACAGACCCATTTTCAATTCAATCAGCACCTGACGATTGTATTGTGCATTAAATTCAAAGTTGTGTTACCAGTGAAGAAAAAAATTATATTTTTAACCAGACATCTAGCCACACTGAAGAGCTGTGATAGACTGAAACAGTCTGTCTGTGGATGACAATATATAGGCTTCTGAAAAATTTATTTCGGTTGAGCTCTCTGGTGGAGGAAGTGTGGGTTTGTAAACAGTGACTATTACGGCTATTATAGCAAGACTCTTCGGTAAAGCAAATCGAGTCCTCTCAGTCACTGTGTGTTTATCTAAAAATAAATACGCTAAAATTCACCTTCGTCCCCACCGTGCGCCGACGGCTTAATGTTAGAATCTCTGATTGATGCCAATTCAGCCGGGTTTTGATCCTAGCTAGAGGCAACCGGACGTCTAGCCACACTGAAGAGCTGTGATACAGCGAAACAGTCTGTCTGTGGATGACAATATTTATTATTAATATAAATTATTACTCTGTTATTATACATTGAGCACTATTTTTTAGCACCAGTACTCAACATGTGAGATCTTATCTAATATATATATATATATGTATGTATGTGTGGCACATACTGTGCATTTGCTGTTGAAACGTTTTTTAACATTGGTGAATCTGTAATTGCAACACAGAAAGCTTTTCATACTCATTTCATGTTACATCGGAATGATGCTGTTCTGGACATAAAATCGATACTGCTATGGGTTGAATATTTCAGGGTCACAGGTTCAACATTTAAAAGAAAGCCACCTGGAAGACCTTGAAGTGCTTGAACTCCAGAAAATGTCCAGGCTTTAGAAATCAACTACAATAGTGTATGGCAAATAGAAGGCACCATTTGGAGGATGGCATTTTTAAAACCAAATGAATAAAAACTGTAGCTTTTTGTAAAACAAGTGAAATTAATTTTTTTAATAGCAGTTACCTTGGGATTTTTTTGTCAACTTTTAAAATGTGGGAGGTATTTCTGCCACACCATATATAAAGTTCTATATCTTTTACAAAAAATATTAGAAGCCGTAAACCTATTTATTAGCCTCTTTGGAAATTTACTGAAAATAATGGATTAAAATCAGAAAAGTAAAAGAAATTGTGCAAAAATTTACAGTTCCTACCATTTTTCTTTGAATTTTCCTCCTGTGCAATATCTTTAGTATTGGAAATACGCATCTTTTTTGATGGGTTTGGCACTGTACAGTCTTCATCATCACTGTTCTCTTTAATGTGACCTATCTCCTTGAAAATAAATGCCAAAAAGTTATTTATTACTGGAGGGAAAAAACAAAAAAGATGTTCCTAGAGAAGATATGGAACATAATACAAATATAAATTTGGTAAAGATGAGTTGAATAGAAAATTGTATAAATTTCAATTGGTACATATTTGTACCAATTGAAATTTTATACAATTTTTATGAATGTCATGTATTTAATATCATCATTACAGGTTACTAAATTACTAACTACACATATCATGAGAAAAAATAACTTCATAAAGGCCAAATGAAAATGGTTTACATTTGACACTGTACAACAGAAATACCTCCCACATAATGGTAAGACATTAGCTAGATGAAGACACCATTGCAACTAATATTTTACCATTATGTGGGAGGTATTTCTGCTGCACTCTGTATATTATAATCATGAACTTTGTTAAGTCAATAGAAGTGCAAGACAAGGAATGTGTCTTCTCAACTGAAAGGAAAGTGGGATGAAAAGACTAACCATTAATTGTAAGAAAACAGATTGTACGGTTGTTAGCAAAAGGAACAACCGAAGATGCAAACTACAAATTGAAGATGTCAATATCAAGAAAGTACAGAAATTTAAATATCTGCAAAGTGTTTTAACAGACAATGGGAAAATATGACACTAAAATCTGAAAGTACATTGGAAAAGAAAAATATATGTTTCAAAAGCTAAGCAAACTATCAAGAAACAGGAAAATTTTATTATAAACAAGGAAAAGAGTGCTGAACTGCTATTACAATAATGTTATAAATACTTTTATTATTATATACTTCTGAAAATTTGCACATTCATCCATGCTTTGAATATTGCTGCCACATCTGGTTTTGTGCTCTGGCTATATATTTAGAGATCCTTGATAAAATCCAAAGAAGAATCTGCAATGTCAATGGTCCTGACCTGGCATTTCAGCTTCAGTTATTTTCACACCACTGTAATGTAGCTTCCCTATGTCTTTTCTATAAATACTTTTATGGTCATTGTTCTGGTGAACTATCCTCTATAGTAGCCAGACTATGAATTTAAGCTTAGTACTAGATTGGTGGCATCATTTGACAGTTGAAATGGTTAGATGTAACGGTAAGTTCTATGCTAAGAGTTTCTTTTCTTACACTTCTCACTTATAGAACTCTCTTCTGGCTTCTTGTTTGAATTTTAAAACAATGTCAATCATTATCTTCTGTCTTCTTAATTCCTGTTCTTTTATTGTTCTTGCTCCTTAGTAATGTTTTTCTTTTCCTTACATTCTTTCACACCCAGTCATTAACCCCCTGCATCTTAGTGGCTTGCTTGGGGTGAAATGATTAAAACAAAAAACAGGAATTTATCTGGTTTCTAGATAGGGAAGCTCCTGTATAAGAATACCACAGAAAATTCAACAGGAAGTTAAGTCAGAAATAGAGTTTTGCAGAAAAATTAACAGGTACAAAAAAGAGAAGTATTACTAACTTCTGGTGTGATGAGAAATTTCCAAAGAAGTGCCTCAATATAATAATTCGTTCCACCAACAATAATTGGAAGTTTCTGTTGCTTTAATAGTTTATCAATCTAGAGTTAAACTGTTAAGGAAAGGCATTCACTTGTCTTCAAAACATTTTTTTAAAAGTCATAAAATTCTTTGATATCTGCAGTTCTGATGTGTTAGAGAAATTGCATAAAGAACATAAAATAAAAATAAGTGTCAAATTTCACATCAAACATAGATAAAGAACACACACACACACACAAAGAAGAAAACTTTATATCATATTCTGTATTATAGGAGTACAGGAACAACCATTCTATGGTTTTCAGAAAATGCATTTGTACAATACTCAAAGAAACAAAGAAATTTACTCTATTTCTCAGATACTATTTTTTCTTTAAATAAGTCTTGAAAATTTACACAGGTTGAAGGTTACTGTTTTTATTTTAATTGTATTTTTTTCTTTGTTTTCAAAATTTTACAAATCAAAATTGGGGTACATCCTTGAGATTGTTGTGGAGGTGAAAATGGATAACTTGGAAGACAGAACCTTGTTGTTACTGTTGTGGAGGTTAATTGCTTCTCTGTCTCAGTAAACTTAAATCCAAGCGTAAAACAAAAGAGGACATTGAGTAGAAGTAGATAAATGTATAATTTATTTACATATATACAAAAACTGGTAACTTTTATCTGTTGCTGTTGCTAAAGTAACAGGGAGAGTGAGTGGCAAAATTAGAAGTGAAATGGACATTTGGTGATGGTCTTCATCGGTGGCATCTCTCTCTCTCAGCGTGTGTGTTGGTATTGACATCAAAGACTGATCTGTGTCGCATCCCTTTCTCAGTATGCTGGTGTTGACATCAAATGCTGGTCTGTGTTGCATCTCTCTCTCTCTCTCTCTCTGTGTCGGTGTTGACATCAAATTTGAATTTGGGTATACATAGTTTTTAGTCAACTTGAATTTAAAGTTGTTTTTTTAGCAGGAGTGGCTCTGACTGGTCATAATACATTATTAATTTTGTTTTGGTTAAAGTGAATGTATTCCTGGAGCTGATGTACAGAAGACACATTTATGCAGTCTGCTTTGTGTCGTTGAACAGTCAACATCCAGTTTGTGTAGAAAAAGTGAGAGGCACAAGATTGAGCAATTAGAACACTGAGAAATACAGTATGTGTGGCAATATAGTATGAAAATGTCAACAAATTCAAAAAAGAATTGAAAGAAAGGACATTGGTTATATTCATAAAAAGGATACAAGAGGTATACACATTGATTGAAAATCCATTACTGTATATTTTGTATGTAGTGGGCTGACAAAGTCTATCAAATGGTGTGGACACTGTTCTTTCTCTTCTTTAGTTACTTTATTTGTAATAATATCCAATCCTTTATAGATCTAACAAAACAAAAAATATCATGAACATTTTAAGACATTCTAGAAAATATAACTGAATTCTGTAATCATACATTTTTATGTGCTCAGGTTATAAATTGTATTACTAAGAGTTTTGTTGGGGATTAGTGAATATGTATGTTAAAAATCAGAAGGAAAAATATTTGTGAAGGCGTGTTCAATAAAATTCAATCCTCAACAATATTCATCAATTTTGAACAGTTCATGCAAAAAACAAAGTTTAAGAAAATCAAGGCAAATTGAATGCAAACAATAATGGTTTATATACAATTAGAATATATACAAATGTGTTAAAAAAACTGTTAAATGTTTTGTGCTGATGTATTGTATCTGGTGTGTTGATTTTTAGCACGTTAGAAACTTTTTGAATGTGTCAATAAGATTTTGTTCGAAAAATAAACAGTTGTTTTGTGCAAGTGTTTATGTACAATTGTTTTTTTTAGTCAATCGAAGTTGCGTACCTTTAGTTGTGTTTGTATGAAATGTTTTGAGTTATTAATACTTGTTTCGTAGTAATGGGAAATGTCACTTTTGAAGTATAATAATGAAGTTTGTAAAGTTTTTTGTTTGACGGAGAGAGAAAGATTATGCCAAATAGTTGTTGAGTCAGAGTTTGATTTGCGCGGGAAGATCAAGGTTTTGAGTTGCGTGAATTTGTTTTGGCGTCTCTCTGGATGCTGGAGTCTGACTGACTAAGCAGTTGAGTTTTTTCTTTTTATATATTTTTAGCTAGAAAAATAGACTCAAGAAATTTGAGCACCAAAGAGATTTTTCACGTGCATTTGAGGCTGTTAACCAATGAGAAACTGAGTTGTTGAAATTAATGTTCTGATTGGATAACAGGTGTGTGTGGGTGTAAAATGGATTGTTCTGTTAGTAGGGGTGAAGGATAACATGGATGATTCCACAGTTTTATTAAATGGATCCTAGAGGGTCACCACCATAGCTAATCTGAGCTTAATACAGAAAAAATATTTTTTTTAAATCAATCAGTTTTCCTTGTGAAAAGTTGGCTCTGAGATCCTATAGACAATTATAAAAAGAAATCCAAAGCTAACAGCATTTTCCCCATGAACGACTTAAAACAGTTAAGTCTCTTCACTTAGAACCCTTCTATCTTTGCCAGACATCTTCAACAACAGTTTCCTTCATTCAAGTTTCATCAATTTCCATACTCATTATCTTGACCTAAATGAACCCTGACCTGGAAGGTTGTCAATCCCACTGATAGATGTTATGATGTTAAACTCAAGTACAGTTGTTATTGTAACAATCTAGTCAAAAACAAACTGTCCATTTGAATAATTTCAATAAACTCCTTATTTTTTTTTTTTTTAAAGCTTATCACCCCAAGCAAGGCTGGAAGCCACTAGCACGCAAGGGGTTACAGAAGGTTTGGAGGAAGAGCAGATAGGAGTGGTAAAGGAGAGGATGTGGAGAAAGATAGTGGATCGATCAAGGCAAGGGGGTTACAGAAGATTTGGAGCAAGAGCAAATAGGAATGAAAGGTGAAAGGATGTGGAGAAGGGAAGTGGATAGATCAAGGCAGCTGGAGATGTCGATTGACGTTACACTTAAATAGTTGGAGATTATATTGTTCTTTCAATTAATTCATATATCCAGTAGCAAAACCAGATTTTCCTCACCATACAAATTTACAATGTAAAGCTCTGTTGATAAATACAGTGTTATCATTTTTATTTTGGACTCAAGTATATTTCTATTTTTGGTAAAAAGAAGACGAGTAATAATGCAGCAACAAATAAAAATTTGCCTGTAAGTGTAAAAAAAATAAAATTTTCTGTCCAATCAAATACATAGAAAAATGACCAAGAAAAAAATGGATAAATGTTTAACTTTCTTTAAATATTCACCTTGATGCATGTTCACGACCCTCCCCTTTGTTTAAAATTAAATCAATAGGTAAAACTGAAACCAATCGTGAACAACTTTAAATTTACAAAATTCCGAACGTAACTGAGACAAATTAGTAAATAAATAAAAACAAGGGGAAATTACTCCTACATTACAGGAAATTACTTGCTATCGAAATGTGCAATATATTAATTTCAATAGATGGGGATGATAATTGTGGTTATGCAACAAGTTGGAGTAGCTTCCCTTTATGTTTTGAATTTACCGACATAAAATATAAAAAGAACACTTTTTTGTTTTTTTATAGATTTTTCAATCACTCCAAGAAATACTAATTTATTTAAGATAGCATCAAATTCTTTTCAAGTTTTTTATAATTTGATGAGATGTACTTTCAAGGATTGTCCAGATGCACGTTTTTCTTTGATCTCCATGACAAAACCTTTGGAAGGTTTTACTTTTTACAATGAATTTCTACTACTTGAGGGTAAAGCGAACTTTCTGCACTTTGACCCCTTTTACTCAGCAAAACAAAAATATAGGTGACAAGTGCCTCAGGGGATGACGATCCTTATCCTGAGTAATCTTGACAACGCAATGAGAGTACATTACAATATTAAAAAAATAAGCAACAGGGTATTTTTTTTAATATGCGGACAGTAAGAGATATTTTCTTTTATAAAAAATCTCACGGTAAATTCCTTACCGAATTAATAATTACTACATGAAAATTTATTTATCCTGACTGGGTAACTTTTTTTTTTATTTGTTAATAATAAAATACTATTCTTAAAGATAGAGGTAGTAAACAGATTGTCTCGTACAAACCACGTGCTTTTCTTGTATATATACACCAGAATGACTTTAAAGAACTTGTATAAAAATTAACAAGAATAAATACTAACCTGCATAGAGTCGGCACTGATAATTTCACCAGAAAACAGCCGTCCTAATTCTAGAGCTAGTTTTGATTTGCCTGTTCCAGTAGCACCAGCAACTACAACAATTGGAAGACGACGGATATTGGAGGCCGCCATGTTTTTTCTTTAACAAACTACTGAAGAGTAAATGTGCCATTATTAGAGTTAACGTTCTTGTTCTGATTCGAAATGGAAAGAATTTGACTAATTTTTTTGCTTTGAAAACAAAATAATGAAATTTTATCCATTCTTATGGATTTTATTTAAATGAATAAGCAAAAAACAGATATTTAATTTTTTTTTCTTATTCGTTGTGAAAATTTAAAGTTTTTTTTAAGGGGATTATTTTCAAAATAATTGCATGTTAAAAACCCTATTATGATAAAAATAAAATAAATAATAAATTTCAACACGAGAACAAAAAATATTTTTACAAAGACAACTGTATATATTTTTAAAAACACTCACATCAATATTCCCCAAAAATGTAATTAACCACAAATTCGAAAAACTATTGCATTTTTAGTTTTTTTTATTTCCTAAAATAAAAACTTAAAAAGTTTTTATTAGTGTTTTTAATAAAAACACTATTCAATTGAATTGAACCCTTTCGAAAACAAACACGTTTCAGTTTATTTAACGATAAACATGCTTAAACACTAACAGAGAAATAAAAATGCTTATTTGGAATTATTCTTTCTTTATTACTTTTTTTGTTCGTCACCAAATGTAAGTTAGTATGCAATCAATGCAAAAGTTAAGTGGTCCGCCTACTTTTTTACAGACTTGAAAAAAGGGGAGGGTTTATTTATCTGATCGCCCCATGAAGACATGTGATAACGTCGTTTTTATATGGGGTACCCGTGTTGTCTTAGCCCTAGTATAAATTTAAAAAGTGCATAATGTTGTTGACAGCATTTTTGGTACTATTTCTAAAGGACTGATCTAAAAAGCAAGATATCGCTAGAGGTTATTATTACTTAAGAAAGAAAGTGTTTAAACGTACGAGTTGCTATACTACAGGATATTTCTTTTTCTTTTTTTCCAAGTACACAATTTATTTCTCGTGGGAATTATAAAATATGCAAAAATTTCAATGAGGACATGCATGACTTCAATGAAGACACGATGGTCATCCTGAAATCACCCCCACCCAAAAAAGTGGGTTAGATTTTAAAAGAATTACCTCAGTTAAAATAAGTGCTTTAATAATTTATTATAAGGTTTTACTTTTATTGAAATCTAATTAGTTAATTTTTTGTAGCTTATTAAAATCTGTCTTTTGCGTCTCTACTCTAACAAAGTGTTTTTTAGCAATGTTTAATATTCGTTCTCGAAAAATCGTTCTGTTCTCTCGGTGGTCACGGTTTGACACCCTCGCCAATGTTCATTGTTTCAAAAAGTGATGAGAATTTTAAAATAAAACCCAAACACATGAAAGGGGGATTAAAATTTGATACAATTTCTTTATCCTTGAGAATTGACAACAATAATTCATTTTAATTTTTTAAATTATAAATTAAAAACTTGTTTTCATAGTTATTTATTGTAGTTGGTTTATTTTTTTGTAATTTTTCATAAATTTTTGAATAAAAAGATTTCTTTTCATTTTATTTCTTCATATGGTAAATAAATCTAAAAGGTAAATAATAAATATTGTACTTGGCTCACCTATTTTTTTTAATCTTGTGTAATGTAGATAAACAGTAATAATAGCAGTGTCAAGGGAATAACAACTGTTTTTTAATGCCAATTTTATACTTTTTGACACACTGTAAAAACATTTTTAAAATGTTTTCAATCGAAATTTCCTTTTTTATTGTACACAAATATTTTAAATCTTTCTTACTAATACTACAAAAATGATATTAAAATAAATTATCATTTTACGAGTTTGTTTAAGCCTGTTGTTTGTACACACAGGACTGCAATCACAAGTAATGCTGCTTCATTTTCAATAGTGTCAGGTGAATTTATACGAGGTTGCAGTGCCAGTTTGATTTGACACTGTTGGCTTATATATTCTCCTTTACATGTCACTTTGTTGCCAATGTTATATATTTATAGCATAAATTTTATGCTTACTTTGAGGATGGTATGAGAGAGACAAGAGTCCCTCTATCTACAAAGTTAGTGGTGAATGTTGTTCATTGCTTAGAGTGTTTTTGAAGATGTACATTGAGAGACATCTATTAATTGTTCTAAGTTCATGTTTCAAAGGTTTTTCTATAAATCTTTTTTTAGAGAAATTACAGTTTAACACATTTTTTGTTTTTTATAGCTATTAATATTAAATCAAATGAAATGTACACACATTAGCTAGATGTGAACACTAAGAAAGCAAAAATTTTAAAAAAGTCACTCTCTGTGTAGAGGTTCCAAGCATAACATCCAGCTCACAAAACAAATCTGCTTGGAAAAAAATGCAATATAAAAGGAGCCAATCACAAATCTGGGCCTCCGACTCTCCCCATCTTCCCAGTTACTTCTCACGCTCACAAGGAGACATTCCACCTAGTTTCTCTATATCAGCTATTTATACAAAGAATTTTATCTTAACAATTCTTGTCTTCTTTTCAGCTCACCGGTGATAATTGCTGTTTCATTTGTTCTTTTGTGCTACTATACGTGCATTTATAACACAATGGGACAATAGCATTTTTCAAGTTGAAATAAATTTAGATTTTTTAATTTATATAAAGACAAACTTTTATTACTAGAGCTAAGTAGTTTAAAATAAAAAAAAAGAAATGATCAAGCATTTTAGAGATTTTAGATTTTGTAACTGATTATTAGATTGATGTTGTTCCAATTCAGCTTCTGATATGCTTCTTTATTGAAAAGTATGTTGTTCATCTGGTTCTACTGCTTACGTTTCTAGTTACTGACATTGTGGTGCGTGTCATATTTTTTAGGTGTGTGCAATGACATAGCAAGAGGGGACATTTAGAAAATAGTATGATAAAATTGACATGTCACAAGTTTTGGGCTTTTTTACCGATTCAGGTCACTTTTTTGTCAAAAGTTGGTGACTATCACTACGGTTAAGAGCCACAAGATCATTTTTCGAATTCTTTTTTTTTTATATTTTAAATGCAAAAGGAATTATGTACTTTGTGGGGATTCCCCATCTTGTCTGCCAGGATGCTCACTAGATGTTATATTCAGAACTATAAAAAGCTAGTGACATAAACAGTCTTCCTTGCTTTGCTCCAGGATGTACTAGTGATAACATGGGACACTTCCTTTCTGAAGCGAGCTATCCCCACCCACCCAACAGAGCAGCTGACTATATTTTTTTTTAAGCATTTCACACAAAGCAAGGCGGGATGCCACTAGCACACAAGGGATTACAGAAAGTGGAAGTGAGAGTAAAGAGGTGTGATAGAGGAAAGGATGAAGAGAAGGATAGGGAATAGATCAAGGCATCTGGAGATGTCGATTGACATTACATTTGAATAGTTGGAGATTATAGCTATCAGAGAAACAAGTAATAGGAAGGGAATTCCACAGACAGGAGGTGCGAGAAATTTCAACCCATCCACATGGACATCATGCACATAAATACTACACCTAATCCCATAGAAGTTTTTCTTTCTTTTTTGAGCTATCTATATGCACATAAATATAATTTCTTTTTCTGTGAACTGTGTTGTTTTTTTAAATATATGTATTGAATTCATTTGATTTGAAACTTCTCACCTGCACTCACAACAACTCATAAATCATTCTGCTACAATCAAGAAATCAACAACAACAACAACCTTGTCCATTACAATCCTGTAGCACCACTTTGCTACAATTTCCTTTCAAACTATATCTTTTTTTTTGTTTTGGCTTTAAATACAAAATAAAAATGTTAAAATTATTTGGTAGGTGTTGCATTGCCTTGTACATGTGTTCACTCCCCTTAATTTTCTTTTGGCCCATTATATTGGTACAAAAATGTGGAGCATAGGGATGAAAAAAAATGTTACTTCAATTGCTGGAAGGGATGACATCAATAAATCAGCATTTGTTCCTTTTGATGGTGTGGCACTATAGTTGGGACACCCCCATAGAAGAGGAAAAATATCACCTTATCTTGATCTCAAGTGTTTTTTGTTTTATGGTCAGCAGATGGGCTTTTCTTTTTGACTGAAGAGAAACAAGCGAACAAGTTAGTAAAGGAAAGCGATTGAAGTCAAGGGACAACTCTTCTAGTTTAGGGTTAACTGTTATCTTTCCTACATAACCTCATAAATTGCACTTCTTATCTCTTCTTATGCACATACAACCTCATTGAGTAATCCTCTACCTTGAGTGACTCTTGGTCCTTGTATTGGGTGAACATTAGTTAAAAAATAAAAATAAAAACAAACCCTGAAGAGAAGGTAATCATTTTCAAGTTATTTTTCTTGCTTTTTCTTTAACTTTGTTGTTATTTCTTTTATTTAAGACTTCCCAGAGAGGGCAATTGAAGTGAGAAGAAAAGTAAAATTAGTAGAGGAATATTTATTAAACAAACAAAAAAAAAAATTGCAAGTCTGAAGGTATAAGTCATAATAAAAAATTGTTAGCTAGTTTATCAATACATCAAATGAAGAAGAAAGAAAAGAAGAATGTGAGGAGGTAAGAAAGCCAGATAAAAATGAAAAGGAAACTAGGTGAAAGGAAAAAACTAATTATATAATGTGCTGTTTGTAAATAAGACATAAAATAACAAATCAATCCCACCTTAATTTGAAATAAGTCAATTTTGCCTTAATTTGAACCACTGATTTAAAAGTAACAAGGTAAGTGATATATCCAAAATGCTTATGTTTTTCTGCTTCAGCAGGAATTTTTTTAATCATTTCATCTGAAGCAAGGTGATAAAACCACTAAGATGCAAAGGGTTACTGAGAGTGAAGGAAATTGAGAAAAACACTGAGGAGAGAGAAGACATTAAAAGATTCAAGGAGACAGATGACGATTGACATTGCCCTATTTAAAATTCTGAAGATCATAGTATACAGGAAAGCAAGTAAGCACCTAACCAGATGTAGCAGCAATATTCGATGCATGGACAAATGGTTTACTTGCAAATATTAAATTTTAGCAGAGTGAACAGAAACTACATTGATCCTAGGCAGAAGTGCCAAGCCATATATTAACTTTTTATGGATATTAAGTATACTTATTAATTTAAAAATTCAATGTGGTTGAGTTAGTAAATATATATGAGAGCTGCTGAAAAGTTCTCAGCTCAACCAAAAATTTAAGGATCAGCCACAAACTTTACAGTCCATTCTCGTGTATATGTAATATAGATATATTTGGTTAAATGATAAATAAGTTATGTTTTTGTTTAGGAACAGGGATCTGAATAACTTCTAAGGAGGCTATCCTATCAGCAGGTGTATAATATCGGGGCTATTGTACTGCTATTTTGGGAATGGGTTCTGGATCTTGCAGCAGTCTCTGGTGGGACCTCTTGGTGCCATGATGGTATGGCTGTTTCACTATCTAGTATTCTACCAAACTCACTATTACCTACATTTAACCACTGCTTTGTGGGACCACCTCCCAAGAGGTTGTTACCCCAATCACTACAATTCTAACCTGTTCAAACCATTTTCTTTCATACATCAACATCAGCTGTGCTTCTTACTCTGTAACCCTCTACCTCGAGTGA
>OZ038499.1:36934397-37104397 GCA_964036315.1 Acanthosepion esculentum
AGTAAAAACTACTAACAAAAAAAAAAAAAAACCCCAAAAAAAACAAAAAAAAAAAGATTTTATAAAAATAATTTGAATGTAAATTTCAAAATGACATACAAAGTAAAAAATAAGAATTCAAATAGAAATTGAATAAGAAAAATTTAATTTAAGTTAAAGTAAAAATTATTTTTTTAATATATTGGGTTTCGTCTCCAAGTTCTTTCTTTAAGTGAAACTAAAAAAAAAATGACTTAATTGAAGTATGACCCACACTAAAATAAATACATAAATTAAAAATATTTAGTGAAATAGGAATTAAGAAAAGTCAAATTTGCTAGAAGGGATTAAAAAAATTTAATAAAATAATTAAGATAAATACTTTGGTCTTTTCTCTTAATAATAACAAACATTTTGACAATAAAACTTTGTTTTTATTAAGTTTGAGGCCTTTTTTCATCATGCTATGTTTTTTTTCAGCAAGCAAGTGGAGGTACTATTGTATATGAGAGAGAAAACAGATGATGAAAAAGATGGAGAGAGAGGGGGGGGGTGCTGGTTGGATACCAAGATGTAATGCATGAAAAACTGAAAAGCAAATAGGGATGAAAAAGTGTAAAAATCGTGATACATAAAAATTATATATGGAGAGAGAAAGACCAAAAGAAAGAAAAGAGAAAACGATCAAAAGAAAGGAGAGAGGAAGCAGTAGAAAATATTTGTGCATTCCTTATTCCTTTCTGGCATATGAAATACATCAATACTTGTATAATGTCTGGATAATAACATGTACCGGTTTCGAAGGGATAAGGGAGAGAATGAGAAGATACAGGCAAAAGGTGAGAGAATAACAAAGCCATGAAATAATGGATAATCATGGTTGTCCACAGGCTCAGGCAAGTTGCTTTTAACATGACTGCCACATAATATTTTCAAACTAGAAAACTATGACAGAAGTTTTAATATAAATTCTTTATTTTAAAATCAGTGAATGGATTGCATTAATCAACAAAAATATCCAAACAATATAAAATTTATAAATAAATTTATGATATTTATATATTTTTCTTTATCATCTTTTTGCCTCTCTTTATACACAATTCTCCAAATTGGACTTTTTTTTCCCATAATTGCTTTGAAAGGAATTGGTTTTTGGAAATAATCAATCAAATTTCTGTTTCAGCATCTGCAACAAGTTCATAATCTAAGAGATGAGCGAACATTGATGTGTCTTTTTCCATTGTGAACCGTGCAATGACTTTAGTTGTCCCTGCTGTATTTGGCATGGGGACACTTCCTTCCCAAGAATAACCAATTCTTCTCTTAAGATGGGTCCAAATTTCCCCATTGACAACAAACACCTCAACTGCACGGGGAATTTCCAATCGAAACATGTATCTACGTCCTGTGAGCAAATCCCCAGAGAGTGGTTCATATAATGTACATTTCTGCCAGCGGTGAAAAGTGTTAGGAAACACATTGACTGCAGGATTAGGTTCTTGGCAGACAACAAGATAACGATAAATGCACTCCAGTGTTTGGGTATCATCTTTGTCGCCAGCTCCATAGAGTGAAAAAATGTAAAATCCTTCATTTGGACAACGAATCATATAGGTAGCTCCCTTGTCAGTCCGGGAACGAAGGAAGACATATCTATCGATATCTGTGATTGAACTGTCGTTCATATCAAAATACTGAAAAGAATGTGTGATTTTTACTTCCTGACCCATTTTAAAGACAATTTCCAGAGTATCATTATTGCTTACAATTAAAGGATCAGGGTGAGATTCCATAGTGATGTTAAGAGCTTCCATTGCAGGGGTGGCTCCAAAAAATGGAACAGGTGGATATGGTGGTGCGGGTGGACCTAGCAGTCTTTTGCAGTTGATGAGAAAAGAACAAGCACTTTCCAGGCATTCAGAATGCCAGAAATCACCAATATAGACAGAAAAATAGTAGAGACCAGTTCGTGGTAGACTAACTGTAAATATGGCTTCATTCTTGATAAGGCGTAATAGTGTTCTTCCTTCCATGTCCTTTTTATCTTGGCTTTTATCAAACGGTTCTAACATGGAACCAAAGCCAAGAATTTTAGGTATTATTAACCGTATCTCGATGACACCAGACTCTGTAGAAATAGTGGCACCATAATTGGAATAAAAGCGTAACCCATAATTGAAAAATGGAGATTTCACAACAGGAAGGTTGATAAACTCTGAGAATGGTAGTGGGATTTCTAATAATTGCCATGCTGGCTCGTCTGGGTAATGTTGATAAATGTAGTCTTCTGGATCAGTTAGAAAGTAAAACTCATCATAAGTGTGAAAAACCTGAAAATAACAAAAAAAAAAAAAAAAAGGTCAGAAATTAAATCCATTAAATAAAGATATATATCACTAAAATGTAATTTTATTTTATAATTAATGCTAGATTAAACAAAATTTAAAATTAGTGATGAAATAATTTTTGTATGCAATAAATCTTTATTTTATTATTTACACTCTGACTATTATCCTGATCTTTGCTGTTATCACGACGTTTCGGCCATTCTTCAGGTAATTGTCACTTCACATAACCTTTAGGGAATTTCAAACTGAACCCATTATTAATCTATGGGACTAGATTGTTCTCATGTCATTTTACTTGTCTCAGGATATTTCTTCTTGTTCTTATTTAGTACTACTCGTCCTGTTCCCATAGTTTGCAAATTCACCAAATTCATAAACCAACATTTTAATTAAAATGTTAGTTCATGAATTTGGTGACATAGTAATTGTAAGTTCAATCTCTGGGCTGGGAAGTGCAAACTTGGACTTGGTAGAAACAGAATGAGCAGTCACTGAGTAATACTAAATAAGAACAAGATGAGATATCCCTAGATATGGTAATGGAAAGAGAACAATATACCTCCATATACAAATTTAGTTTTCTGTTTAGTTCTCACTTTAAGCAAAGCGTGTAGTGCGTATGTCTGTAAGTGTATTTATTCAATGTCTGTTTTTGATCACAAAAATCTTCATCTGTAATTATCAATGAAAATTTAAAACGAGGAAATTATTTTCCTTTATCAATATTTGAAATGTTTTTAAAGGGATTATTATTATATTTTACAGAATATTTTAGATGATACCTTGTGTAATTTTGAGATGTGTTGTATTCTTAAAGAAGGTTACAAACAGACAAAGCTGGTACTCGAGTGAAAGGAACTGCAACACGAGCATAGATGAAAGAAAGAGAGGTTTATTGTAAAAGAAAATACACTAGTGAAAGACAGGGAATCAGTTAGCAAGCTAGTAATTCCCAAAGCAAGGTTATTTACCTTACCTCCCTACGAGGCAGGATGTGGCACAAAGCCGTTTTTAATGTGGGGCAAAACTGAGCCCATAGGCTTGGGCAAAAATTCCCTGTATACATGGGGTCGGGTAGCTGTCTATCACCCCAGACAAGACTGCTCTTTGGTATACCTTTGTCAGGATTCCTCTCTGCCTGAGGGCAGAGAGTTTGACCAGCACAGCTGGAGACGAATGTCCAATTGCCAAAGCAAGTCTGCCAGGTATATCTTGTGCACACCATATATATCTACTGATATAGTCAGTCCACAAGAGGCGATAGGGTGTGTGGGACATTCCATTACAACAAGATGTGACTCAAGAGTAACTGAAAATATTGACAGATTTCTCTGTCTTACACAAATTGCTTTGAGTTTTGACCTCATGGATTTGCCAGATTAGTATATTTGCTTATATACATTGATGTTCCAAAAGTCATAGGAGAGCAGTATGTAAAGATAGTTGGTGCCACCATACCTTGATGTCACAGAAATAATCTTCTCTTTTCTTAATTCCTGTTCTTTTATTATTCTCTCTCTTTAATAATGTTTTTCTTTTTCTCATAGTCTTTCACACCCAGTAATGCCTTCTGTCTTAGTGGCTTTATTGTCTTGCTTGGGGTGAAATGATTAAAAAAAAAGAAAAAGAAAAGTAAACTAGCCAATTCTCCTCAAAATTAGGTGGTGGGCGTTAATATGGGTTAAAGTGTTCTTTAGTATCTTTTGAACAAGTAATTAATGTGTTCATCTTGTTTGGTTTTCTGTATGTTGAGAGTGCTGAGCTGGTGTTATATAGCTCTCTCAGTCCCAGACTCATGCTGACTATTGGCTAATACCTGCCTATTATTGTTCAGATTTTGTCAGTGCCATCTACTGTAAGTAGAATGTCTTCTCTTAACAGCCAATTGTGGAAGAGGACTCAACTCCTGATGCTTATTGCACCACACGCAACCACCTCTGGGTCTCTTATCAGGTTGACCTGATTCTTCTTACAATTAACTTTTGTCTAATTTTCTAATATTAAATAACAGGTAGAGTAAATACAAATTCATGAATCATGTAGAAATAAAAACAAAAATTCTTACATCAAGACAAATAAGATATTCTAAAGAAAAGATCAAAATCTCACTTGAGGCAGGTCGTCTTTATGCCCGGAAATGTGTCTTGCAGCCCAAGTACAATTTATAAATCTCCAAGAACCATCAACAGCAACAGCAGTCCAGGAATTTCGAAATGCATTGCCCTCTATGCGCATACCAGGTTTATAACCAGCCCCTTTTGAGTAACCAATTATAATTTCACAGTGAAGTCCTGCAAAACTATAAACAAAGAATAATTAATTTTGAGACAATTAAAAAAAAAAGAAAAAGAATCTAACCCCATCTTATAACTAAATGCTTTAATGTTTATTTTTTTTATTTATCCTAATAAGTAATTTTGTTGTTATATTTAAAAGTGTATTAAAGATAAGAGAAAAGGTTTATTTAAAATTAGGGTGGAAAAAAAATCAATGTTATATTAGTCTTGTTGTACAGTGTGTCCTTAAAGTCTGGACACAGGAAATTTCATTAACTATATTTTTTACCTCCACAGATTAAACATGGTTTTGTTGAAAGAAGAAAGAATTGATTTCTTTCTCTGGGGTATGCTAAAGGAGAAGGTGTACTCACTTGATTGAAAGCATAAAGAGTGAATGTACTAAAACTGACGGCAACATGAAGTTATTGCATCAAGTTCATGTGAATCTTGAAACACACATCAACCTTTAAATCGCAAATGATGGAAATCATATTGAAGATGTTATTTGTTAATATTCCAATTCAATAAAATGTTATTGAAAATTTAATTTCTTGAAAATGTGCATTTTTGCTTATGTGTCCAGACTTTAGGGACATCCTGTATAATACAGTTCAAGCCTTGGTTATTAAGACATTCACTGCTACCTTGGCTATTCAAACTCTTACATAATTTCATATGTGTTTTTTATTAGAGTTATCATTAAAAATTGCTATATCGATTCTGTACATTTTATTTTGGTAAATAAAATTAAATATATTAAACTATAAAGAATGATGCAAATGTGAATCCTCAGTGCTTATTTTGCATTTTTCCCCACTGTATACAAAAATAATAATTAGCAGCTCTTCAAATCAAGGTGGTGGTGTTGGTGGTAGTAATAATAATAATAGCAGAAGGTTTTTTTTATTGTTATTCAGAGAAACAATCGATGAAAAAATACATCTATTTTATCTCAAACATTTAATATTGATGTAGTAAAAAATAGTCTGTTGGAATGCCACTCATCAAAAAAAAAAAAAAAGGTGAAAAAAAAAATAACCCAGAAAAAGTTTTGCGATATCAACGAACACTCGTTTGACACTTTTGTAATGTCAATGAATATTCATTGTCACTTTCGTAATGCTCATTGTAGTAGAGACTTTGTAATCGCAGATACAACTATAATAACGCCTTTGAACAATACTGGTATCAAACGCCTTCGAATAACACTCGCACTGATAGTACTTGCTTGAATAGTAATCCGTATAATGATAGTATAGAGAAATAGTATAGTGAATAGAATAGAGAATAGTGGTCGGAATAGTAATAGAGGATAGACTAGAAATGGCAATCCTTTAGATGTCATGCAACTTCCTACTTATGCGTTTCCTCTATGGTCACGTGATCTACTTAATTCAATAATGGAATTGCCTGTGTTTGCTCACTGGTGATCTATGTTCAAACTCAAGTGTCGGCAGCAACACTTTATTCCTATATAACAAAAAGTAAACATAAAAATAAAAAACATAAAACAAAAACAAAAAGCTCAAAAAACAAAAAGGGAAGGAAAAAAATTAGAAAAAAAAAAGCAAAAAGAAAAAATACAAAACAGAACATCATCAAGTAAAAATCAAGAAAAAAAAAATTGAATACTGAATACTGCAAGACAAAAACTGTCTAGCATATTGCCATTGCCTTAAATAAAACCAAAGAATGGAAACATGTTTATCGGAGACAATATGCAATATGTCATGAGTTGTACATGTGCCTCATTCATCAGGAAATATGATAACTACACATAAAATTAACAGTTGACTGCTTGGCTGTTGATGATGTATTTTCTATTAATGTCAGTGTTCAATTCCTGACAAAAACCAGGATTCCAAATACTGGTTTTCAAAGCAAACATGTATCCCTGTAACGGACTTAGTTAGCTTGGTAAATATCAAGTTGTAATTAAGGTTAATGTAATTTAAGAAAAAACTATGGTTTATAAAATCAATCAAGATATTTCCTCTGACTTAATTCTAAAAGTAGGCCAACAAATTAGTTTCTGAAATCTGTTTCGTTTTAGTCCAATTTGGATTAGAGAATCCCACTGTTCCTAATCTCATATTTTTCTTTTAAAAAGTTGGTCAACAACACCTCTTTTAACTTAATTCATATTAAGCACTGGTAAAAAATGGTTGCTGAAGATATTAGGTTTATAATACCCTGAAATTCATACATAGATGTCCTCAAGGACACATGGCACAGTGGATAAAGGCGTTAGTTAGATCCAGTGACAGGACCCAAAGAGTGTGAGTTCAATACAGTGGAGAATATCCATTAGACATGGCACATCGAACTAGAACAGTCTGAGCGAAATAAAGGGTTCAGTTCGACTTTCGAACCACCTGAAGAAGGCTGAAATGTTGTAATAAATATGGCGACAAAGATGAGGACAATAGTCTGAATAATGTAAATAGTGTACATAATACCTCATCTCAGAAATATAGACAGATACATGGTATAAATGTTTCTCTTGGTTAAATATTTAAAATGGCTTTCTCATTTACTGACCTGATTTGGTTTGGTTTATTTTGTTTTACGGCATATCAGCCTAAATGGATTTCTACTGATCTGAGCTATATATTTGGAAAATTAGAGTCACAAGCCACCCTATTCAGGTTGTTACCAGAGAACATGTCTCTCATTGGTCAGTATATACAAAAAAATAATTCTCCATAAACTGGAAATGGATCCGTCACCAATTTTGGCAGGTTTTTAACTGCTGATCTGAAATAGATATAAAAGTTTAACAATATTAAGTAATCTAAATAAAAGGACATTAACTTACCTACATAACTTTTTAAAGACCTGATGATAACTCTCTTTACCACTTTTTACGCCCTTCAGTAAAGAGAGTGAAGCATTTGGGTGCAGGATTTGTTTTACAGAATTTTTGCTTAAATCTTTTGCAATAAGCCAACGAAATAAAACTCTGAAAACAAAAAAAAAAGTTTAAAATTTAAATATTAAAGAATAAAAGAAAACATGTATTTACAATTAACAATCAAGTAGAAAAATCAAATCTATTTTAAAATATAAAGCATATATTTGAACAAAGCAATATTACCTTAAATTTTTACAATTGACACATTGTCAACTATTCTTAATGTAATATTATCGTTGTATATTTTAATCAGAACATAAGACTTGTGTAACATTAAATTTTATTCAACTCTGGACTTTGTTAATTACTGTCAGCTAGTGGGTGAGTGGCATTAGTTTTTTTTCCCCCTAACCTGGATTCTACATTCATGCTCAAATGTAAGAAACATCTTCCTTCAAGAGGGTGCTTATATATCTATCATATGGTAATGGTAAAATTAGCTGTTTACCTTCAAGGAAACATTTGACATTCATTGACTGAGCAGCCAGTACTGTTTTTGGTTGAAATTTATAAAAATCTTTCTCTTAAAATAGTTACTCAGGAAAATAGGTTTTTCAAGCCTAGTAGCTGTTATCACTCTTTCCAGTATTTATAAAAACGCATTGGTCATTTTACTATATGTATAGTTGGTCAATTTTTTTATATAAAAATATATTGCTGGTGTTTTTTAATATAAAAATGTATTCTTATACTTTCATAATGTTTTGTATTTGTTTGGGGGATTCACTTGAATAGCCTCTCAAAACTTCTAATTTCCTGATCAATGACCTTGCTGCCAGATGTAGTTTATTGTCATACCCAGGACAGGGTTTTTCATGATTTAATTTCACATGTAACTAAAATTTAGGTCATATATAAATATTCTGAAAGATGACATTTCAACACATTCCTTGTGAGTGGATTATGAATTGTGCTTTTATAGTAAAAATGAAATGGCGGAAAATGAGATTTATTTTCTTCATTGAATACTCTTATTTCCAGAAAGGAAAATAAAAAAAAACCTCACAAACAGCAAAAAGAAAAAAGTGCTGTTTATAGAGATGGTACCACAGCTGAGAGCACTGTGGTAAATGGTTTGCTAGGTTCTGAAAATGTTCCAGTAGGCCTACAGTCATTGATGACCAAATTAAAATGCTGATGAATACTCAACATATTTCACAAATGTTGTAAGGCACTTGAAAACACTTGAACATGCAAATTGCTAACTGAAGTCGTATAAACTATAATATTATATAGAATTATAAAGCAGCCAATACAGCAATTTCTTTGTGGGACAAAGTTGTGAAATTTGTGTGGAAAAAGAATAGAATAAAATAGAATAAAAAAGTAAATATAACTTAGGTTATCTCCCTTGAATAATTGTTTGGATAAAGTGTGAAATTCGTGTAATGAAAACTAATAAAAAATAAATAAAATACCTCTTACCACCTTTAAAACCAACTTATCTTTCTATTCACTAAATTACAAAAAATTATTCAGACTTACATCGTCCATTCCAGACAAAAATATAAAAAAATAAAACAAAGATACCATATTTAATGGTATATAAAATCCACTTTTTGGCTCCAAATATGTATTTATAAAACTTCTAAAAGAGAAATGTTTTCAACTGGATCAAACAGGGAACATGGACGAATCTCCCAAAACATTTTATATAACATCTAACATTTTTTTTTTAATATTACCAGCTGAAATGGAGTGGGTAACACCATAAAATACTGTAAATATTTCAAATATGTATTACCTGACTTTTTCAAGTTCTGTTGTACAATTTCTTGTTAAGTCCCGTACAAGGTCAGTGAAATTATTATATTCTCGATTGGCAATCTGGGAGAGAAAAAAAAAAAAAATTAATAATGAAATTAGAATTTAAATTCCCTTTTTAAAATGGCTGTAAAGTTTGGTAATGAACCTGCTATTAGGTAATTGTTACTGTCTGTAAAATATCATGAAAAAAGCAGAGATGCACTAAATTGATGCTTAATTAAAACTACATAGGAAAAATGCTAGCGAGAAAGAAAAGAAAAATCAATTCTTGAACTAGTGAATTATATCCAAGTTCACATTAAGTCAGGGTAAATAAAACAAGGGTTTTAATGTATTTTCTAGTACATTTTTAAAGTAAAACTCCAATTTTACTTGCCCTAATTCAACATAAATTTGGATATAACACAAAAAGAGTTCAACAACTTCTTTTGACTATCTCTGACTTTCAAATAGACAGGCTGGGACGATTATTCTTTTTTGGGAAAAAATCTATCCAGAACATCCTTATTCCAACCACACCTTTTATTAAATATTCAGGAATTTTCTTCCCACTTCTTAATTTAGGGTGAAAGCATTCTACAACAAAGTGTTTCACTACTAAAAATTATGAACAAATTTCCAGTCATCTTGTGTATTTGAAACTCAAATGTAATTAGAAACCATTATAATTTATTTTTTATAAAACATGAAAAATATTAAATTGAATACAAAAGAACTCTTTTTTCCCCAATAAGTACCTTTAAATAATACAGCACTTTTCTTCCAATTTTATTTACTTCACATATTTAAATTTCTTTACTACATTAGAGGTACAATGGGTTTTATAAGTATGAAATACTTTCAGTATCTTTTTGTTTTTATTGATAACTCTTCAAATATGTAAATTTATCTGAAACATAAAACAGCTGAAAATTTTTATGAGAAAATTTATTGTTAAAAATGACAATGAAATATCAGGACAAGTATTTACACCATTTACATTGTTCAGACTGTCTTCCTATCTTTATTTCCATATTCAGGATGTTTCAGCCATTGTACACTGCAGCCTTCTTCAGGTGATATTTGTTGGAATTTCAAACTGAACCATTTATTTATTTTTTCCCCTTTTGTGATGTTGGATGGCTTCGCTTGTCAATTTTGTTACGTCAAAATAAAGCTTGTTATCACTTCAAAAAAAAAAAAAAAATGCTTGTTATATTTGAAACTTCGTAGATGCCGGTACTAGTAGTAACCCCTTCCAATAATATCCACACTAGTAATACTTGTTCAAGTAGTAATTGCCAAATAGTATAATGATCAGAAGAGAATTGTAATAATCTGTATAGTAGTAGAGTAGAGAGAGTGAACGTATAGCAATAGTGGATAGACAAGAAGAGTGAACAGTGATCATTACGCTACTTCATATTTATTCACTTCCTTTATGATCACGTGATCTACTTAATAAGGTAATTGCCCGTGTTGCTCACTGGCAATCTAGTTTCAAACTCACAGTGTCGGCAATGACACTTACTCTTATACAACAATCCCCAAGGACACATGGCCCAGTGGATAAAAGCGTTGGTTGATTGATTCAAAAGTGACAACCATAAGAGCTGTTGGTTCAATACCTGGTCACAATAGTTGGAACAAAAACTTGGAGAGTTTAGTTAAGGGGAATTAACTAAAACTGAGATATGGCAGGTAGAATTAGAACATTCTACTCCCATGGACTAAATAAAGGGTTTGGTTCAAATTTCCAACAAATATCACCTGATGAAGGCTGGAGTGTACAATGGCCAAAATGTTGTGAATATGGCAATAAAGATGAGGACAACAGTCCAAACAATGTAAATAGTTTAAATAGTTACAATACCTCAATTGCTCGTTCATCAAGTTGTTTAAACACAGTTGGTGAGCGATAAATTTGAACTTTTTTCATTTCCGGTGGAAGTATTGGTGGTCTCATGGAATGGTCAAATAAGGCACTGTTATCCAATTCTCGGTCCTAAAAAAAGTACATTTATTATATTTTAAATTTAATATTTGTATTAATAACTTAAATTTGTTGTACTTTAAAGCAGTTTATTAATCCACACATGAAAAGCAATGAGAAGGGGTTAAAATAAATCAATAAAATACCATGCTAAAATATGGGTTTGTTTTTTGACTACCAAATATGATTTTGTCACATTTGCAAAAATAAATCTAACATTTTGATAGTAATTTGGTTGAAAATATAGGATGAACCAAATATTTGAGAAAATGTCTTTACTGGTTCATAAATTAAACTTGACTTAATGTAATGCATGTGTGGCATGCATAAAATCTTAACATACTCATTTTTCTTTCAGATGTAGCAAAGCTTCTGATCTGCCAAAGGAAACAAAAAGGAACACCATAATTATGGCATTAGCTGCTGACATGGAATTGGCCAAATTCTTGAAAGTGACCAGGTCCATTGTGTTCAAGCATAGAAATAAACTGAATGTCATTGGTGGAGACATGTCATTCATGACCAAGTGAAAAAAGAATTCTTATTGGACAGATGTCATGAAGAGTTCATCCAGCAGATTCAAAATGACATCAACTACAACCCCAGCATGTCAATCAGGGTTGTCACCAAGCAGTTTAATGTGGTAGAATCCACTATCAGACTTGTAGGACATAAGGACATCAGCCACAAGTTATTTTTTATGAAGAAGCAAATGCAATTCATATCTAACAATAGCTAGGAGAACTGTGCAATATAGTAGTAGTACCTTCTGGAGCAGCAAATACTATTAGTAAGGGTGTTTGAGCACCCTCATTAGGACTTTGACTAGGACCAAAAGGTCAATAGTTTTCTTAAGTCATGATAAACAGATGAACTCACATTTAAGCTCAATGCTTTGAATGACTTTTGGATTTCAAACCTCAAATGAAATTCCATACATTTTATTGCTAAAGACGCTGGGAAAATTGTTGGCTCATTATATCACTCCAGAAAATACCTGACTCCTTTGACCAAAAATGCTTTAGTATGAAAAAAGACAAAACTTTAGAATGAAAAAAAAAACTTTAGTATAAAAACAAAAAAGCTTTATTATAAAAATAAAAAACAAAAAACTTTATTATAAAAACCAAAAAATTTTAGTATTAAAAAACAAAACAAAACTTTAGTATAAAAACAAAAAAGAAACTTTTTTATTTTAGTATGAAAAAAAAAAAAATAACAAAAAATACTTTAATATAAAAAAACACACTTAAGTATGAGAAAAAACAAAATAATTTTAGTATGAAAAACAAAAAAATTTAGTAAGACAAAACTTTACTATGAAAAAACAAAACAAAAAAACTTTGGTGTAAAAAACTAAAAAAAAATTATTTAATATGAAAAAAACAAAAACAAAACAATGACAGGTGTCTCTGTGCAGACCCTACGACTACCTCTAATGGTGCATTAAGTTCACATGAGCCATGAGGGCCATATCATGTCATCTCCACCTCTTTCCATATGGCATCCAGGTCAAAACCACTACCTAAATAGGTGCTAGACACCATGGTCAAACCCTGGATTGAGGGGGTGACTCAGAGAAGGACATATATGTTCCAGTAGGTCTTTGCTCTATTCCACATGGTCCCTCCAACACGTGACAGGATATTTTTGTGTAAGTTTGGTAAATATATCTGTTAAAATGAGGTGTCAGTTTTATTTTATTTTTTCGCAAAATTTAAATGTCAATTTATCCATCGAACTCTGTAAACTAGGTTTATGCCTCCATATCTATTAACTCATTATGATTTTTGTTCTATAAGACTGATATTTGACATTAAATAACTCAACAAACTTTATACGATGTTAAATGAACCAAGTGAATCTTACCTGTTACTTATCAGAGCATGTCAGCAAAATGATTCATACCTTTGGGAAAGGTAATCAATCCACACCCAGAATTTTTTTTTACTAATGTTTGCTCTATATAAGGCGGTGCAGTTTATGCAAAGATGTGGGAAAGATAACATTTAACCCCATATTTGAAGAAGTTAAGAATGTAGTGGTTGGAAATATTGTTCATGATGACGGTAGTCTTTGAGTATAGAATCCAGAGGTTGGCAGTGAATATTTCGAAGACAGTAGGGAAGCGTAGTTCAGGTTAGCAGTGGATATACTGATAAAGTAGCAGAGCGTAGTTCTTCCTTCTGTCCTGGTCATCTTTGGTTCTGACAGGTTAGCATTGGACATTCGGAGAGAGTTACCAAAATGGCCGCCTTTATACAAGACGGATTGAATATTTTACGCCTTCTGATTGGTTAACCTTCATTTTGGGGGAACTATAAAGTGAGTCCAGTCATTTGAGTTTGCTCACTAGTCTATAAGTACACAAAATAATTTAACAGGAAAGGCATCCTCCTGGGACTCAGTTCTACAAATCAACAACTCAAGAAGAAGCTGAGTGGAACTTGCTCCTTACTAAAGGAATATGAAGAGAATGAAGGTGGTTTGCCTCAATGTACTCGGATAGTGTTTTTTGCTTGGGAGGGTCAGAGTTGGGGGAACTAAAGAATGTAGTCTGTTTGAACATTTTTCATGGAAATGGTGGTAGAGTAGCTGACAACATTTTATCTGTGGGAAAGGAGTTTTAAGGTAGAAAACAATTCATCATCTGCAAAGACGATTTCGAACTATCAAAACTGGAAAGTACAGACTGGTAAGCACCAGCCTATATATGGCAATAGTACTCCATTTTGGGATCCTGATCTGATTCTTGTAAAGGTAGAGCATACCAGGAGGAGTCTGGTACTTACTGAAGCAGCACAGATAACCAACTATTTTTGCAACATCTTTAGCAATAGATTGTATATACAAATTCCACTGTTAGATATATTTAGCAGAAAAAAAAACAAACAAATTAATTTGCAAAAATACTTTTTTTAAAATGAAGTATAAAATAACTAAAACAAAAAAAAACTTATATACCATACCTATGAACACTAATGGGCATGTCCCAATCCTCAGAAATACATTGGACACTATTATAAGTGGGGGTAATATACTGTCTAAGTAGTACACCACTAGCAGTGGTTTACCTACTTCACGCCACTGGCGAGTATTGTATTTTGTTGATGTTATAAAGATTATCATTTCATTTCCAACCTCCTTTTTGGTTATTCCTAATTCAGTAACCCTTTCTAGGTTACAACAAAAACAAAAAATAAAATGAAATCTAAAAAATAAAATAAAATCTAAAATTCAATAAAAAAAAAAATATATATAAAAAATTCAAACTCACTTTCTCAGCAATCAGCAACATCATTTCTTGACTTTGTCTTTCAAGCATTTTTGAAGTCCTCATCTTCTCATCACCAGCAATTTTGTCAGTGACTATTTTTAGGCGGTCTTCTCTCAATCGTCGGAAATGTTCCTCAATTCTTTGCCGCTCGTTGACCAAATCTTGGGAAATATTGCTTCTTGGTTGATGTAGAGAGAGTTGGTCAATGCTGGCCAACAGCTCAGCAGCAGCACGTTCTTTTTCGATATAAACACTCTCATCAAGTTTACGCATTTCTTTCTCTCTTTCTTCAGACAGAAAGCGCTGAAGCCGCTCTTCCTCTTCTTTATGACGCTGCTCTAAGTGAACTTGAGCTTCAAAAACACCACTTTTTTCAAAGTCCTGCCGGGGGGGGGGGTAGCAAACAAGAAAAGAAAATAATGTATGTTTGAATTTTTAGGATGAGGAGTTATCATTATTGTGGAGTGAGTAGCCATGGTCAAATGCAAAATAAATAACAGAATGGTCCAGCAAACAGAATTAACAAAGTTTGCAATAAAAAGAAAAAGGAACAAGGCAAAAATGAAATAACATCAAGCAAGCAAGCAAGCAAACACCATATGTAAGACAAATTAACAGTGAGCAGGAAAAAAAGTTCACAAACTAATAAATGGTGTTGAATCACAAAAGAAAGTTTGGACAAGAAAACTGTTCCATCTTCTAGACAAGGCAGGTCTGGACCGAGTCATGTCAAACTGCAAACTGGCCTATTTTATTGGCTAAGAAAAATATTGCAGGATACATTTGTGGATTGAAATCAACGATTATTTACCTTATTTATATGTGGACTATTATCCTCATCTTTGTTGTGATCACAACGTTTTCGGCTGTTGTTCCCTCCAGCCTTCATTAGGTGCATGTTGATCCAGTGAATTTTTAACTGAACCCTTTATTTAATCTATGGGGCTAGATTGTTCTTGTTCTGCTGACCGTGTCTAAAGATATCTTGTCTAGTTCTTTATTTACTACTGCTCACTTATTGCTCACTGTTTCCACTGAGTTCAAGTACAAACCACTTGTCCTAGGGATTTAAAGTGAGTTAGTAGTCATGCAAAAACTGACCAAGCCCACTCAGCAATTTTGGGAATACCTCAAGTAATGACCCAGGCTTCCTCCCCTCCCAAAGGAGAGGTAATGGCTGGGGGGGATGGTTCCCTAATATTATTTTTTTAAAACCCTGTCCTGACTGAGTCATGTCTTGTGTTCAATGTTACTTTTGCTCTCCATTGTACATCCTAAATAAAGGATGTCAAAAACAAATATATTAATGTTTAAACATTTTTCTGCCAAGGAATGAATTTTGTATTTGATATTTCAGCAAAGTTTAACATTTGTACCCCCCCCTCCAAAAAAAAACAGTGTCTGAAAAGGACTGTTTTTCTCTTGATACTGTTGTTACTGCATACTCCCTTGGTAAAAGGTACTTTTAGAATTTTAATCAAATCTATGAAACTATATTTTTATGTATCTGTCTATATTTCTGAGATGAGGTATTATGTACACTATTTACATTATACAAACTATTGTCTTCATCTTTGTCGCCATATTTATCACAATGTTCCCTCAAGGACACATGGCACAGTGGATAAAGGCGTTGGTTAGATCCAGTGACAGGACCCAAAGAGTGCAAGTTCAATATCCAGTTAAGGCAGTGGAGAACTTGGAGAGGGGAATTAACAGAAGATAACTGATAACTGACATCCATAACTGACATCCATTAAACATGGCACGTGGAACTAGAGCAGTCTACCCCAGTGAGCGAAATAAAGAGTTCAGCTCGACATTCCAACCACCTGAAGAAGGCTGGAGCATACAACGGCTGAAACGCTGTGATAAATATGGCGACAAAGATGAGGACAATAGTCCGAATAATGTAAAAATGTAGATTTTTATGCATCTCCATTTTCTTGGGAACTGATAACAAAAACATTAGAACATTATTCTTATAAATAGTTTAACATTTTTGTTATCAATTCTCAAGAAAAAAAAAAAAAAAACTATAAATCCACATGCTCATAAACTATTTTATAGAATTTATTATGGTGAGAGCAAATTAAAGAAATGCATTTTTTCCCCAAATTAAAAATTATGGTTACTCATAATTATGTGTTTATTTAAATTTTCTTGTTCTTTTGCTCAAAACATTTTTATAAATTTATGAGTAAAAAAGTTATTTTCAGAACTATTTCTCTATAATATGGTAGATGATAAAAATACAGTTTTAGCTATGCTACATTTATGGGTTAAAGTGTATGCAGTAATAGCAGTGTCAAGGAAATAACCATCCTTTTGACAGATTTTTTTTTTAATCATTTCACCCCAAGCAAGGCAATAAATCCACTAGGATATAAGAGGTTACTGTGTGTTATAGAATATGAGAAAAATTACTATTAAGGTGATAGGACAATAAAAGAATGTCTTTTCTGTTTTATTTTTATTTTTGGCCAGCACAAAGATTAAACGTAGACAACAAATCCTATTATTGTATTCTAGCTATTATACAGATTTATTATTTACCATTTTATAAAGAAATAAATTTGAAAAGAAATATTTTCATTCAAAAATTTATAAAAGATTACAAAATTATCAAAATATGTAAATCATTAAGAATGTAATATTTATAATTTACCATTTTATAAATAACTACAGAACCAGAAAATTTGAATAAATTTAAACAAAAATGAAAAGAATGTTTGCTTTAGAGGAAGAGATGCTCTTAAGTTATTTTAATGAATTAATGTGGTGAAAGCAAATGAAAGAAATGCTCAGAAAATGCATTTTTCCCAAAATTTATGATTACAGTTACTCATAGTAATGTGTATAAAGGTAAAATACAATAGGAAAACTGTATTATTAGCTGATGCATTTTGTCAAATATGGACTTTTTCAAGGCAAAAACGAAATGAATTTATTAAAAACAAAGTAACTATTAACAACAAACAAAATGTCCTTAGTAAATATTAGGTTGGTGCAAAAATAATGTCATTTTTTGACGTTCTAACATATGTGAGAAAACAACATTATTTTTACACCCACCTAATAGAAGAATTTAGAAAATGCTATTATATTCATATTGTCAACTGAAAATTATGTCAAGTACTATCATGGGTAGAAATATTGTTTTTATTGCTGTATTGACGGATTCAACCATTTTCTTTTGATTTCTTGATACAGTTGTGCACATTGGCTTGGGAGAGTAGTAATTCTGTTAGTAATGTAATGTTTATTTAAATTTTTGTTTTCCTGTTCACATACATATAAAAAAATAAATTTATGAATAAAAAAAATGATTTCATAGTTATTTCTTTATAATATGGTAAATAATAAAAATATAGTTTTAAGGTATGCAATATTTATGGGTTAAAGTACTCAATATCAGATAGAGTGTATGCAAATATAAAAGTAGACATTGCAGTCAATACCCAGTGGCGACAGTCTGTTTCATGCTTAAAAGCTATGTTCAGGCTTGAAGATTGCGGTTAAGCATGAAACAGATTGTTGTCGCTGGGTGTTGACCTCAATGCCTACTTTAACATGGTAAATGCTAAATATTGCATTGTACACATATTTTTCATAAACTTGTAAATATAAAATTATTCTTGTAATTAAACAATAAATAGCATTTAATTCTTGTGTTGCTAATTCTCAATAAAAAAACAAAATACATAAAAATCCAGTTTCATATGTTTTTGATTTTATTAAAACAATAAAAAATGTTGAGGAAGGTTACTGTTGTGTTGTGTAT
The DNA here is from genome assembly GCA_964036315.1 of Acanthosepion esculentum. NCBI lineage: Eukaryota > Metazoa > Mollusca > Cephalopoda > Sepiida > Sepiidae > Acanthosepion > Acanthosepion esculentum. Next base: position 36,952,718 of record OZ038499.1, read on the forward strand.
AATGCTAAGTAAGCGTTATTGCCTTGTTCTAGATGGTGTCAGTTTATAAATATGAGCTACCTGCTCATATGCAAATTATACTAGTTTGCATATCACTACATCTCCATTTTCTTTTGCTTGAAATTCTGGAGTTCTGTGCATTTTTTGCATTTTTTTACGTAGTCTTCTACGTCTCTTGAGTACCCCGGCCACCACGCTTCCAATTTTAATCTTCTTTGCATAGTTGCCACTCCACAATGTACATCATTGTGTACACTTTTTATAACCTGTCTCCTCTGTGTTTCTGGGGGAACTACCAAGTCTCCATTACATATTACCCCGTTTTCTATCGTCATTTTATGTCTGATTTCTTTGAATGGTCTTTCAGCCATTGAACAATTTCCCCAACGATTCTGTTTTATCCTCGACATTATTCTATTTAACACTGGGTCATTTGTAGTTTCAGTAGCCATTTTATCTACAGATATTACATCGGTTTCTACAAGGTGCAAGAATGTGTCTTCAAATTCCTCGTCGTTTTTGTCCTTCTCCTCTCTATAAAACCTCAATCTAGATAAGGCATCAACGTGCGGTATCGTCTTCCCTTTAACATATTCAATGTCAAAGTCGAACGCCATCAGTCTAATCGCCCAACGTAATATTCTGGACATTGTAACTTTCGGTAGTTCTTTTCTTGGGTTGAAAATAAATTCCAGTGGTCTGTGATCACTTTTCAACAAGAATTTTTTTCCCATCAAAAACTGTCTTGCTCTATCCGTTGTCCACACTATGGCTAGTGCCTCCCTTTCTATATTCGAATAATTGTGTTCAGTCGTTGTTAATCTCCTTGATAAGTACATTATGGGATGCCCCTCTTGTGATAAGATACCAGATATGGACTGCTCACTGGCGTCAGTCGTTAGAGTTATGTCCTTCTTAGGGTCAAAAATTTGTACTATTGGCTTTTTTGCCAGAATTTGTTTTAAGTTTTCAAAGGCTTTCTGTTGGTGTTCTAATCAAATGAATTCCACATTTTTTTTTCTTAACTTTGCAAATGGTTCTGTCAACTCATTATATTTTGGTACGTATTTTCTATAAAAATTTACCAAACCTAAGAAGGACTCCAACTCTTTTTTATTTTTCAGTGTAGCCACTTTTAGAATTTTCTCTATTAGTACTTTATCTGGAGAGATCCCTTCCTTTGATATTGAGTAACCTAAAAATGGTATTTCATTACTGTTGGTTACACACTTTTTTGTATTTATTGTCATACCAGCGTCTCTTAGCCAGTTCAGTATATTTTCAGTTTTTTTCTTTAAATCATCTTCATTTAAATCTCCAACACATATATCATCTTGATAACAGATGGTATTTCAACATTTCCTATTACTTTTTCAATAGCTTTTTGAAAAATTGCACTTGCCGTTTTTATACCATATGGCATCCTTTTCCACCTTAACAGGCCTATAGGTGTGTTTATGGTCGTCACTTCTTTAAAATTTTCATCTATCGGTATTTAGTGGTAAGCTGATTTTAGGTCTATCTTCGAAAATACTTTCATTCCAGCAAGTTTATGTAAAGCTACTTCCACATTCGGAATAGGGTACGAGTCGGCGCAGACTTTATGGTTCACCCCTATTTTATAATCTCCACAAATTCTTAAGTCACCATCTTTTTTTTCAATACCACAATGGGGGATGCCCATTTACTTCCTCCTGGAGGGGCCGGTTCTACTAAGTCTTCCTTTATTAACTTTTGCAATTTAGCTATTACCAACGGTAACAAATGCACTGGTATTTTTCTCGCTTCGTAGTAGGAGGGGGAAACATTTTCTTTTAATTTCAGGCTAGCTTCATAATTTTTTAATTTTCCTGTTTTTTCAATTTCTATCTCATTAATCAACTTCGTTGAATTTATTTTTAATACGTCATTCCCCAGTAGTCCATGCGTTTTTCGGCAATTTGTAACTATAATGGGTACTATTTCAGATTTTTCCTTTAGTTCTATTGAACCTTCAAAGTAACCCATAATTGGTATAATCGAGCCATCAAACTGACGTAATTGTACGTTGCTTTTTTTAAAAAACGGTTTTCCCATTTTTTCCCACAAATTTCTGGGTACTATCGTGACTTCACTACCTGTGTCGATTTGCATTTCAATAACACAGTCGTTGATTTTCATTTTTATTTTTGTATCTCCATTCTTAGATCCATTATTTTGTATATTATCATTTTTTACATTAAAAATCTGTCTATTTTCATCCTATATTCTTTCCACATTTTTCGTTTTACATACTTTTTTGAAGTGATTTTTTTTTAAACACTTTGAACATGTTTTTCCATAGGCTGGGCATTTTTCTTTTTTCATTTCATGAATTTTTCCACAGTACGCACAATTTTTTCTTTTTGTTTGTACCGTATATGTTTCGGCCATTACTTCTTCGTAGGATTTATTTTTATTTTGGTTGTAGGTATGTATTAATTCCTGCTGTTGTATAAATTCTAGACACATATTCAAGGGCATGTTTGTAAGTTGTAACTGTTCAATTAACTTGTATCTATGTGCTGAATTATGCATACCTTCAATTAATCTTAGTTGGATTAATTCTTCTTCCGTTGTCTGCTCTCCTATTCCTAGTTTTTCGAATTCACAGTATTTACTCGCACTTCTTAACCGGTGTAAATATTTTACTATCGGTTCATCCACTTCCTGCTTCATTGCCATAAACTTGGTCCTTTCTGCAATCACCAGTCTTTTCTTTGGCCTCATGTTTCCCTTGATAACCTGACTTATTTCTTCGAAAGTCATTTCTTCTAGTTCTCAAGGGTACACCATTGTAGCAACCTTTATAATCACTTCACAACCAGCGGTAGCCATGAACAAGTCAGTGATTTCATTTTCCCCTCCTCTGTTTTTGTTGTCTTTCAACTTTTTACATCTCACATTAGCAGCGAAGCAACGAATCCACGTATCTACGTATTCTGGGTCTTCAAGGACCAAAGAGGATCCTATCGGCGACGCCATTGTTGTGTTGTGTATAATGCTAAGTAAGCGTTATTGCCTTGTTCTAGATGGTGTCAGTTTATAAATATGAGCTACCTGCTCATATGCAAATTATACTAGTTTGCATATCACTACAGTTACAATAATATCAGAGTCAAGAGAAAAGTCATCCTTTTGACGCACCTTTTGGGGGGGGGGTATGAATGTTAAACTTTGCTGATATTCATTGGAATTATTTTGAAATAACATTTTATTTTCTATATATCATAATTCAAATGTTTGCATATTGAAATGCAAATATTATACTAGTTTGCATATCACTACAGTTACAATAATATCAGAGTCAAGAGAAAAGTCATCCTTTTGACGCACCTTTTGGGGGGGGGGTATGAATGTTAAACTTTGCTGATATTCATTGGAATTATTTTGAAATAACATTTTATTTTCTATATATCATAATTCAAATGTTTGCATATTGAAATGCAAATATTATACTAGTTTGCATATCACTACAGTTACAATAATATCAGAGTCAAGAGAAAAGTCATCCTTTTGACGCACCTTTTGGGGGGGGGGGTATGAATGTTAAACTTTGCTGATATTCATTGGAATTATTTTGAAATAACATTTTATTTTCTATATATCATAATTCAAATGTTTGCATTAGATGTTCTTTGTTATTAATGCAATTTTTGTACTTTTTTTATTAATTTTTTTTTTTTACAGCCTACCAACCTTTTGCAGGTTATTTAAAGCCAGAAAAATATTTTTAGATTGTAGGAAATTTTTTTTGAGATAATAATGGTTTAGTAAGTCTTACTAATTAACTCATAACTGGGGGGATAAGAGATGGATTCATACCTTTCACAAGGGTATTTGCATGTATTGTGTATTTGTGAATATAACAAACTCAACAGGAATTGGAACTTGTCTTTCCGATTAACAATTCCAAGACCTTATTCATTACACCACCTGCACATCCAAGCAAACAGCACCTAGTATTCCCAAGTAGTTATCCATCTAGGTCAGTGGTTCCCAATTTGTGATGGAAGAGGATAGCAGGCAAGGTGGAATGATTGAAAGACAATCAAAGATGTAGAAACAGTTTTAAAAAAATTCATATGCCAAAAATAAATATGATTTAAAAATTTAAAATATTATTATTGATTACTTGTAATTGCATGCATGAGTCCCAGTATAAATATTAGGTTGGTGCAAAAATAATGTCGTTATTTACATAAGTAACATATGTGAGAAAACGACATTATTTTTGCACCAACCTAATAGTTATAAATAATTATTGACCAATTTTATCATTGTGATATTTTTGCATTATATTAAGAATATAGTAACAAGGCTCTGCAAATTGGAGGAGAGAGTTATGATAATGTTCTGATTTTGACTCTTCAGTTATCTTCCTTTAAGCCTCGTTCTGTTATTTATTTTTAAATGTACTTTTTCATACAAAAAATTATTTTCCCATTGTAAATTTTTTAATGATATGAACAGACATTGATAATGATTGTACAGATAGAGAGCTAGCTGAATAGAGATATTATTGATCCCCTCAATACATATAGGTAAGGGTATGTCCCAAAAATAATGCTTCACATTCATTTCCACGGAAATCAGAAAGGCAAGGCATATAACAACACCATTGACTGGAGTAAGTTTTCAGCTACAAAACTATTCTTCCACATTTTTGAGTTACTCTTCTTTTTTGTGTCAGAGTTACCTGAAATGTGATTTGTCACACACATTGTCACCACTGCTGAAACACATTAACCGCCACCTAACTGTGCTCATAACCTCTGTTTAGTCTCTTAACATTCAGCAAGTGTCGATGAATAACAATAGATGCAATTTTTTTTGGCATGGAAGAATCCCACAATAAATCTATGTTTCATGCACACTTTTATATTAGACAAGGCAAAGAAAAATAATAAATCACAGATTATTGGCAGGAAGATTCAACCTCTACTGCTATCCTACAAACACCTACATCTGACACCATAGGCAATCATTTAAAGTAATACCTCCATATATAGTCAATTGGATAGATATATACGAATGCCACTTTATAAAATATAAAGTGGCATTCGTATATCTATCCAATTGACTATATATGGAGAAGAGTCCATTTCTTTATCCTCCCTCACTAAATTTTTACTATTCAATAAAATCAAATTATCTTGTGACTGAAATCACTAAGGCACTATGTTCGGCCCTTCATTGTATTTCTAAGACCAATGAAAATAAGGAAATGTTTATGGATGAACCTTTTTCATTCAGTTTGGTCAGATCTACAAAAATTCCTGATTATTTATCATCAAACTGAATGAACATCTTTGTCACCCATATGCCCTATGTACAACCAGATGACTTTTCTTTTTTATTGCATCTAATTTTACAAATATCCTTATTAATACCAACGCAAGACTTACGTTTGTTTGAGAATTTGGATCTGGCCAATTCAGTCAGTTATGTGCCATGTGTGATACATGCTTAGGCGATCATGTATCTTTCGATACATGACTGACAAGGCAGATTTTTTCGTGCAGTAGGTTGCCATTGTTTTCTGCAGTAGACCTGTTACCATCCCAGGCTATAGAACCTGATCTGTCCTACTATTTAGCCATAGCTGGGGGGAGAAGAAGAATATTCATACCTTTCTCAAGGGTATTAGCACGTAAATGAATGTAATGGATTTGACTGGAATTTGAACTCTGGCCAATTAGTGCTACTTATTATTCAACATCATAAAGGTTTAACCCATTAATGACCACTGTCCCATTTTTAGGGCGGTTGGCCTTAATAGGTTGTAATTAGAAACCTCTATAATTAACACCAGGTTTCATGGTAAACATTAATGGGTTAAATGTATTGCATATTTTTTAATACACTGACTATATTTATATTAAAATTAAAATTGAGGTTTTGCTGGACCTAGAAAGTATTTTAATCAATCAGTTTTACTATGGGTAAAATATTTTTAAAATCAATTCTTTTCTTTTAAATTATAACATCGAAGCAACAGTTCAGGTTGAAATGAGAAATTTAAAAACCATTGCAAGAATTATCAAATCTGTCACAGTTCAATTACACACATACACACACATATATACACACACATATACATACACAGATAATGACAAGTCTAAGAGAGCATCACACTTAATTATGTTGGTCTTGAATGAACTAACACCCACCTTTCACATACACATACCCACACGTAAACTCTCAAAACAAAACTGAAGTTTTAAACCATCCAAAACAACACCCAGAGCATAATAACCACTTACACAATGTGACAAGAATGCTCAAAATAAAAAAAGACCGCTTATTTAAGGCTGATGTCTACTTTAATCCGCAAAACCCTAGCAACTATGTCCAGCTATCTATAACCATCCAGACACAGACAAATATAATTTAAGATTCGTTTTCTCTCCTTTTTTTCCCCAACTGATTCAAATGCCTTTTTTCCCCATCCCCATTGTTTCAGATATGCTTCCCTATCACCATTTTAAATGCACCTTCTCTATCTCACAAATACTAATCTGTACCTAAGCGAACCTTATTAAATTTATGAAAAAATATCTGTAGTCATACTAATATGTTGGTTCTTTGTAATAATCACCTATTTTCTAAAAGAATATTCTTTAATATTTCCCAAGAGACTTGAATAATAATTGTTTCTCTTCAGCTATGCTTCATTCAGCAAAGTCTTATATTGTACAAATCCCACTTGACCTGTTTTCTAATGCTTAATAGTAGATTATGGCATTATTTTAATCAGGATGAACAGAAAAATATTTGATCATCAGATTAAGATTAAAAATGATCGTTTTAGTTGCATCACGTGTATTAAGAACTCTGCAAAATTTGGGAAAAAAATATGTGAATATTTATATTTTGATATTTTTATTCCTAACAAAAGTTGTATAAAACCTAACCTGCTATCATGTCCAGCACAACATGATATTTATTCCTTCTGTAACTTTGAGAAGAGTCATTTTTATGCCAAGAGTTGTTTAGAATATTGATCATGATTTTATTACACTTATTACTGTCCCATTTCCACTAATCTATTATATAACCATCCAATGTACCAAGTCCCATATACAGTTTTCAATGGGTAAATTGTCACTATTTTTATTTTTAATTTTGCAGATGTGTTGTTTGTTTTTCATTTTGTCAACTGCACAGTATAGTAGGGTTAGTTGAGTACCATCTGTGAGAAAAAAAGCACCATGACACAATTCACCCAGCCAGAAATTTGGATATGGCATGTTGAACTGCTTGGCATTTGTGCCAGAATCTCCAATATGAACATTTCGGAGTGTTTGGGTGTCAATCTGAGGACAGTGCAGAGGATTCAGAATGAGTTGGATGATATATCCAGTCAACAAGTGATGGCGACATTATGCCTCCATTCACCGTCCTACAGATCCTCAAATTCTACACAGAGGTCTACATCAAGTGCTTTCAGGAGGTAGTGCTGCCCTAAGTCAAGAGGGTGTCTGATGGAAGACCCTATGTCTAGCAACAGGACTCTGCACTATGCCACACAAGCAGGAGAACCTAGTCATGACTCAGACAATTTCTGCAACCATATCACCCCTTACATCTGGTCACCTAGCTGCCCAGAATGCAACTCCCTTAATTATTATTGTGTGGGGCACAGTTGAGTGAGAGACCAACAAAACTCCTTGTAAATACCAAAGATGAACTCAAGGCAAGGATTATGGCATTATTCACCAAGGAGACTATCCAGAAAAGTTGCAGAAGATTCTGAAGACTTCTGGAGGCCATGGTTGATGACAGTGATTTTATTGAATAAATTTACTCTTAAGTATTTCAAGATATTTTTGTGTAATTTTGATAAATATATCTGTTAAAATGAGATGTCAGTGTTCATTTTTGCATAATTTATCCATTGCACCCTGACACAAATTTTAGAGTTTGAACTAAAAGGCCTATAGGGTCATTGATCCTATGTCCTTTTGTACAATAAATGGGTACTGCATTTGATTCGGAATATTCAGTTATGAGGCATACTTTAATTTATGCCCTTTATTTTTTTTCTTTTTAATGCTATGTCTTTTCCGGGCATAGATAAGCATGGCTCTCCACAACTTTTCTTTAATATCTGTAAATTACCATGACTTCCTTAATTGCTGTTGTTCGCAGGTCCACCATGACCCAGGGTGGTAGTACATGTTAGGGTCCCAGATATGCGCAAAAAAGTCCTTTCTAGTACTCTAATCAGATTGAAGGTACTAGAAAAGGATTATTATGAAAAAGGAACATGGCTGGAATTTAAGTTGGCATCTTTCTGTTTTAAAATACTACATTGTTTCTGTTGTTAAATAAGGTAAGATTAATACTGGATACCAGATGTTTAATGTAGAGTGCTTCTCTCACAGCAAGATGTTTTCAGTTACAGGATTTATAGAGGATGGCTATGTTACCAACCGAAATTTTCCTTACGAGTTCTTGTAGATTGAAGATGGCTAAATGCCTTTTTATAGCACTTTTATCAGATAAGTAACATGAGGATTTTGAACTGATTTATAACAAGAAACACAGTCTCATACTGGGTAGTTAAATTGGTACCCTATACTGGTCATCATTAATAACTGCCTAGTACAAGACCAATTTCTTGTCATAAATCAATTAGCTATATCAGTCACACTATTACCTCCTTGAGCGGCTGCCTGCCTCACATGTCACTTACATATATTTATACACATAATTTTCAATATATCCCAGAAATATATTTTGAAAAACAATTTATACACATCATTTTTATATATTTTCAATATATTACACATATTCACACAAATATAATTCACATATCCAAATATATTAAGTACATACATCCACACATACATACATTCATACATTCATATACAAATATATATTACAAATTATATATACATACATATATATATTTACATGCAAATAAATTCATGCATACACACACATAATCATGTATTCATACATTTACATCTATTCATGAAATATAATAAAATATTAATTAAGGTAGGAAAGGTAATTATTATATATATATATATATATATATATATATATATATATATATATATATATATATACATACTCGGGTATAGCAAGAGATTTTATACATTTTTTTTGCACAAAAAAATAAGGGGGGTGCACTATACACTAGTCTTTTTTTTTAAGAAGAGGTTAAAAATCATGCATTTCCAGTGACTGGTTACACTATAGGCAGGTAAATTTTTTCTAGAGGATTTAAAAATTCATGCAAAAAAAAGTCAGGGGTTGCACTATACATGAAGTTAGCTTATACATAAGGTATACAGTACACACACACTACCATATTACATATACATATATGCTTACATAAACCCAAGTAAAATATATATATATATATATATATATATATATATATATGTGTGTGTATGTATGTATGTATGTATGTATGTATGTGTATGTGTGTGTGTGTGTGTGTGTGTCATCATACATACAAATATAAATAAATACATACATACATACATACATACATACAAAATTACATATTAAAATACCTAAACATATATACATGAGCAACAAAAATACAGAACTAATACAGCTCTCTCAAAATATTACTGGCAAATAAAAGATAGTGAAGGCACCCAACCAAATACTTTGGTGGAAATTCAATGGCAAGGACTAAATCTTACAATGGTTAGGGAGAAAGATGTAATCTTTACCTTTTAGAAAAATTGAGCATTCTAAAAAAGCCCTCGAGCTGTGATTAGCAATCAGTCTAGGAGAAGACAACTCTGAATTCAAAACCATGCATGGCTCTGATGCTGCAGAGATACCTTAAGTAATATCTCTATTAGATTTCAACCAAATTGCTTCCTCAAAAAGCATTTTTTGAGGAAGCAATTCCTTGCAAAAATTGCATTTTTTCCCTTTTTTTTTAGAGAGTAAATTTAAAAGTTAAACTTAATAAACACAGGATTTGAGTTTTACTTACTTCAAAACTGATGAGCACAGGTTTGGGGTGAGGAAATGTCCGACTACTTTGATTGTACATGCTTGAATGGTCAAAGGATGTAGGCGTGACTGATGTAAAAGAATTGTTAGTGCCATTCATAGAATGAACAGATGTTCCCAAAACACTGGAGACTGGGCTTATATTTTTACCAGAAATCGATGATCCAGGAGAACCAGACTTTTGTGATTTGCCTTGAATCTGAAAGAAAAAAAAAAAGTAAAGAAAAAACATTAGTTGAGAAAATTAAAATAAGAAAAAAAAGTTAACAAAGAAGTAATTTATCAAAATCAAATTATCCCGAAAGTAGATCATTGAGTAGAATGTTGGATTAAGTACTTAATATATCACCAAAGTATGAGAGGGAATACCAGAAAAAAATGAGGAGCTACTCTGACATATCTGTCCTATGTGTAGTTCAGTTTTTTCTCCAGATCAGGTCTTGTTAACCATAGAGAACACCACAGCCAAAATGAACAAGTGAGATTGCTTGAAATTAACCAACCGGCACACTAGCCAAAATTTTAACCCCACTACTTTGCACAATAAGCTCCTCACATATAAAAATAACTCTGGAGATCTTATTAATAAGTTAGAATACATAGACATAAAAAGACAAATCCATGGCTAGTTTAGATCTAAAACCTTTCTATACAGTAAAGACTAAAAATACATCTAACAGAAATGAAAAATAAAATTACCTCTTCCTACACATAAGATCATAAAACCTTTTTGAAGATCAAAGTTAACTCGGAAGTAAGAAGCCGGAAGAGAGTTCCATAAGTGAGATGTGCAATACAAGGAACTTTTAGCAAAGAATATATAAACATTTAAATAAATGAAAAAAAAAAAAAAACAACAAAAAAACAACCTTGACTTATTTATTTAATGAATTTTGTCTATTCTATATAACAAGTTACCAGTTGTTCATAACAACTAATTATATAATCATATTCATGAGCACACCATGTGTTGGGTTAATGGCGAACAAGCTGTTCTCAAGACTCGTTAATATCGAGTAGTGAATTTGGAGTTCACTTGGTGCTCCATACTTGTGAACTTGTGTCAAACTAAGTATATGAAAATATAATTGGGAGTATTTAGGCAACAGATTTTTGCTTAAACATGTTTTGTGAAATAAAATAGACAAACTGAACTTGATTTAAAATATTTTTCTCTGATTGACAGATTAATTTCTCAATGTTAGAATTGAAATTTGTCAATGACTGAAGTCATTCAAATTTCAAAATACTTAATAAACAGACATAAACTATAGACAATTCTTTCATAATTTTTATACTCATATACAGAAATTAATCTGTCAATAAGAGAAAAAACATTTAAAAATATAATTGCACAATCTATTTTATTTAACAGAATTTAGGACATATGGCATAGTGGATGAAGGCGTTAGTTACATCCAGTGACAGGACCCAAAGAGTGTGAGTTCAATACCCGGTTAAGGCAGTGGAGAACTTGGAGAGGGGAATTAGCAGGAGATAACTGACATCCATTAAACATGGTACATGGAACTAGAACAGTCTACCCCAGTGAGTGAAATAAAGGGTTCAGTTCGACATTCCAACCACTTGAAGAAGGCCGGAGTGTACAACGGTTGAAACGTTGTAATAAATATGGCGACAAAGATGAGGACAATAGTCCGAATAATGTAAATAGTGTACATAATACCTCACCTCAGAAATATAGACATATACAGAATATTTTAAATGATAATAATGTGGATCAATAAATATATACATAAAATTTCACAATAATAAAATTTCTAGACAAACCTTGAAAAGGATATGTATATATACATGCATATATGGACATAATGATTGCAATCTGAATAATAATGAGATACAACTTAATATATTTTAACAGAACTCAATATTAGAGATAGAGCCACTACAAAGTTTGATATGATGTTTTTAAAAGTCATCTTTAAAATCCTGGTCTTTACAAGCTCTTTGGCATTACTGTCAGTTTCATAATAAACTAGATTTTCAGATATCAGAATGTTATATAGGAATAAAGTGTCACTGCTGACACTGTAGTTTCAATATAGATCACCAGTGAGCAAACACGGGCGATCCCATTTTGAACGAGTGGATCACATGATGGCAAAGGAAATGTATATATGGGAATTAGCATGGTGCCTAATTGATCACTATTTCTACTCTGTCCTCTATTATTCTACAGATCACTATTTCTACACTATCCTCTATTACTATACGGATCGCTATTTCTACACTATCCTCTATTACTATACGGATCGCTATTTCTACACTATCCTCTATTACTATACGGATCGCTATTTCTACACTATCCTCTATTACTATACGGATCGCTATTTCTACACTATCCTCTATTACTATACGGATCGCTATTTCTACACTATCCTCTATTACTATATGGATTGCTATTCTCTATGCTATTTCTCTTTACTGATCACTGTACAGTGGTTATTTTTTGAGTGGGTATTATCGAGCAAGTACTATTAGTGCGAGTGATATTTGAAGGCATCTTATACCAGGTTTGTTCTACAGTGTACTATAGTTGTATCTGTGATTACAAAGTCTCTACTACAATGAGCATTACGAAAGTGACAGCAAGTATTTGTTGGCATTACAAAAGTGGCAACGAGTGTTTGTTGACATCACAAAACAGAATAAAACAGTTCAACGAACATACAAACACATGTATATTTATATACACACATATGCACATAAACACAAATACACACATTTACATAAACATACAGAGATAGTGCTACCAACCAAAATGTTCAAGGAACTTGGATTATGGAGAAAAATGACCTAAGAAATCAGCCAGATTCAACAATCTCCTTCACATTAGTATTTTTTTTTAAAAAATGATTGAAATTAAATGTTATCATATGACTCAGAATGCATAGTGGCAAACATTTGTATGTTGTTCATATGTAGTAATGTCCAAATCTCAAATTTATTAAACTTTTTGGTAGCAATGTATACATACAGATCTACTATATATATTATTATGTATTATTTTAATACCTATATTGGGTGGTGCGAAAAAAAGACCCAGATAAAACAATTTGTAAATAAAAATATATTTGAACAAACTGATATCAGGGAAAAAAATTTCAGTAAAAAAAAGAAAAGACTAAAAACGTCCATGTTGGTTGAAAGTAATCAATCAGCACTGCAATGTCTAGTCAAAAGAAAAACACAGACAGAGCAAATTAAGTATAAACGTAAAAGTGCTCAATACACTAAGTAGAGCAAAATCTAAAAAACATAGTGAGCCAGAACCTACCTACCAAGGTTTCACATAACGAATCTTCAGGGTATTACTGGTACAGTTTTTATATATATATTTATATATATATACACGTATACTTATTACTACAAACATCATTATTATGGATGGGTTTAAGAAGTGTCCACTATAATATTCTCTGAAGTAATAAAAATGTTGGATTAAAAATAAATCCATTAATTCTTTAAAAATTGCTTTATTTATATTTCAGATATGAACTCTCAAGAAATATAATCTGAGTGAAAAGAATGAGCATTTCCTTAAAAAAAGGGAAGATAGAACCTAGCTTACTGTGAAGTTCTCCATGACCAAACAGGAAAAGCATGCTGGATCAAACAGTAGTTTCCCCTTCGAGGGCTTGCATGTTTCAATACCTGTTGGAGGACATATTTTCTTTACAAAGAATTCTCAAAATTGCTGACCAATAGACATAATACACACTGTTTAATAAATAGAAATGGTGTGTGAGGTGACTTATTTACATATGAAGTCAAAAAGACAATAAGTAGCTAAAGCTATTTCTAATGAGACAGTGAGTGCATACTACTTCCTGTGAGTCGGTACCACTACACTATGAATGAACAGTTATCATTTGATAATTATGAGTACGTACAAGCGTGGCTTAGGATTCTAGCAGCTAAAGCTAGAACAAAAAAGCTGAAAGATTTAAAATCAGTTGGAGGAGAAAACCAGATAACTTATCTCTTCTTGGTAACTGCTGGTTGAGATAAAATCATCGACAATTGCACAGCCAAAACAGGAAATGACGTTTGACGATATAAGTGAACTAATAGTGAAAAACATAGCACCCAAGGAAAAACTAGTGAATGCAGAGAGAGTTAAGTTCATGAACAATTCTCAAAAAAGTGAATGAACCAGTTATTGAATATGTTCTTTGTTTGAAACAGGCCGCTAAATATTGTGAATTTGAGAAACTGGGAGCGGAAAACCAGTCAATTGAAGAGGATTAGATCCAAATGAAATTGATAAAGAGCTTTCAAAATGAGGAGTATCAGCAAATGACTAATGTATTTACAACTAGGGAAGTTGTCACTAGAACAGTGTACCAAATTTGTTCAGCAACAAGAATTGATTTGAAAATTTAATACAACAAAAGTTACAGATCTGGTAGAGGAAATGGACATATAGCTGATAAAGAAAAAAGACAGAATAATGTGTACTTTTTTTGTGGTTATCAACAACAAAGAGAAAAACAAATGTCCGGCATATAAAAAAGATGCGAAAAGCATTTCAAAATGAATCATTTTAAACATGTGTAAATCCAAAAAGAGAAACGTAGAGATGGTCCAACAAAATAAAAGAGGAAATAAGTATGGAAGTCTTTTCATGAAAAAAAAAAAAAAAAAAAAAAAAAAAAAGAAATGAAAAAAGGTTATAAAAAATTTGAATAAATAATGTTTTATTGGACATGCAACTATAGGAAGTGACATGACGTTGATACCCAGAAATTTCTGGAAGAAATTAGGAAAACAAATATTAAAGAAAACCCTTGTTCAATGGATCTGTGATAAAAACATTAGGCTATTTTGAAGCCTACCTGGAACTAAAAAATAAGTTTGACATATTACCCATTATTGTGGCAAACTGTGAAAAGAATCATGGTCTAATAACTAATGATGTATTGAACATAAATTCGACAAAGTTAATAAACAAAGTCAAGGCAGTAGAAACTGGAATGTTAAAAATCTATGAAGCAAATTTAAGACTGAAAGAAAATGTCCCCCCCCCCTCATATTTTCAAGCATGAAAAGTGCCAGTCCATTTACTACCAATAGTGGAAAAACTAAAAACATTACTGGAACAAGATCTACAAAAGTTCCACCAGAAGGGAGCAAATGGGCCTTAAGAAAGGAGGATGGGGATCTGTGCATTTGTGGTGACTACAAAATAGGCATAAATCACAAAATATGTACAGACTCATATACTATCCCAATGTAGAATGAACTTTGAACTCCCTTGTGGGAATGAAAACATTCTTTAAACTTGATCTAAAGTTGGTATACCATCAAATACCTATTGACAAAGACTTTAAAGAAGTCACAACAATAAACACACCAATAAGCTTGTTAAGATGGAAAAGAATACTGTATGGAATTAAAACCACAAGTGCGATTTTTCAAAGGGCTATAGAGCAAGTTATTGGTAGTGATATAAAGAATACAATATGTTACCAGGATGACAGTTGTGGTGGTACTATTAATGACTAAGAATTAAAATGGAAAACCAGTATAGTATAGAATAAGTTAAAAAATGCTGGATTAACAAATAATGAAAAACAAATGTGTGCATTATACTAAAGAAATATCATTTTTGGGATATTTCATATCTAATGAAGGCATATCACCAGATGAATCGTTAATTGACAAAATATTAAAAGTTAAAGTATCTAAGAACAAAAAAAGAATTGGAATCTTTCTTAAGACTTGTAAATTTCTACAGACAATATGTAGAGCGATACTCCAAATTGACAGAACCTTTTACTGCTTTAAGAAAAAAGAATGTGGAATTTATTTAGACAAAAGAAGAGCAAGTGGCATTTGAAAATTTAAAAGCTGTTCTGGAAAATAAGCCAGTGGGAAAAATATTCAACCTAGAAAGGAAATAGTAGTAACAACTGACACAAGTGAACATGCAATTTTGGGAATATTATATCAGGATGGTGATCTTATCATTATGTATCTTCCAAGAAAATTGTCAAAAGCTGGACATAACTACTCAAATATTGAGAATAAAGTGATGGCCATGATATGGATGACAAACAGAGCTTGTTAGTTTTTGATTGGAAAGAAATTCCTACTAATGTCCAACCATAGACCGTTAGAATACAGATTTAATCCTAGGAAGGAACTTCCTAAAGTAACGTTGTCTAGAATTCTAAGATGGACCTTAATATTAATGGTGTTTGACTTTGATATTGAGTATGTGAAAGGCAATACCATTCCGCATGCAGATGCTTTGTTGAGATTGAGGTTCATTACTTCTGAACGTGAGAAAGAGGAGGAAAAATTCGAAGATACTTTCTTACACTGGGTCAAAACTGTTGATTGACAAATTAGCTGAGTATATGAAGAAAGATCCCATATTGAAACATGACAATGTTCATTGCAGAATAACGTCTACACAAAGGCAATTAAGGCTAGAAGCATGGTGGCCAGGCTATTCTACAGATGTAGAAGAATACATAAAAAGGTGCAAAATGTGCAATGTCAGAAGAACATTTAGACAGACAAAAGCAAATACAGGACCTAAGGAGTCCCAACCTTTGGACTGACTACACATGGATCATGCCCGTGTTAACGGAGTAGGATTATATTACTGTTATATAGAAATAAAGTGTTGTTACCGACACTGGAGTTTGAATAAAGATCACCAGTGAGCAAACACAGGTGATTCCATTTCTAATAAGTAGACCACGTGATTGTAAAGGAAATGTATATATGGGAATTAGCGTGGCATCAAATTGATCACTATTTCTACACTATCCTCTATTACTATACAGATCACTATTCTCTATACTATTACTGTACTATTTCTCTATACTTATCACTATACGGATTACTATTCAGCTCACTATTTGGTGGTTACATTACGAGCGAGTATTATTGAGCAAGTACTATTAGTGTGAGTGTTATTTGAAGGTGTCTGACACCAGTATTGTTCAATAGGGTTACTATAGTTGTATCTGCGATTGCAAAGTCTCTACTACAACAAGCATTACAAAAGTGACAAGTGTTTGGTGACATCACAAAAATTACGAATACTGGAAGATTCATATTCAGGCTGGCCAGAAGTAATATAAGACTCCAAAAAAAGAAGTTTGACCGTTAAGCAAGCGTTAAAGATCATAATTTCAAGAAATGGAATTCTGAAATTCTAGTATCTGACAACACCCAGAGTTCTGTAATGAGGAACTATGCCAATGATTGAACAAAACTTGATGCACGCGATATAAAACCCTCTATGTACCATCCGCAAATAAACGGATTAGCAGAAAGGATGGTGCAAACTATAAAAACGGATTGGAAATATGCGTATAACGGAAAGAAAAGATAGAAACATTTCTTCCTAGATTGTTGCTAAGTTATAGGACAATACCACATGCTGGAAGATTGGAAAGTCTGTCTACCCTCATGGGTAGACAAATTAGAGCCCCATTGACCATATCCTAAGCTACCAATGAAAAACTATGGTACAAAAAGAATAGTGAATCTAATCTACAAGAAGCAGATTCATAATGCAAAGTGGACAGAAAACTATGATATTAGAAAAAAAATGGAAATGGGATAATAGTGCATGTAGAACAAGTTAGATTGCAACATGATAGCGATGAAGAAATAAATGTATAGTGAGCCTGAAAGTAGTGAAGGCAAAAGTGTCATATCAATGTAAAACAAATATGACAGTGAAATCAAGAGCAATATAGACTCTGAAGGTAAGCAAAAACAATTGTTGGAGGAAAACTCCTATGAAAAAAAAAAGAAGTTCAAGATCTCCTATATCTATATAATCTCTTAGGGAGAGGGAGGAAGATAGGAGGAGACAAAAGCTCCCAGAAAAAGTACCAGGGAAAATAAGGGGATAATACAGTGAGATGAGGTGACTCATTTACATATGAAATCACAAAGAGTATAAGTAGCTAAAGCTATTACCCATAAGGCAGTTGAGTGCATACTACTTCCTGTGGGTCAGTAACACAACAATACAGTGTCTATTTTAAACAGGAAATATCCACTATAATAATATTTGAAGTAATAAAAAAAGAAACCCATTAACTGAATTCTTATATATGTTAGTGGAGAAACAAAATGCAAAACTTCTCTGGTTCTTCAGTATCTATCTATATTTCTGAGATGAGGTATTATGTATATTATTTACATTATTCAGACTATTGTCCTCATCTTTGTCGCCATATTTGTCACAACTTTTCGTTCGTTGTACGCTCCGGCCTTCTTCAGGTGGCTAAAATGTCGAACTGAACCCTTTATTTCGCTCAGGAGATTTTTGTGGCCTAGCATATGTGCCGATTCCTTAAGTTTACAAATTTTACAATGGTGTTCTTTGTCTATGATCTCAACCTGATACCACAGAGGATGGTGATCTCCATTCTCTCTCCATATATGCACATATGCTAGGCCACAAAAATCTCCTGAGCTGACCAAGCATAGAAATGAATACAATATGGGAACCAGTAATAAGGAGTGCCAGAGAAAAGCGATAATAACAACAAAAATTGCAATATGAGCTCTGGAAAAAAATGATTGCTGAAGACATTAGGTTTATAATACCCAGAATTTCATACACAGATGTCCTCAAGAACACATGGCACAGTGGATAAAGGCAGTAGTTAGATCCAGTGACAGGACCCAAAGAGTGTGAGTTCAATAGAACTTTCAACAGGAGATAACTGACATCCATTAAAACATGGCACATGGAACTAGAAGTCTACCCCAGTGAGCAAAATAAAGGGTTCAGCTCGACACTCCAACCACCTGAAGAAGGCCAAAGCATAAAATGGCCGAAATGTTGTGATAAATATAGCGACAAAGATGAGGACAATAGCCCAAATAATGTTCTTTGGGCCTCGTTTCAAAATGTGTGTGTGTGTGTGTGTGTGTGTGTGTGTGTGTGTGTGAGTGAGTGAGTGAGTGAGAGAGAGAGAGAGAGAGAGAGATCTAAAATTTTTGTGACATTGAATAAGAGAGTAAATCAAAGGGCAAATTTGACATTAAATCCATGACATTCCAAAGGGCTTCCAGTAAGCAAGGCTCAGCCCCAAAGGATGTCACAGTAAGCAAGGCTCTTTTTACCCTATTTAAATAAAGCACAGCCTCTTCATTCAGATTATTTTAATAACACTGGAAGTAATAAAAATATTGTATTATAAATAAATCTGTTAACACTTTAAAAATTGCTTTAAGTTTCGGATATGAAACTGAACAGATATGAGCTCTTGAAAAAAATAATCTGAGAGAAGTGGATGTGCTTTCCTTACATAGGGTAAAAAGAGCCTTGCTTAACTGTGAAGTCATTTGTGGCTGAGCAGTTACTGATAAAGAAAATGGAATTAGTGAATCAACTTCAAGTTTCAACCAAGACTACAAATTCCTTGGAAAAGGTATGGCACCATTTCTCTCCCACAACTATGGGTTAATAGCAGAGCAGACTGGGTTCTGTAGCTTTGTTTGTTAACCAGTCTAATATATTGTTTTCAAAACAGTTTTAGTTTCTTTTGTTTTACAACATATCAACGTCAATGGGTTAATTAATACCGACAAGAGTTTTAGGATAGGTGCATATGAATAGAATATGTATTCTTTATAAGAATTCAGTTTGTGGATCAGATTTCATTGACATATTTTTGTAAAGAAGGTTTTTATCAAAGGTATTGCTGGTAATATATTTTTTTTTTTCAAAAATGTATTTGTTATATAGGAATAAAGTGTTGCTGGTGACACTTGAGTTTGAACATAGATCACCAGTGAGCAAACGACCGCATTATTATGAATTAAGTAGGCCACGTGACCATAGAGGAAACGCATATATGGGAGGTAGCATGTGTCTAATTGATCTCCATTTCTAGTCTATCATCTATTACTAAGAGATCACCATTTCTACTCTATCCTATATTACTATATGGACCGCTTTTCTCTACTCACTATACTATTTCTCTACTCAGATCACTATACGGATTACTATTCAAGCGAGTATTATCGAGCAAGTACTATTAGTGCAAGATAATTTGAAGACGTCTGACACCAGCATTGTTCAACAGTGTACTATAGTTGTATCTGCAATTACAAAGTCTCTACTACAATGAGCATTATAAAAGTGACAATGAGTGTTTGCTGACATCACAAAAGTATTGCTGGTAATATTTTTTTTTTTTTAAATGTATTGCTAGTAATTTTTTTCCCCCATCAAAATGGTATTTTTACTATAAAAATCTATTTTTATACTTTCATAGTGTTTTGACACCAGCTTGGAGGTTAACTATTTGCCCATAGCTGAGACCCTAACAGATGCTACCACCACAGGTCAGGGTGAACCTGTGTAACAGAGAGAGTTTGGGAACCACAGACAAACACACACACATATATATTTTTTTTTTATTGAAATTGGAGTAGATTTAAACAGTGAAATTAGATCAGAACAATTTTGTTTACTGATGGGAATCTGATCTAGCCCATTTGGAATTGAGTCATTAGGAAGACAATGCTAAATGATCGAGATAATTTTTATCGGTTAAAATTTGAAATAAAGCTTACTAAGGCTATGAGGAATTTTGAAATTCACATGATTTTGGGTTGAAGGTAGCACTCATAATAATCGCGTGTGAGTCAAGGGTCGATTTATGATCAGCCAGGTTTATCTACATAAATGCGCACAGAAATCTGTTGACAGAGTGGTTGGCTTGTCTGCCGTCGAGTGCAGTTGAGCTGGGTAGAGAGAGGTCAGAGACTGGAAGTGACATCAGAGATTGGAACAAAATGCCCGCTGACATGTGCTGCTGATATAAGTATGAAGAAGCGAATTACTCCTCCAACAATCTAAGACTGCTACTGCTACTATTATTACTACCACTGGAAACGGAAACGTCGAACAAGCTACAATAATCAAAAGGTTGATTTTGGGCTCGTCTGTCATCGAGTGCAGTCGAGTTGGGTGGAGAGATATCGGAGACTGGAAGTGATGTCAAGGATTTGGAACAAAACCCCCGCTAACATGTACTGTTAATATAAGTACCAATGCTTCTGCTACCATGAAGATTACTACTACTGTTACTACTGCCGAGGAGAACGCAGTTATAAACTTTAAGCCATGCACAGAAATCTTTATCTCTCCATCGCAAGAGTCGTATATCGTTCCGAGACAATTTCACAACAAGCTAATCACAACACATTCTCTCTCTGTCTAGAATCCAGTGTATGAGTTTTTACGTCAATTATTTTCTTTTCTGTAACCCATTTCTTTTCTATACTATTCTTTTCTGCTATATAAGAGACATTAACAATTCAACCATTGAACAGTTGTTTGTCCGGCTTTCTGCGGATATATATTTTTTTTGGTGCATTCTAAATTTCTTAGCACAGACTCTCCAGCCGTGTCTACATCTTCAGTCGACCATGAATGGATGAACATCACTTCTGCTTTCTGCATCAAAACAAACACAACGTGGGCAGGAAGCAGGATTAAACCAGCAGACCGGTCGAATGATCTACGGATGCTCAGGGGACCTACGGTCACTCCCTTAAGTTCGGTTAAGACCGAGTAGACACCTCAACCCAGAGAGTAAGACATCGGAGGTTGAGGGGATGGAGTGAAAATGTTAGACTGGAAACAACAGCAATTAAGAGATGTTTTTACGCTCTTCAGAACCGCCCAGTAAGAGACTTTGCTGCCAGATGTAATTTATCATCATACCCAGAACTCTTCAAAATAGGAGTGGAGCCCCTAGAGAAGATTAGTGCAAATTCTGCAGCCAAAAAAGGCCACTGACTGTAACATATCATACCATTGAAAAAGACCATTTTGGAGGCTGAGAGAATGGAACTGGGGATATGCAATGACTTGACTTTAAAAAGATTCACGCATAGGATACTGTGAAAATCTCGTACATTATGCATCTACAGAGATTATCAGATGATGATCAATAAAGAGATGTAAAGTTTTGATCACAGATGTCATTGATAGGATTTAGGATTATCTTGAAGTTTACTTATCAGCTGTAATTTTCCTGTAAATTTTTAAGACAAGAATTCAAGGAAGTACAGAGTAGCATTAAATGTTATCAACTTCTGAAAACAGAACTATACAAATTAAGTTTCAAATTCTGGTGAAGACTAAAGTTATTAAGGACGACAAATCTCACTACCTATATACTTAGTCCCATCGCTAGTCATCTTAGCCATGATCTTGTTACTGGTACATTATTATGGTCTGCAATTTGTATTCAGGCTTTGATATTGATACCATATAACACAGTAGAATGTAAATATTTAGAGAGGAGGTGGGTGCTATCAAATATCTACCTTTGCAACTGAAATGTAACAGAGGACAAAATGTTCAAATTCTGATAGCTCAGTTCACCATAGCAAACTGATGACTTCCTGTAGTCATGAGACAAACCAACCAGTAGGATCTTTACTAATGTTCACCCAATACAAGGCCCAAGAGCTACTCAAGGTAGAAGGCTACTGATTAAGTCATGTAGTATGGATGTAAAAGGCTGAAGTAGGAAGTGAAGGTTCTGAGGATATGGAGGATAGATAATGATTGACTCTAGATTTGAAAAATATTTAGATTGTGGTCATTGGGGAGGCATCCACATGGGAGTTTGTTCCACAAAGTAGTGGTTCCTGGGAATAATCTGTCCATATGGAACTTCCTTCTTACAAATAGTATATGTGGGGAATGAGGATGATGTAACTCTGTGGATGTAGCATGGTGGGTCTCAGCTGTAAAAGTCTGAACTGATGGAACTAAAGAATAAAGCTTGTCTGAACAATGGCCATGGAAATAGCAATAGAGTAGAGGGAAAAGGGTCTGCAGGATAGAAAGTAAATTCTCACCCATAATGCTGTGTAAATGTTTTTGAATTCTGTCAAGATGGTAAAGTGAAGATTAGGAAGGGTCCTGCACAAATATGGTAGCAATTCTTCATTTTTGGCCTGATCTGACTCTTGTAAAGATGTAGCATAATAGGAGTTTGGTACTTGCTAGAGTGGTTTAATGAGTCAACCATTTTTCCAGGATTAAGCTTATTAAGACAATGAGTAAAACTAAGCAGGAGAGTGGAGTAGTGGTAAAGTAAGTGGGCAATGTTAAGCTAATATCAAACCTTGCCTCTCTCTCTCTCATATATATATATATATATATATATATATATATATATATATATATATAAGGTAAAGACTTAATTAGTCATCATATAACCAGTTATAACTTTATTTCAACAGTTATATATATATATATATTTCAACAGTTATATATATATATATTTCAACAGTTATATATATATATATTTCAACAGTTATATATATATATATTTCAACAGTTATATATATATATATATATATATATATATATACATTTCAACAGTTATATATATATATATATATATATATATTTTATCTAAATTGCTAAAGCTATACCACCCCACTTCTTTCCTCCAAAAACCCTATGTACATCTCTTATCACTTTACTTCCCCTTTTTTATTTTTCACTTTTTTCTCCTTTTCCCATATCATTTCGGTTGAGTTGACTGATTAAATAGGTCAATGTCTTATCTTTACCCCTCCTTCCTCAATATTAAGTATTATGATAAAAAGAAATATAAAAATAAATTTTAAAACTCTCCCTTCCCTCTCTAAACTCGACTGTCTCTCATACCATTCCTCACCACCCTCTATGTCAACTTATATAAGCTTAATACTGCCTGTCAAAAGTGTAAATTTTAATTCCATTTTTTGTTTCACCTTTTGAAAGCAAAGTCTGAAGATCCAGAGAAAAATAAAATTCTCTGGTGAAATAAATTATTACAATGGAGCCTTAAAGTGGTCTGTTTTTCTTTAAATTAAATTATTCGCTCTGACTTAACATTGGGCTCTCGGGATTTCATCCTCCTTGGGATTATCCATATGGATCACCAAGATTTTTGTTACTTATATATATATATATATATATATATATATATATATATATATATATATATATATATATATATAGTGTAACCCGGATACAAGAGAGTTGTTGGGACCGGAGAAGAAGTCTCTTATATCCGGGTTTGGTCTATTTTATATACATTAACACAGGCTCTAATTTGGGACCAGAGAAAATCTCTCTTATATCCGGGTTACACTGTGTATACATATATATATATATATATATATATATATATATATATATATATATATACCTGCCCCATTAGACTGACTACATCATGATATAAATTAGCCAATTTGATAAAAAAATAGACATAAAAAAAAGAAAAAATGAAGTAGCAATTTTAACTTAAACTTAAAAAAATTGTTTTGGGGAGGCTTACACTATTGAAGAGAGAGAAGTTGGTGAAGGAAAAAGAAGTTTGTATATAGGAGTAAGGGAAGGTAGATTTTATGGGTAAACCTTTAACCACACTACCGGTAATAAAAATCATGGAAATGTGATCTATGTTGTTATTCATTTAAACATCATCATCAAAATAATAATAATAAAAAAATATGACATAATATTTAAAAAAGGTGAAAAAATAAATAATAGTTATAAAAGATTACCTATAATTTAAGTATATCCATGATATCCACATAAATACATCTATAAATGCATTTACATAGTACACATAAAAATTATATATGCATATACATACATACATATCTCTCTCTCTCTATATATATATATATATATATATATATATATATATATATATATATATATATATATATATATATATATAAATAAATACACGCACACATACAGTTACAAGCCTAAACATAAATTTTACAATGTTTGACGCCAAATAAATGTTTATTTTTAAGACAATTTAAACTTTTTTATGGTGACATTTAAATATGATTTAATTTTTCTGGTTAAATAACTGGCTTATATTTTTGTACTTAATTATTTTAATTTTTTTTACAAGCATAAATTGCATCAGTTTCTGAAGCAGTAACTCAAACTCCTAACAGCCTATATATATATAGATATAGATATATATAACTGTTGAAATAAATTTATAACCGATTACATGATGAGTAATTAAGTCTTTTTTCCTTGTTATTTATTTATTTATATTGCTCCATATATAAATTTATACATTGACTTCTCATCATGGAGTTTTTTAATATTTTTATATTAAAAAGTCCTCATTCGAACAATCCCTAATACCTATGAACTTGGTATTATATATATATTAGTGAATATTCACTAATATATACTTATAGTTTGTTTTATAACATTGAGCACTGTATTTATAACAATTAGGAATAAATATACTTACATATGTGCAAGTATTTGTGCGTGTATATACATATTTTTCCTACCCATTCCTACATTATATATATATATATATATATATATATATATATATATATATATATATATATATATAATTTCAATATGTATTATTTATATATGTTTAGTACTTATTGAAAAGCTCTCAATATCAGTGATAGAGCTAACATATCTAGTTGTATTGATGTGAGTTTTCGACCCTGGGTTTCATGCCCATGTGATCATCAGACAAGTGATATATATAAGTTTTAGAGAAGATGGAAACAAAAAGGACACACAAACAGACATTTATATATATATGTATAAAAACTTCAAATGATATTATAGTGGATACTCGTATTCAAAATATAGAATATTTCAAATACACGTATTCACTATAAGGTTTGAAGTAATAAAAATGTCAGATTAAAAATAAATCCTTTAATTCTTCCAAGGCTAGAGAGCTCATTCTGCCTGACTAATACATAGCAGGCAGAGAAGAGAGATGGATGAATGCCTTTTGAGAGGTCATTAGTGCAAAAATGAATAGAGTAGATTTGGCTGGCATTGAACTTGGCTCTTCGTTTCAACTTTCTGTGCCGATAACCATTACCCTAACTATGTATCCTTGCCGATACGTACCAGTTTTAAATGCAGTTAGCATCATTATTATTATTATTTCAATTCCCCTTGCTACTGTTAGAAATTGCTGTGCATATATGTCAGAAATTCTTTGGGTATTTGATATATAAATCCCACACATTATATCAGGGATTATATTTAACTGAATAAAAAACTTGTTCTAGCCTATTTAGTAAAGGCATTCATTGTTTACACTATTTAAATTGTTCAGATTATTGTCCTAATCTTCCTTTATCATATTCATGACATTTTGACTGTTGTACACTCTAGCCTTCTTCAGTTGTTATACGTTGGAATGGCTCAGTGGATAAAAGTGTTGGTTGATGTAATCCAGTGACTTGACCCAAACAATTGCGAGTTCAATACCTGGCCACAGCAGAGGTAAACAAAAAACTTGGAGTGTTGAGTTACTAAGGGAAATAACTGAAACTGAGATAGTGGAACTAGAACAATCTACCCCATTGGATGAAATAAAGGTTTCCATTTGAAATTATAATGTATAACACCTGAAGGTGGCTGGAACATACAATGGCTGAAACATTGTAAATATGACAATGAAGATGAGGACAATAGTCTGAACAATGTAAATTGTTACAATATCTCATCTCAGAAATATAGACCGGCATTCATTGTATTTAGTTTTAGCAGACAGACCATCTGATATCGATATAATATTATTGATATAAAGGCTCAAAAAATACCATCATTAGACCATCTTATCCCAGATGGAGAAGAGACTTGAGGTAGTAGAAATGTGGCCCTACAGTAGGATGTTGAGAATACCATCAACTGAATATGTGAATAACAAAATGTTAGAGAAGATGGAAACAAAAAGGACACTTATATGTAGCACCAGAAAGAGATTCTTGAAATTTCTAGGGCACATAATGAAAAAAGAGGGCTTGGAAAATTTGATATTCACAGGACATATTGAAGGCAAGTGAGAGAGAGAGGAAAGTAGTAAATAACCTACCTATCGAGCTTGTACAAATGTTTGGCAGAACCAGGGTTAGGAGAGATAGCAAAACGACAAAATTTACTGAGCCACAAAGGACAGGAAATTGTGGAGAGCCATGATCACCCACGTCCTGAAGAGACATGGCACATAGAAGAAGAAGCTATCCTTTTGGATGGCGATGCATTGAATATAGGAGTTGGTTAAAACATGTTATTATCATTGTGCGTCATGAACTCAATCTTATCATTGTGCGTCATCAATCCCTGGATCAAGTAGCAAATCAGAAATGAAAAATAACTGACATTACAGGAACAAAATAAGAATAATCAACAGATATCCCATATCAGCTAAATGATGATAACCAGAGGGTACTTGGTAAAAATATTGTATCTATAATAATGTCTATAACATCAAAGATGAAAACAATATTTTGAAATAATTAAAATATAGATATCATTAAAAGTTATATTTCTTATGGAATAAGCATGCAACTAAATTGAAAACTACTTTTTTATTTTTATACCAAATTTATTTTGAAACTTCTTACTGTGAATTATTTTTAAAAATCATTTCACCCCAAGCAAGGCAATAAAGCCACTAAGACACAAGGAGTTATTGAGTTAGAGAATATGAGAAGAATATACTATTAAAGAGAGAAGACAATAAAAGAACAAGAATTAAGACAGAAGATAATGATTAACATTGCATTTAAATTTAGGAAAATCAAAGTTGACTGGGAAGCAAGAAGCCGGAAGAGAGTTCCACAAGTGAGAAGTGCGACAGAAGAAACTTTTAGCAAAGAATATAGAATCATTTGAATAAATTAAAAACAAAAAAAAAAAAAATCTTGACATATTTATTTAATGAATTTTGTCTATTCTATATAACAAGTTGCCACTTGTTCATAACAACAAATTATATAAGCATATTCATGAGCACACTATGTGTTGGGTTAGTGGCAAACAAGCTGTTCTCAAGACTCGTTAATATCGAGTAGTGAATTTGAAGCTCACTTGGTGCTCCATACTTGTGACCTTGTGTCAAACTAAGTTAAATATATAAATATAATTGGGAGTATTTGGGCAACAAATCTTTGTTTAAACATGTTTCTTAAATAAAATAGACAAACTGAACTTGATTTAAAATATTTTTCTCTGATTGACAGATTAATTTCTCAATGTTAGAATTGAAATTTGTCAATGACTGAAGTCATTCAAAATTTCAAAATACTTAATAAACAGACATAAACTATAGACAATTCTGTCATAATTTTTTATACTCATATACAAAAATTAATCTGTCAATAAGAGAAAAAATATAATTGGCACAATCTATTTTATTTAAAAGAACATTTTTTAAACTAAAATAATATGGATCAATAAATATACATATAAAATTTCATACAAATAAAATTTCAAGACAGACCTTGAAAAGTATATATATATATATATATATACACAGGCAAACAAAGACAATCTGAATAATAATGAGATTTAACATATTTTAATAGTGCTCAATATTAGAAATAGAGCCGATACAAAGTTTGATATAGTGTTCTTCAAAATGTTCTTTAATTTAACATTAGAAAAGGCTTAAAATCCTGGTCTTTACAAGCTCTTTAGCATTACTGTCAGTTTCATGATAAACTAGATTTTCAGATGTCAGAATAAAACACTTCAACAAATATACACACACAAACACAAAATATATTTAAATCCACACACAAAATATATATTTAAATGCACATACATGGCACGTAAATAAACACACACACACATTTAAATACACATAAAAATACACATATATTTAAATATACATGCAAACACACACATATATTTAAATACACAAACATACATATTTAAATACACACACAAATACATATATGTATAAATATACAGACACACTCACATCTACACAAACATGCATATATATATATATATATGTATGTATGTATGTATGTATGTATGTATTTTTCTTGGCTTGGCTTTGTGAACAAAGTTTTATGAAGTGGGCTGTCCACGTTGACTGCAGGCACGATGATGGCCGACGAATCCGATGCATAACAGGCAAGTCTGGCTGCAGCAACTGCAATTAAAGGTCTGGTCTGGTATAGCTGCTGAGGCTTCCTGGTCCTTCCTCCTACAGTTTCTCCTTCAGGTTGGCCCTGCGAGAGTCCTCAAAGGTGGAGATGGCTTGACAGTCACCAGCAAGTGTTGACCACTGGTGATGGTCAATGTGGCAGTTACTGAGGGACTTCTTGAGGGAGTCCTTATAACACTTCCATGGTCCCCCATTCTGGAGACGTGCCTTCCCCAGCGTAGCTGTAACGTCAATAACATGGCTTCAATGCTGGTGATTTTTGCCTGTTCGAGGACCGCAACGTTGGTGACATAGTCACTTTATGGTACAGAGACAGCGCTGATGGAAGTGCTCAAGGAGTCGTAGGTGGTGGCAGTAGGTTACTGACGACCCTATAGACGCTAATCTTAGTGCCCTTCTTCAGATGCTTGTTGTTTCAGACTCTTTTGTAGAGTCTGCTGAAAGCGTTGTTTGCTTTGACCAGTATGTTGTCAACTTCCCTGTCGATACACACAAACATACATACATATTTATATTCACACACGCAAACATACATACACACATATATAAATACACACAAACACACACACTGTATATATATATATATATATATATATATATATATATATATATATGTATATGCATATATGTGTGTGTGTGTATATATATATACACACACACACACACACATACATATGCATATACAGACACACACGAACACATACATATGTCTAAAGTCATACAAATACAAACACGCACAGAAAGTGCTACTGATTAAAATGTTCAAGGAAATTGGGTTGTGGAGAAAAATGGCTTACTAAATTAACCAGATTCAACACTCTCCTTCACACTGGTTTTTTTTTTTTTAAAAAATGGTTAAAATTAAATATTATGACATGACTCACAAGTGGCAAAAGTCTGTACTATATTCAGTTTGCTGTTCATGTGTACAGTCTTAAATGTACAAGGTAACCAAAAAAGTTCTGTCCGTTTTTAAAGGAAAAAAAGAAAACGCTTCGCAGTATGTGTAACTTATATTTAGTCTTCGAAGTTATCGCCATTGGCATCCAGCACCTTCTGCCAACATGTCTCCAGCTGTTCAATGCCTTTGCGGTAGAACTCGGAGGGGGGGGGGTCATTGGTGAAGGATTTCCCACGTAGATGATTATCCAGGGAGTGGAAGAGGTGGTAATCGGATGGCGCAAGGTCAGGTGAATAAGGTGGATGGCACAAAGTCTCCCACCCAAGTTGCTGTATGGTATCCCTGACCACTCGTGCGACATGCGGCCTGGCGTTGTCATGGAGGAAAAGCCCACCTTTGCGATTCACCAGTGCTGGCTCATTCTGGCGCAATGCCTGTTGCACACGTTTCAATTGCTGCGAGTATAGGTCTCCAGTGACCGTTTGGCCCGTTGGTAGCAGTTCATAATGAATCACTTGACGACCTGTCCACCAGACACAAAGCATAATCTTGCA
Organism: Acanthosepion esculentum; assembly: GCA_964036315.1. Taxonomy (NCBI): domain Eukaryota; kingdom Metazoa; phylum Mollusca; class Cephalopoda; order Sepiida; family Sepiidae; genus Acanthosepion; species Acanthosepion esculentum. The sequence goes on from OZ038499.1 coordinate 36,983,191, forward strand.
TGGGTGCATAGGGGGTCTTACGGTGTGAGGGACAGCATCCTGAGGAGACAACCAATGTCTGGAACGCTTGGGAGTTTCATATAGAACCCACTTTTCATCACTGGTAAGCACTCGATTGAATAAGGATGCGGTACAGTGGCGAGAAAGCAGTGATACACAGGCTGCCATTCGTTGTCCCTTGTGGACCTCCAACAGCATTTGCGGAACCCACTTGCTCAGTTTGTACGTCTTACCTAGGCGGTGCAGGTGAAATCTAACTGTTTCATCGGAAACGTTGAACTGTCTTGCAAGTTCACCACACATTAGACTATTGTCCTCTTCAATGGCCGCCTTCAGGACTCCATCATTCAAGACCTGTGGTCGTCCACTGCGAGGCTCATGATGGAGAGACAAATCTCCAGACTTGAATTTTTGAAACCAACGCCTTGCAGTACGTTCATCAACAGCACTATCCCCAAACGCTTGACATATGCTACAACTTGATGCAGCTGCTGATAAGCCCACTTTGAAGTCGTAAAGCAAACAGCCCTGAACGAGATCTCTAGACACTTCCATCCTTCTCACAACTGTCTGGCTTATAACTGATGGCCGGGCACGGTGCGCGTTTTTTTTTATAACGTCTGATGTTCCTACTTCCGGCTGTCTGAATTTGAAAACAATTGCTACACGCATTTCGTATATATTTCAAATTCATTCAATGGCTAATCAAAAAACAGACAGAATTTTTTTGGTTACCTTGTATTTAGACTTTTGTGTAGTAATGTATACACACACACACACACACACATTTATTACTTCAAACATTATTATAGTGGATACTTCATATTTGAAATAATAAAAATTTTGGATTAAAAATAAATAATAACTGAATTCTTATTGCAAAAACAAAATCCCAGATTCCTCTGGCTCTTGTTTGAAAAAGTTTCAAAATGTTTCCTCTGTGTGTGTGTGTGTGTGTGTGTGTGTGTGTGTGTGTGTGTGTGTGTGTGTGTGTGTGTGATGGGGTGAGAGAAAAAAACACACAAATCTTTTGTGACAGTAAATAAGAGACTAAACCAAAGTGCAACTTTTGAGGTTAAATCCGTGACATACTGAAAAAGAAAGAAAAAAGAAGATTAAGAGTTGTTGCCCTTAGGCTGGATAAAAGTGAGAATTTGATGAGAAAAAAGGGCTCATATAATGCATAATAATTACAAGGTAGATCATGATGTCACTTTAAGGAGAATTAACACCTTTCATAACAATGACATTACTGTGTAATATATTCTTTATGTCAATAACCACATAAGCGTATGGACGCTGTAGGGAGATGTAAACACGTGAGAAAAAGTGAGGCAGAATTCCTTATACATACTTAGTGTGCTTATTTCATGAGAAATTTAGGCTTTTTTGGTCTTGTGAAAATAACGTGCAAAGCAAAAATACAATATTGTATTTCACACTGCTTAACATACCACAGTGTACTCCATCATAATGTTTGAGTGCATTTTCATTTTTAAGCTAATATTTATGAAGAAATTATCAGTAAAATAGTTCAATTTCTCCATAAATACAGGAAATTGGCTGGATAATTAATACATTAGTTCATGGATTTGGTGACATAGTAATTATGAGTTCAATGCCTGGCCAAGTAGTACAGACTCAGTGGGAACAGGGTAAGCAACAACTGGGTAATAATAAATAAGAACAAGATGAGACACCCCAAGACATGGACAGTGGAATGAGAACAATCTACCTAAGTAGACTAAATAAAGGGTTTAAAATTCCCTGATAGTTACCCATGTAATTGTACAACACCCTCCCCAGTCGTCCAAGACTTCCAACACTGTTGCTGGTTGCTGAAGTGACCACTTCAGTCCCAAGTAAACCTTCTCCCACATTGTGATTTAAGGTTGATCATAAGGCAGCTAAGATCGAATCATTGCAGATATCTTCGTGTTGGGCTGATCCAAGCAGGGTGATGACGTACAGATAAAAAAAATAACTCAAATAAATTGAACCGTATTTACTTCCTCTTGGATTTAACAACAATTAACCAATTACTGTATGAAGGATTTGATATAAAAATAGTAGTATTTTTTTTTAATTTATTTTCTTTCTTTGTGTCTTAGCCCTGCTTGGACCAGCCCAATACAAAGATACCTAACGACGATTCGATCTTGGCCACCTTATGATCAAAGCAAATCACAACATGGGATAGGGCAGGACTGGGATTGAAACGATCACCTCATTGATCAGCCGCAGTATTGGATGTCTTGGACAACCGGGGAGGGTTAGGGCCACACCTGGATCAACGGACACCTGTTGTCCTGGGTATGATGATAAACTACATCCAGCAGCAAGGCCTCCAATCAGGAGATTGAAGGTTTTGAGGAGCATGGAACCAACTCTTAACTGCTGTTGTTCCCAGATTTGCCCCCACCTGACATGGTAGAACCTCTTAGGATCCCAGCTATGGATAGATAGTGAATTCCCAAGCAGAAATCGACAGTACATTTTTATAATAAAATGACCAATAATACATTTTTATAGCAAAATGGTAATCAATGCAACACTAAAAAAATATAAAATACATTTCTATAGTAAAATTATCAATAATACATTTATGATGTACAAACTATATATCTAAAAAAACAAAACAAAAAAAAAAACATATCTTTACACTGAAATTATATTTTCAGTGTAAAGATGTTTTTTTTTTTAGATATATAGTTTTGTAGAAAATATTAAATTTTAGCATTAAATAACTCACAGATATTGATATGCCACTAAACAAAATCAACCAACCAACAGACACCTGAAGAAGGTCAGAGGACACAATGGCCAAAACGTTGAGGGTATTACTCTGAATGTTAATAATGCAAATAAAATAATTCTAATGTTTTAAATGGAAGAAAAAAGTTTAAATCATAAAGAAAAATTCAACTGCTTAAGTTTATTCATAAATATATTAATTTTGAAAATTTGTAACAATTATAAAAAAAAAATGCATGCTTTGATTACTGACAAAAGTCATCCCTCCTGCATAAAATGTTCAGGTAGTTTTTAGATGCTAAAAATGTGTTATATACCTCAAAATGTGACATCTTTAGTGAATCTTATACAGTTCATGTAAACCATGATATATAAGATTTATTAAATAAATATCTAAAAAAGAACGATGATAAATATTGTTTAAAATAAAATTGGTAGTTTAACCTTTGTGCTCCCCACCCAAAGTCTCAAAAGGATGGGTTTTCCCTTAACAACACTATTATTTTAACTAAATTCACTCCTTAGCAATGTTTGTTTTAAAAAGCAATGATTGTCTTAAAACTAAAAAAGCAATGATTGTCATAAAACTTAAACATATGAAAGTGAAATTATACATTTCATTTGTTCTTAACAATTGACACCAAAAGTAATAAATACTATTTATTTATTAGATTGTTCATCAGAATTCTTGGCAAAACATTGATAATTGCCAATTTATTCAAACTTTATAAAATGATAAATAATAATGATTCCTATACAGTTGTTTCAAATAATTTAATAATTTAGTAAATGATTACAAATTTATAAATAAAAAATTGTTTTCATATTTATTTATTTATGTTGTAGCCTACCTACAGACGATGATGGGTATGTCCCCATTCACATAAATACAGTAGTAAATACTGTATGTTGGTCTGCAGTTGGATAATTATTGTGGAATTCACTTGACTCACTTCTAGCAGTTGACTACTACTTCTATGTGCCACTGGCGAATCTTATATGTGTTGTTCTTGTCCTAAGTATTATCGTTCATTAACAACCTTCATGTGATTATTCTATTCAGTAACCTTCCCTAGGTTACAACACTTTATAAACTGACAAATGATAAATATTGGTTATATTAGTTTTAATTAGTTTTATTAGTTCTTAGAATGTTGTAAATATAAAATTTATATTGTAAATAAACAATCTAATAAATAGTGTTTAATATTTTTATTGTAAATACTCAAGAACAAAAAAAAATGTATAAATTCCTCTTTCATCATGTTTAATTTTTATTACAATTCTACTCATCGTTTTTTTAAAACAATAACCAGCGCCGAGGAGTGAAGGTAGTTAAAATAATAGCAGTGTCAATGGAAAAAATTATCTTTTTGACACACTGTTTTTTTATGGGTACAAAAGTTAAAGATTGCTATAAAATCTACTGTTTCTATAACAGGAACATTAATCAATAGGTTTTTCAACATCTAATGATGCTAATATTTCATTTTGATTTGTTTTGAGAGTTTAAAAATAAATATGAAGCAAAGGAGATAATTTGATTTTATAGCACATTCTCTGATTTTCTTTTATGATAAACTATTTACATTTCGACTAAAGACTTAAACTTTGCTGTTATTATCACAAAATAACTCAGAGCAAGATGAAATCTCCCTAGATATGTACAATGGAATGAGAACAGTTTAACCCCCTAGATTAAAATAATGGGTTCTTTTTTTTCTTTTTTTTTTTTTAATCATCAAATGTCGGATTAAAATTGCTATGTAAATATATTTTAAAACCGTGTCAATTTTTAATCTTTTCATTTGTACCCCCGTACTTCTTTAAATATTGATATTGCAGTATTTTATTATAGTTGTTCAGCTCAAATGTTTAAATGAATTTCTATGCACATTTTATATCCTTGGAAATCACAAGGAATAGATGCAATCATTAAATTAAGAATTATGACTCATCAGAAAAATTCAAAACAGGAAAACTGGGAAGTTTTTATGGGTATTGATAGTTGCTATTATTTCTCCAAGCCCACATTGTTTGAATTCATTTGATTTTACATGTAAATTTTTATCTTGGGTATTCAAGCATATCAGGTAATTTAAAACAAATGCTACACGCACAATAGCTTAGTGGTAAACATTAACTAGTAAACTATGCTGTAATTTTCTCATAAAATTAATAAAAGCCATTCGTTGTGTCAGTATCAAAGGATATAATGCTATGTGGCTCCTGTAGCTGTAAATATGGCTGCTAGTATTTTTAATATTTTAATATTGTATCTCTGGTATTTTTATAATCTCCTTTAATTTCTATCTGAATTTCTCTAATTGATTCATTGATTTTGGTTTTTTTTTTTTTTTACAGTTTATCAACCATTTGTATTTTTGCAACTTTATTTAAAAACAGAATATTTTTAGATTGCATAAATTTTTTTTAGAGATAATAATGATTTATTAGCCCTGATTTAACACAGAGGCCTACAAGTTCCTTGAGGAGTGCTGCTCTGGGTCAAGAGAGTGGCTGTTGGAAGACCCTATATGTCTGGCAACAGGACTCTGCACCATCTCACACAAGCAGGAGAACCGAGTTATGGCTGTCAGAAAATTTCTGCAACCATATCACCCCTTACATTTGGCCACCTAACTCCCCAAACTGCAACCCCTTTGATTATTATGTGTGGGGTGCAAGAGACCAACAAAATTCCTTGTAAATACCAAAGATGAACTGAAGGCAAGGATTATGGCAACATTCACCAACTTAAACAAGGAAACCATCCAGAAGAGTTGCAGGAGATTCTGAAGTCATCTGGAGGCTGTGGTTGAAGCCAATGGTGATTTTATTGAATAAATTTACTCTTTAGTATTTCAAGATAATTTTGTTTAATTTTGGTAAATATATGTTAAAATGAGATGTCAGTGTTATTTTCATTTTTGTGTTATTAAGATGACAATTTATCCATCGCACCCTGTTCAGTTTAGTTTCTTTAAGAAATTGTAGGATATTATATGGATTAATGTTATGAAAGAGTTCTTTCATGTTGGTTGGTTGATTTTGTTTGGCAGAATATCAACATCTATAGGTTATTTAATGCTGAAATCTAAATATTTTGAACACAATTGTATGCCTTCAACTACAGATAAAATGTATTGGTCATTTTGCTATAAAACATTGTTGGTAATTTTACTATAAATATGTAGTGTTGATAATTTTTTTTATATAAAAATATATTGCTGGTATTTTTACAATAAAAATATATTTTTATACTTACAGTTTTTATAGTTCACTATTTGCCCATACCTGAGACTTTAACATGTGCTACCACCCCGGGTTAGGATGGACCCGGAAACAACAGCAATTAAGAGGTGGTTCCACGCAGACAAAGCTCTCATCAACAGACTAATAGGGGGAAGAGGTGGTCTGTTAAAGCAAACTGTCTGTGGATGGGATGATTATTCTTGAGTTATAAAACCGCTATAGTAAGTACTATTAGTTATGATCATAATGTAAATACTATAAACATGTATATATGGCATAAATAATATAGATATATTAATCAAAACAAAAATAATAGATTTCTCACAGTTACTTTCTCACATATGCACTAATGTATCGTACTTTATATACTATATACCTGTCTTGGTTTATAATTGAAAGGGCCACCATCACCGCCAAGTGAGCAGTTTGAGAACTAATATGACTTGTTCCACTAAGCCTGTAAATTTTGAAATATATTGCTGACAATTTGGAAGTTTTTTTCCAGCAGATTTTGTCTGTTGCATCCAAAGTCTGTTGATGGGGAGTCTGTAGATGAGAGGTCTGTCTGTATATACAAATTTATGATTCTAATATTATAACATTTTTTTTTTGCATACTAATATTCTTACTAATAGTTTCTCCTCTGTTTTTATTTCTTTTTCTCACTAAAACCATACAATGTCTCTGATATATGCTTTTTTTCCATCTTTCCTTGCAATCAAAACAGAATGGTCTATTATTTATCTGAGGTAATGACAGGTTGTAACATACATGCAAATGAAGGAACACTAATATGATTGTTAAAATGAAGGTTAAAAAAAAAAGAAAAAAAAAAGTAGATTTGTGTGACAGTCAATATCAGATATTACAATAATGAAACTTAAATGTTTAAATTTTAAATTATGTAACTATTTACTAATTCTGCATAACACTAATTTTATAACAGTAATATAAAGCTGACATCGCTGTGAGTAAGAAGAAAGGCCGGATATGAATATTCCTTCAAGCCAAGGGTCAATAGTTATCTATCCTCCTTCCTGTTATAACCTTTACTTCCTACCACCTCCTCTTTCATTCATTTCATACATCATTACCATTTTAACAGTAACTCTCTACATTGAGTGGCTCTCAAGCCTTGTATTGGTTGAATTCTAATATAAACATGTTCAAAGTGAAAGGAAAGAGAAAGAAAGATAATGAAAGATTAACACATTATTGGCCAGTTCTATGCTGTGAGTAGAAAAGATAATAATTTCTTATTGCGATGCTTTTATAGATATTAATAGGCTCCTAGGTTGATCTTTGTTAGAATTTTTTACATGAGGAATTATTATTTTATGCTTTGCTACTTGAACTAGCATGTTCATTTTAGTTGTTATACTCATAACATTTGGGCCATTGTTATTAGTCTTTATATTCTATAACCTTCTTGGAATTTCAAAATAAACCCTTTATTATCTGTCTATATTTCTGAGATGAGGTATTGTAACTATTTACATAGTTTGGACTCTTGACGTCATCTTTATTGCCATATTCACGATGTTTCAGCCATTGTAGACTGACATTCTTCAGGCAATAGATGTTGAAATTTAAAGCTAAAACCTTTTAGATCATGGGGGTAGACTGCTCTAATTCCATGTGTCATGCCTTTTTTGGATATCTCAGTTTCAGTTAATTCCCTTTAGTAACTCGACTCTCCAATTTTGTGTTTTCTCTCTTCACAACTGTTTAGGTCATGTCACTTTTTGGATCACTTCAACCCACACTTTTATTCACTGGGCCATGTGGGAGTGTACAACAGCTGAAACATCATAAAGATAAGGACAACAGTCCTAACGATGTAAATAGTGTAAATATAACCCATTATTCAATCCACAGAGATAGCGTGTTCTCATTCTGCTTTCCATGCTTAGGGGAGATAACTCATATCTGTTTTTCTCACCAGTCTTTTTCACCTTTATGTTGTTTGTTCATTCCTTCTCATGAACCAGAGCATTTGACTTTTCAGTATGATCAGACCCAGGGTATGTGTATACGTACGTGTGTGTGTGTGTGTGTGGTTAGCATCAAAAAGCTTATGCAACCAACTTAGCCCTGTTCAGAATTAGTTCTAGAAATTAATTATGCATTAAGATAAAAGTTTTAGTAATTGTATATTTAAGGGGAAAAGACTAACAATGGCAGGTGGTTGTATTAGATTATGTGTATAATCAGAGATAAAAGTGACTGCATTTTTTTCTCAGACATTAATATAAGCTTATTTGCATTAAATGAAATGGAACTAAATCACTGTATTTTTTTACAATGTATGTCTTTTCAGAATGTATGTTACCATGGCTCTCCATAAATTCCTTTTCTTTTTTATTTATTATCTATGAATTGCCATGGCTTCTTGGGAAAGATAGAGATATGGTTTCCAATTGCCTTCTCCACAGATTCCTTTTCTTTATTATCTGTGAATTGTCATGACTTCTTGGATAAGATAGTGGTGGGATTTCCTATTGCCTTTTCCATGGTTATGAATTCAGAGTAGATATTCTCTAAGATTCTTTTTCTATCTTATTCGTGAATTGTCATGATTTTTTTTTTTGAAAAATGGTGGAGTGGTTTCCTGTCACTTTTTCCACATTTTCGAATCCAGAATTGTCCTTTTCTTAGACTGGGGCTAATGCCCATATAGCATATGATCACTAAAGTTAAACAATGTTGAGCCTGGTCAGTACGTAGATGTAAGCTTGTAAGTAGGGGCTGTATGCTTGGATGTGCTAGCGGTGTAATAGATCATAGCTCGGAATTGTTAATCGGAGAGCCTAATTCCACTTGAGTTCATTATATTCACTTACACACAAATACCCTTGGGAAAAGTATCAATCCACCTCTTAGCCCCCAACCCTCCAGTTATGTGCTAATTAGTAGGTTTTGTATCAGTAAATCATTATTATCTCCAAAAATATCCTTACAATCTAAAACCATTTTCTTGCTGTAAATAACCTGAAAATAAATCAATCAATCTTACACTGACTGGCAATAAAGAAACCAGTATGTCCTGCTATAAAACATATGAATTCAGAGTAGTCACACCCAAGAATCCTTTTCTTTGTCTGTGAATTGCCTAGACTTTGTGGGAAAAATAGTGAATTGTTCTCTTGTTGACGGATCTGAATTTAGAGTAGTCCTTCACACCCACAGCAAGAGAGTCTACCCTACCATTTAACCTATAGCTGGTGTGAGAAGAGATGAAATCATTCTTTTCTCAAAAGCATTAGTGCGAAGGTGAGTGGGATTGACTAAGTCAAAATTTAAATTTACTGTGCTGATAACAGTCATGCTACCAACACACCTAAAACATTGCCAAACAGTGTCTAGGAAAGAGACTTTTTAATAAGCTTATGGGATTTTGCTATACTTATCCTTCAAATGCAGATGTTTGTGTACCTTGCTAAAAACAAAAACAACCTCTTAGCATTGCAAAACAGTTGCTGTATCATTTGTGTTAATAAATAGTGAAAAATATTTTGCCACAAATTTTTATATACCCCCCCCCCCCCCCGCCAAATATGATTGCTGGTAAGAATTTTCTACTTAAAATTTATTCGATAGAGGATAGAAAAATAAAAATTCTGAAGTAAGTGAAAATTATTTTCAAGGTTTGGTTTGGTTTGTTTTGTTTTACGGCATATCAACCTCAATGGGTAATTTAATGCCGACAACTTTTATTTTTCCTGGTAATATTTTTTCCTCAAAAATGTATAGCTGGTAATATTTTTTCAAAAACTTATTGCTGGTAATATTTTTTTTTTTTAAATTTATTTCTGGTATTAAAACATATTTTTAGACTTTTATAATGGTTTTTACCTCAGTTTTGGGGTTAACTATTTGCCCATAGCTGGGACCCTAACAGGTGCTACCATCCCGGGTCAGGGTGGACCTGGGAACACCAGCAATTAAGAGGTGGTTCCACGCTCCTCAAACCTTCTGATCAGAGGCCTTGCTGTTGGATTTAGTTTACCGTTTTACCCAGGACGTGGATGTAGTTTATTGACATACCCAGGAACTATTTTCAAGTTAATTTCTGCCAATTATAAAGTGTGTGTTTCAAATTAATATGGACGGAGCAAGCAGGCAATGAGGAAGTCTTAAATAAAAAATGGCAGTAAAAAGAACACTTATGCTAAGAATCAAGAAGAGAGACAGCCGAGATTCCTTGGACATATAATAAGGAAGGAGGGATTGGAAAACTTAACACTCACAGGGTATAAGAGAGATAGGGGAAAGCAGTGAGTTGCCTACTTGATGAAGGCTGTGAGCCTCTTGTGTGAATGGATGGCAGAATTGGTAGAGGGGAGACTTAACAAAGAGAGAATAACTGCTAAGAGCCATAAGGGATAGGAAGTTGTGGAGAGCCATGATTGTTCATATTCTGAAAGGACGCAGCAAAAAGAAGAAAAAAATCTAAGTCCCACAGGCATTTTGAACCTTGGGAGAGATTTTGACGAATTTCTCAAATTCTAAACTTGGCTTATGTGAAAGTGAATGTAACAAAATTGACTGGAATTTGAACTCAGTTCACTGATTTCTCCTTTCGAACTCTTTAACTGTTACACTATCCAGTTGGAATACTGAACTCAATACTTGAAAATTATTGAAAGTAGTAAAATTTGGCTTTCCTTAAATTCATGAGATTCTTTTTTGGTGTATTGTACAAACTAAACATTTGAGAAGTTTGCAAAGTACTCAAGATAAAGTTCATATGAAACTTTGCTGTTAGCTCTTCATAAGCCAATTTGTAAACAGCAGGCAAGACAGAATTTCAACATATTATATATATATATATATATATTTTTCGTCCATGTGTTGAATATTGCTGTCACATCTGGTCTGGTGCTGCTACTATATAAACAATGCAGGCACATGAAATTTTAAGCTGTGGAAAACTGAAATTTAAGTACCATATATACTTGTGTTTTATGTGACTCTTGAAGACCTAATTTTGTAGCTAGCTTTAAGGGGGTTATATCATACAAGATATATAAAATTAGTGTATGTACTGCTGGCCCTGGCTATGCCGTTGACCAAACTATATATCCATTTGCTGTAGTCAAATTAGCTTCAAAATTAGGTCTTTGAAGATCGCATGATACGCAAGTATAAACAGTATCACCTTTTTATATATTTTGTTTTGTATATTGCTCAGTATATATTTTATAAATTTTGATTGAGCTATGTGTTATATATATTTTCATAGTGTTTTCATTATTGATTTTATTAAATGAGATATATATATATATATATATATATATATATATATAGCTCTCTGGGGAGGAAGTGTGGGTTTGTAAACAGTGACTATTACGGCTAATAATGCAAGACTCTTCGGTGAATCGAATTGAGTTATCTCAGTCTCTGTATTTATCTAAAAATAAATACACTTAAATTCACCTTCTCTGCCGTGCGCCAAGGGCTTCAGGGTAAAATTTCCGACTGACGCAAATTCAGCCAGTTTTCAATTCTAGCCAGAGGCAACCGGACGTCTAGCCACACTGATGAGCTGTGATACAGCGAAACAGTCTGTCTGTGGATGACAATATATATATATATATATATATATATGCACTTACAATTACTTTATTCAACCTCAGTTACAAAAGACTTCTCAACCCAGTGCCGCAGTTAATTTTCAATTCCATAATCTTGTCAATGTTCAAGACATGCTACAAATGAATGAATGAATATATCTCTGGCTTTCAACCCTGATATGTGGATGGAACTGTTCAGGTACTCAGCTATGCAGTAACCCTATGACCACTCCTGGTCATGAGACAGATGATGATAGGGATTTTCAAATTATTTGATCAAAGGAGAGAAATAATGTTTATTTCAATTAAAAGGACAATTTTCAATCCGGATTCCAAAATTTTAAAATGTCCAATGGAAAAAAAAAAAAAAAAAAAAAAAAAATTAACCAATCCCTAAAATTAAATAATGCCAACACACCTACTAATTTACAACCAGCTGAAGTTAGATAAACCACAGCACTGCTTAAACTCTCAGCAAATAATCTATGCTATCTATAGTCAGGTTGTTGGTCCTGAAAAATTGCTTCCTTCATTTATTTATCTTATGATTTACTCACCTTCATTTCTGAGGACATTCCAACCAGCTTTGCCTCAGACTTCCTTAAATCAAAACCTGGGTAAGGAAAATAAATTCATAGAAGAAGATTTCCAACACTAGGAGCCGAGAGTGGGATAGTGCTATAAAACCATAAGTAATTGAACAACTACAGATTCTTACAATTGTTTTTTTTTTTTTGACATTTGTTTATTCCTGTAGACACTTTATGGAGCATAGAGCTACAAGCGTACCAAGTGATGCTGCTGAAATTTCAGTGCTAAGTGAATTTTTACAGTGCCAGATTACTAGCTTGATGACCGAGACAGACTGGGCTAAAGGGTTCCAACTGCTCTACTATTTATTAATAGACAGAGGTGAGAAGTGGTTTCATGCCTTTACCCAAAGACCTGAGTACAAAGTGAGCATAAAATGTACTAGCTGGAATTTGAATACAGTTCACTGCTTCCGCTTTCTCTACTGTTCATTTTTATCTGACTTCCACCTCCTTTGTGTTTCTGAAATTAAAATTTAAAATGGTAATGGTAATAGTAGCTGTTTTCTTATGAGGAAACATTCAATCCTACTTTTGGGTGAAATTCATAAGATCTTTCTTTTAAGACAATTTTTCAGGAAGATAAGTTTCTCAAGTTCAGTAATTGCTATCAAACTTTCCAGTATTGATGGAGGTTTCCTTCCTAACATTTTATTTGAAGTAGTGTGGAATGTCAACATCTTTATTATGTCATTATTTTCTCATCGAGTTACATGTGTAACCCATTTTAGTTGTTGAGTCTCCTCAAGTGATATGGTTTCTATTATTTGGTATATTTCTTCGTGATTCTGTAGCACCAAGTCACAAGGTTCGATAAAGGAGGGTCCTCACTGAGATCCACATGTTTCATTTGCTCAAAGCCATTTTTAACCATCAATCTGAGAAAGCGGTTGTATACAGATGACATTTTAGATATTTCGGAATGAGTTTGGTACCATGTATGGCATCCATATGAAAGTCTTCATCTGAGAAAACTAAGAACATGACTCTAGTTTTTTGGTTAATGTTTTCGTTTTGTAGCAATTAGTGGTGTTGGGTGAAACTACCCCTAGAACAATTTATTCTATGTTCAATTTCCTCATCTCCTATCATAAATTTGTCATAAGTGATCCATACACCAAGGTATTTACAGTTTCTAGCATTAAACAGTCAGATAAAATTACAGGAACCAAAACCAATCAAATTCCTAGAATTGAATCTAATCAAATTTCTAAATTAAACATCTACAAATATAAAAATGTTAATTATCAAGTGATTCATATTTGTTGAGAATTCACACCAGTCATAACTAGTGACTTTCCTCTAAAGATTAAGTGACAACAAGTCTCCTTAACCCTTTGGCATTCTTCTTAGTATTCTATCTGATTTTAGTAACACTGTCTTTGTTGGATTTCTCATTCTTCCAACCTCTGTCCCAATTGCCATAACAATGATGGACACAACTGTTATTTTGTAACATCCTGACTCAAACTGGTGTCTGGCAAACTATAGTTGTCACTTTGCAGTAGGCCGCATTGGCTGTCTTCAGGCTAATATCCCAAAGTTGTACTGTCTTGAATTCTCAATGAAAAACTAAAGCCATATTTACACCAGGTAGAAGGTTTACCTGTAATAATAAATGACACAAAGTGTGGGAGCTGTATTAGCCAAATTTTACTGTCTCTAGCAGGGAAATGTTGCTGACCACTCATCAGTGGAGAAAGCAAAGTAAGTGAGAGAACTTCCCTACCTCTCTATCAAGACAAAAACATCACTAAAGAATCTTAAGTAGGAAGAACTCCTTTTTTAAATAAAGAAAAAAAGAAATCTTATCTTGCTGATTAGAGATTAGATAATTCACAAACCAAAGAAAAGATCTTGCCATGTTCAGCTTTTTTTATCCTTTTTTCTTGCAGGACTTATGACAGTCAAATGACCTTGTCATATTTCAGAAATACAATATATTTCCAGCATTTTGTGTGGCTGTTTATTAGGCAGGCAATTTTTTTTTACCTTTTTATCCGTAACCTGAAATTATTCTCCTTTATTCTACACCCACACTGGTACAAATTTTTCAAGTTCCACAATTACTTCATCTCTCACAAAGTAAAGATATTTTTTCAACTTTTCACTTTCTTTTAAGTTTACTTTATAGCTGAAACTGTGATATTCACAATCTTTTTTGTTCATGATTAGGAAATCTGCTTTTCTGGCCTAAACTGGGTGACCTAATTGAATTTCAAAGCCTCAAAAGAATTTTATATTTCTCAAAAGTAGTTTCTGGTTTAAGTAGATACCATTGGTTTGCCTTGTCAAATGTTTTCACAGTTCCCACTGAGTCAACCTTCCTACCTTGGCTTAATTTTTTTGTACTCTTGAACCAAATTGCTGCATTTGTTTATATGGTTGATAGTTTCATTTTATTCTATATAGTCTACATTTATTTTGGGTTACTACTTAGATTGAGTGGACTGCTCATAAAAAATAAGGAAACATTTCTGTGAAAATAATTTTGTAGATTAGAGTTCATTAGACCTTTCTCAAGTCATGACATTTATCGGAATCAAAAAATGATTCTTTTTATCATTTTAGAAGTGGGAGGACTCATAATATAAACATAGTGTCAAATCAATCCTTGACTTCTTAAAGAGTTATCTGTACTTTGTTTTTATTTACAAATGTCAAGTTTGAAAATGTACTTGTGTCAGAATAACTGAGCACAATTACAAATTCAGAAAAAAGGACATCAGTAGTATGCCGTAATTAATGACAAGCACTTGACATTTGTAAAAAAAAACAAAGTACAGATAACTCTTTAAAAAGTCAAGGTTCCAATTCACACTATATTTATATTATGAACAGGAATGCCCCTGCTTTTAAAATGAAAAAAAAAAAAAAAAAATATTTTGCTAATCCACAAAAATTCCGCTCTATAGTTTTCTTTTTTTTAAACTAGTGGACCAATAAATCTAAGTTGTTCCATTTTTTTATGTGTCCTGCTTATATTGCTTTATTACTACCTGACCATGAATGATAAAATTCTTTCTCATTTTATTTTTATTTTCTTCTGTGGCACTATTTGGTATATTGGTGGAAATTTTATTATCTTCCTTAAACTTAAAAGGTGTTTTCTGACTGTCAACATATTGGTACTCACTATCAATGCCTGTCTTAAGTTAACAGTTAAGATCTGTAAAGTATTTGAGATTAAATACAAATTTATTATAGAATTTATATCTATGGTAAAATAGAAAACTATCAAAATATGTACTTAAAAAAATCCATTATTTAATCCAAATACAGGAGAAAATCTCTCAAAATATAAACAAACATTGCAGATTTATTTTAGAATTCAGAAAAAAATTAAACTCAATGAAAAATGTGTAATGTGGTGTTAGAGGTGTATACTGCAATGAGTTTTGCATATTTCACAAGAATAGAGTAGATTACTATATCTCAAGATTCTCGACAAAATCCGATGAACAGTCTGTAATGTAATCGGTCCTGACCTACATTCTTAACTTCAGTCACTTTCCCACCACCATGATGTGGCTTCCCTCTGTCTTTTCTATAAATATTCTCATGGAAATTGTTCTAATGAGCTTTCCTTCTTGGTACTGTGACCAAATGAATTTAAACATACTACTAGATTGGTAACTAGGTCTCATATTTTTTACTATTGAATCACAATCTTCTGTCTTCTTAAATCCTGTTCCTTTGTCTTTCTCCTCATTAAAGTCTTCTAATTCTCTTTCACTCGTAGTAACTGTTTGTGTTTTAGTGACATTATTATCTTGTTTGGGGTGAAATGATAAAAAAAAATCTTATATTGGGAACAAAACCCAAATACAGATAGAAAATGAATTGAATAAGTACAGACAAATGGATAGGGAGTGTAAGACAAGGATGTGTCTTCTCGTCAGACTTATTTAACATTTACAGAGAGGTGATCCAAAGAGAACTAGAAGTCCTATCAGGATTTGTTATTGCCAAACACAACTTTAACAACCTAAGATATGCAGATGACACAATGCTGATAGCAGACACAAGGAAAACTGTAGGAATACCTAGAAAAGGTATTGGAATTAAAGATGTCAAAATCAAGCAGGTACAAAAATGTAAATAGTTGGGAAGTGTTTTAACACAAGATGGAAAATGTTATACCAAAAATCTGAAGGTACATTTAAATAGGAAAAGATGCCTTCGAAAAGCTAAGCAAAGTATTAAGAAACAGGAACATTTCATTAGAAACAAAGAAAGTAGTGCTCAAGTATTATTATGCAATATCAGCTCTCCTATATGGGCAATGAATGCTGGACAATTTCCTCACAGATGAAAAGGAGACTTGAGGCAATAGAGTTCTATGGAAGGATGCTGAGAATATCATGGACAGAACATGTAAATAATGAGGAAATTTTATAGAAAATGGAAACATAAAGGATGCTTATACTATGGATCAGAAAGAGTTTAAATTTCTTAGGCACATAATGAAGAAAAAAAAGCTTGGAAAACTTGATACTCACAGGACATATTGAAGGCATGAGAGACAAGGGGAAGCACTAAGTAACCTACCAAAAGAGCTTGTGTAAATGGATAGCAGAATGAGGAGAGAGGATAGTAAGACAAATATAACAATGAAGGATGGGAACTTGGGGAGAGCCAGGACCGTCCACGTCCTGAGGGGATAGAAGACTTTGGCATTGGAACCTAATTGGGAACAACAGTTTCAAATGGCTTAAATCTGGACTTCATCATTGTCATCTATCTTAGATTATCAATCCTGTTTTCAATATTTATTTTAAGGTTTTGTGTTGTATATTTTAAAAAACTGCTTTGAAATTTTATTCTACTAGTAATAGTGGTAGCAGCAGTAACAGTAGTAGTCGTGATGGTTCCTGATTTTATTTTGCATGCATGAATTACGATAAAGGTATTTTTTCACTCTAATTATTTTACCTACTTCTGCTTAGGAAAGTTTCTTTTAATAACAATGAATTTTTATTTACTGCTTTAGTTTTTCTGTTTTTTTTTGTTTTTTAAAAAGAAAAGTTATTTCTCTGGTTGACTTTCCAGTTTCTAGTTAAAGATTTCAATTTTTTTTCACTTTGGTTCGAATATGACGTTGGTAATTATAGATATTTCAGAAGTTTATCAGTTTGGCACAAGGTTTAAAAAAATATGTGGAAATGAGAGCAGAATGATTGTACAGTGTAACCCTGATATAAGAGACCCGGATATAAGAGAGATTTTATCTGGTCCCAAATTAGAGCCTGTGTTAATGTATAGACCAAACCCGGATATAAGAGACTTCTTCTCCGGTCCCGACAACTCTCTTATATCCGGGTTACACTGTACTTATTGATTGCACCAATCCTAAATGGCCAAGGACCTACCCGTCTTTCAAATAAGCACTTCTTGTCTGAAAAACTATGTTTGAGATATTAATTTTATTTTACATTCTGGCGTCCAGTCAAAATTTTTGACAGGTGTAGCTTGAAACCAGTTGGTTGCTCATTGTTCAAAACTGGATCCCGCGCGAAGTTAAGCAACTCTCTAACTTGTCAAATACACAACACATTGTAAAAATGAAAATGTAATATACACCCCACACCATATGGCCGGTTTTAGAATAGCAATGCGTTTTTTTTTTTCGTAATTTAGAGTTAGTATTTGTTTACATTTTGAAAAAAAATCCTGTGTGTAATTATATTAATGTTAATTAGAGAACATCTGAAAAATTTACGACGTGAAGCAGGGGTCCCGAACTCTTTAAGACTAGCTCTGATTTTATTTTCTATTACCATGCAATATTATTTTTTTTTAATAGTTACGTACAAAAAAGTAAATTTAAAAACCCTGTTATGACCAAATAATCAAACAAGAGAATAAAAAAAATGCTATAACTGGTTTCTGTTTACAAAACATTATTTTTAAAAAAATCTACTTGGAGGAAAAAGAGGGTTTGTGTTTGTAAATTTAACCTGTTGAATTGAAAGCGAGGAAAAGTTTTTTTTATAGCTTTACCAAACAAGGTAAAAAAAGAAAAATGTTCTTTGTTACATAATTGTGCTATAAATGAAAATAATTAGCATTTATGATCAACAGATAAAATAATTCAATAATAAAAATTATATAGCGTAACTTCTGGTTTGAATCAAATTATTTTATTCAATTCAGTGACTTTTTTTTCAGTAAATTTAGAAGATTAAGACAAAAGTATATAGAATTTCTTAGAATATCTTATTCTTGTATTAAAATTAGAATTAGATTTTACAGAAATTACGGTACGCTATATAACAAGAAAAGACCCTTATAAAAATGAATGTAATCTGCAGTTTTTAAAATACTCGTAAAAAAAAAGGAAAAAGAAAATAGACATTTTCACAAAAGTTCCAAACTAAAAAAAATTAATTTTTAGATGCTAGGATTTTAGATAAAGATTCTAATTATTATTCAAATAATTATTGGGTTGGACTTTTCCAGGTTTGTTTAACAAACAGAAAAAAAATTATGTAAGTCGTGATTAAGTTTTTTAACTGAATTTTGATAATAAAAACAAAAAGTAAAAACAGACAGCATTTATGTTACAAAGGGTGTTTTTTTTTGTTACAAACATTTAAATTTGAGTTTTTGGGCACTAAAGAGAGAAGAACTCGTTATTAAAAAAAATGATTAATGAAAAAATACTTTTTTGTTTTTATTGTTTCATCGATATAGATATTTTTAGTCATGTTAAAAATGACTTGTACATTTACAGAGGAGAAATTGAAATATATAATAAATTAAATAAAGTTTTAAAAGTTTATTTAAAAATAAACCAAAACAGAATCTTGACTAAAAATAACTAAAAAATGATATCATCATAAATTTGTATTTTTTTTTTAAAAATCACTCATCAACATCATTTATGACAATTTTTGCTTTCCGAATCAGGTTCATTAAATAAAAAAAATAAAATTATGGCTAAGGGTGTCTTTTTGTGATAAAGACTGATTTAAAGCACATTTTTAAAATCATGCTTGTTTTAAATTTGTTCCATAATTCGAAAAAAATAAATAAACTGAGCAGTTTTTATTTAATTTTTATCTAATTACAAAATGTAAATTGTAAAAAAAGAAATTACTAACGCTTTCGGCTTTTGCATTCAACGTTTTACTTACGTTAACTAGGAATTAAATGTGACTTTTTCTGCGTGCATCTTTGTTTAAACTTTTTGTTGCCATAAAAAAAATTAAAAATGAGATCTTTGATTTAAAAAGAAAATTGGTAAAATTAAACCTTTTCTTGTTCTTTCATTCAATTTATTAGGGAAGCATATAGAAAAACCTTTGAATCAAAAAACAATTAGGCGAGGTTGAGGTATGGAAAGAGTTCATTGTTAGTAAACAAAAAAAGATTAAAAACTAAAGCAATCGTAATAAATAAAGTAATGTCTAATCGCTTTCAATTAAGTGGTTCAGTCTTCAGCTACAACATATATTTCCTACTGTTTAAATGCTAGATAAAGGGAGACTTAAGTTAAAGAGCATTTACTCTTTGATCTCTAAAGTAAAGAAATAAATAAATGTCAAGGTTGCAGTGAAAAAAACAATTGTAAAAGTTAAAAGTAAAACTGATTTTAAAAATCTTTGATCAAAAATTTATTAATTTTTCTTTAATCTGGTTTTAAAAGGCATGAAGTTAAATTAAAGCATTGACAATAAAGAAAGACCGTTAATGTTAAATCCTGAAATAATTTTAAAATGTACGAAAATTCAGTAGTGATTTCAGTTTCTGTTTGTCTCTTCCGTGAAAAAAATTCAATTCAAAACTAAATGAAAAATGCATTCTCAAGAAATCTAGGCCACTAACTTCATTTTTTAAGGCCTTTATAAAATATTCCTTCTGTTGTATAAGATGAGAATTCATGTTCAGTCTGAGACAATTTTTATTTGTTCCAAATTCCCTCAATTTCGCTTTTAGAAAGCACGCTCAAATTAAATTACAGACACACATTGTCACACATTATGTCGAGTCGAGTTCCTGATCTGGTCATTTGATTTGAATATTTTGTTTGCTGTTTCAAAAACTCAACAACAGAGAAGTGAATTTTAAAACAATCAGTTTTCCCAACAACAATCACTAATCAGTTTTAACTTCACTGACAACAACACTATCTTATTTTTTTTACTAGATTAAAAAATGTACATAAGATAATGTGGCAAAGAATGTGTTTACCTCTAAAAGTAGAATAAATTATTAGTCATGGTAATTTAACAAGGTCAGACAAATATTTAATTTTTTTTCATAATTTGTTCATTCATACAATCAATAAGAATAAGATCCACTTGTTAAGTTATATGGTAAAAATACCAATTATTGTAAAGAAAGGCAGGAGAAAAATAATAAACGTGATTCAAGTCTAGTCGTTTTCAAAAAGTTGAAACTATCAGAAGGATAATGCTTAAGTTAAGAATTATTACGTGACATTATGAAAGAAAGCTGAGAAAAGTACAGCATTACTGCCTTGAGTATTTATGGCAAATTCTGGGATAGGATTCAAAAACTTTCAAAATCCCAAATAAACAATGTTACTGACCTGTATAATGTATTTGGAATTTGGAGAGGCATTTTTTTCATCTCTAACGCTACTTTCTGTAATTGTTGCTCCTTTTATTTCCCCGGGTTTTTTCCCAACATGGGTTTTGCAATATACTTCATCATCTGTGTTTCCATTAGTGTGGTTTTTGCTGTTAGGGTGACAGAAAAAGGTTTGTTGTGTGAGAGGCATGCCACAGATTCGACATCGGAAGCATTGTTTGTGGAAAAGCTTATTAGATCCGACAAGAATCCTTTTATCATCCGCAGGTGGGACAGTTTTGTTGCACCTGAGACATGGATCAACTTTATCGGGTTCGGCTTGTCGTTCAAACTTGTATTCATAGAGGGTAGCTCGTTCATAAGCAAAACTATATTTGAAAGACGGTTTGCCCGCATTGCTACTGGTTTCCTCGACTTCTGATGAGTTGCTACCAACATTCGATGATTGTACACTCATGATTATTAAAAGAACGAATACTTTAAAAGTTTATACAGACGTACATATGCCGGTAAATGTGTTATCAATTGATGATACACAAATTTAAAACTTCCGGAGACTTGAAGTTGCTTTAAATGAAACATTCAGTGTGCGTGTGTTGCTTTAGTCTCCCTTTGTTTCAAAGTTGATCTTTGCTACATTCTCGTTTGGTTCGAAATAAAATCCACTGTGATTATGATTACAATTACATTTAGCAGGCGAAGGACCAAGCAAGCATTAGTCAAGTGAATAGCTAGGTAGGTATGTGAGTAAGTGTCGATAGCTACTTAAAGTTTGCTAGAAAAAGTTGTTGTATTTTTAGTGTGCCTAACTCATGTGACCTACTTAAAAGCATACCTGAATGACGCTATATATGTGAATATATATTTAAAAAAAGAAAAAGAAAAAAAAGCATCTGCAGCCGCAATCCGGATTTTATTGATATATCAGTCAGGAAAATGGATTGCTGCTTTTTAACGACGACCGACATATTATCACCTGTGTGTGTTTGTTTTACTTTCACAGTTTTTACCTGAAGTGAGATTTGACTTTTTTTTTTTTTTAATGAGAAAAACAAAATAATATGCAGTGACAAATGAAACATTCTGAAATATCGAGTTTGTATAAACATATTCAATTTATTTAAAAAAAACAAAACAAAAAAAAAAACGAAGAGCTACTCAGGAGCTTGTTTTTGAATTTTGCTTCAACATTTTATTTCAATTTCATATTTTTAAACCATTTTAAAACGGTTACAAACAACGTTAAACTGATAATATTGGGGGCGGGAGCGAAATAAAAGTAAAAAAAACAAACTATCAAACAAGTTTCTCAGCCATTTATTTTAATTGAGTTATATCGAAGTTTCTTATCGGAAACATTTTTCCATAATTAATTTTATTACTCTTTTTAGTCTTTTAATTGCAGCGCTAGGCCGTTTAGTTTGTTTTTTTAGTCAGACCCAAATGGTTCGTTCGACTTCAGGTTTATTTAGTTTTTTTGAGATTAATTGAACAAGACAAAACCTTTTGTTTTTGTTGATTTCACTCGGCTATCTTCAGAATTCCATCCTAATTCCTAACTCATTTTTTAAATTATCTTTCTGAGTGAAGAGATCTGTTCTAGGTACTTTTTTCGGTTTTCCAGAGCACTGATATTTGAAATTGTGTTTCTGTTCTATCAGTTCTTTAAAGATCAGAATATTTTATTATTTAAATGTTAATCCGATGATGCAATATCTGCCAGTTAATCAGTAATATTACCCCTGCTTGTCACCAAGGAAAGAAAACATGCAGTCATTGAATTCCGAATGCCTTTCGCTGATTCCTGTCTTTCAATTGCTTTACTACTTTAATTAATAATTTAACCTGGAAGCAGTACTTGTTCAAGACAATCGTTAGGATTACTTTGAAGGACCTCAGAAGAGAGGATCCTTTTTAATCCCACGACATCTCATTTTTTTCAAAATGTTCTACAATGAAGTTCAACCTGCACTAGCTACAGACCCACTCCAGGTAGAGGGTTCCGGTTACAGAGTAAAAGGCACAGTTTATATAGGAATATGTGACCCTTGACTTGAACAGGTTAAGAAGATTGTAGAGATTAAGGAAGTAGGAGTTGGTTCCACAAAGTATTGGTTTGTGGAAAACTGCACGATTGGATCTCATCAATACGAATGTAATAATAGTAGTTCGCTACAATATGCGTGGCAAGGCTCGTCTTAGCAATGAAGGTTAGAAATGTTGGAACGAAGGAATGTAGTTCGTCTAAAAACACTTTCCGTGCAAATAGCGATAGAACAGTGAAAGGCATGCGATATTTTGTCTGTGAAAAGGGATTGTAAGGGGAAAATAATTCATCGCCCACAAAGACGCGGAGATGCTTTTTGACTCTATCAAGACTGGAAAGTGAAGACTGGGCAGACCCTGCCCATATATAGCAACAATACTTCATTTTCGGCCTGATTTGATTCTTGTAAAGTCAGAGGGTAGCAGGAGGAATAAGGTTTGCTGGAGCAATGCATGGAACCGACCATTTTCCCAGCATCTTTAATGAAGGATCTTATGTACCAGTTCCACTTGAGGTTTGGGTTGAGTTTAAGTCCCAATAGGCGCTCAAGGCACGGGCCTCCCTGAGGGAACACCTGTTCGTCTTGATCTGTGAAAGTGTCGGAGTTAACTCCTCCTTAATTTCCTAATTGTTCCTAGGTGACGCTCTCCCTAAATCATAATACTTAGCGATTTCTTCTATCGCCCTCTTTTTCATTTTCAGCAGACACTACAATGTAGGTTCTCGCAGAAGATTACGTTTTCCCCTTTGTGGGCGCTATGCGTGTCCTAAGGAAGACGCCATGAACATTATGCACACACACACACACACACATACATACGAACATACTTTGAAACAAGAACTCTCTACGTTCATACATACACACACTAATTATGTCTAGTGTAAATCCTTTTGTTTAATACACATATTTGTTTGTACATGTATATATCGGTTTCTTGTTTTTCTGTTACATTTTCTTTTGGTAGAACTCATCTCTCGTCCGCCATATTTTTGTAGTGGGCTTTTTATTTCAGGAGTTCCACACATGTCCGCTACAAAAGTTCTGGGTCTGCTCAG
This sequence comes from Acanthosepion esculentum, assembly GCA_964036315.1. Classification (NCBI taxonomy): domain Eukaryota; kingdom Metazoa; phylum Mollusca; class Cephalopoda; order Sepiida; family Sepiidae; genus Acanthosepion; species Acanthosepion esculentum. The sequence goes on from OZ038499.1 coordinate 37,007,028, forward strand.
TGATGACGAAACGTCATTGGTTTGATTTTCGAGGCATTGGATGTGACCAGCCAGTATTTCCCCAACTGAGCTGTTAAAGCAAGATCAGGGGAGAGATCAACTGCCAATCTCTGGTTACCAAGTTTTCGCGGTGCACTCATACTATTCAATTGTATCATCAGCATAGATATTCACAATTGATCGGAGTATAGTATATACTCTTAGGCAGATTATTTAATAAAGTAGAAAGACAATGAAAAACGGCTTTTGTTTTGATTAGTTTTTTTTTCCTGATTCATTTCGCTTGTCACACATTTCACATTGTGGTAAAGAATCGAATTTTCATCGCCTGTCGCAACTTGTTAAGAAAAAAAATTAAATATGGCCTAGCAGTTTTTGTCTTTTTTTTTTAAAAAACTTATGTGGAAGTCAGACGGAACTAGGAGTAAGATTAAGAAGCATAAAGACTAAAATTAGTGCAAATGGTTTTCTCAGCGTAGCTAAGATCTGGATATTTACAATTTGTTGGCTATTTCTCACATTGTATAATGCTATTTTCAAGTAATGACTTAATTTGATCAGTATTCTAGTCTATCATGGAACTTTTTTTTTTACACAGTTTGAATCTTTGCAACAAACTCACTTTTTTGGACGTTTCGATCATTCACAATAAAGAAACTTTTCCCTAGAATGCGCATCATTTCTTTTGTAAATTTGTATTTTTACCTTTCTCATTTATTTCATAAAGAATGTAATTGTCACAAGGCCGAAGAAAATAAAAATATGCAAAAATTGCTGCTTATTTTTATTTTATTTCATCTTCAACGTTAATACGCCAGTTTTGACAAAATTTTAAAAAAAAGCATTGTAACGATATAAGAAAAAGAAAAGGCGATCATTTTAAAATAGATTCAATTCAATTAATATACCGTGCAGAAAATCAGACAGCTAATAAATTAACATAGCTAGTTATGTAACTAAATAAATTTGAATTTCACCTGCTGATGCGTCACAGCAGGCAAATTGTTTAGCAAGTTAGCATAGTCAATATTGCCCAGAAAAGCACTTAAAGAAGGATTAATGATTAGTTTATATTGGTGTTTTTTTTACTTGGCTTGCTTAGTTTCCCTTTTTCAGCAAAAGTAAAATAAGTAACAATTCATAGTTTCATAAAAGTTAAAACTAAATGTCATGTTTATTTACAAGAAAAAATAAACTTGAAATCGACCGTACGTCAGTTACACCGACGGTTAAGAAGAATAAAAATCGGGCGACAGCACCCTCCACCCATTTCACCAATACAAATAAAACCTCATTTTTTTTTTTTAAATTGTGTATTGCATTGACATATTTTTTGTGTTTCTCTTCATAGAAATAGACTAGTAGAGTGGAAAAAAAAGTAAATAAAAAGTGTATCTAATTTTAAATTGTCTCTGGAGTCATTCTTCAAGTCAAGTAAATAATTTTTATTTACTTGAAAATTCTTAACGGAATTTACTGTAGTGTAAATTATTGTTAAGAATTTCTTATTGTGTTACTTACAATTACAGTGTAACCCGGATATAAGAGAGATTTTCTCTGGTCCCAAATTAGAGCCTGTGTTAATGTATATATAATAGACCAAACCCGGATATAAGAGACTTCTTCTCCGGTCCCAACAACTCTCTTATATCCGGGTTACACTGAACTTACTTTAAACTTTAGTAATTTTTTTTTTTTTAAATTGACTACACCAAAAATAAAATTCCACAAAAGATGCGACAATCAGTTAAATTTTCGAGTTTTGTCTAAAAAAGAAATATCCAAATATTGTGAATTTGAGACTTAAAAGTTTAAAACTTACAAAATTAACATCATTAGACTTGATTAATTTATACTGATTGTTGTTTTTTAATTTAAAAAGTTATTTTTTGAAATTTTAATGATTATTTATTTATTCTAATAGCGATGCTGTTAGCGACAAATTTGAAAACCAAAATAATCAGATTATGTAATTTATTTTATCAGATTTAGATTTTAGATTTTTAAATTATTACCGAGTAAGGAAAATGGAACTAAAAATTTATTGGTCCGTCCGTAAAAAAAAAAAAAGTAGGGAAATATTTTGAGGAGGGAATAAATTTTGTATTTTATTTTTATTTTTTTAGCATTCATTATTAGACCTTATTACTCAAGCCGCGATATTTGCCAGAATAAAACAATAAATATTGATTTTTTTATCATTTTAAAAAGAGTTTTTTTTTGTTTAAATAGGCTTTCAAATCAACCCCGACTTTTTAAAAGAATTATCTGTACTTTATTTTTATTTACAAATGTCAACTTTTTCTTTTCCTTTCATTCAGATAACTGCGTATACAACTGATGTCCTGTTCTCAAAGATGTTTTTACAAAAAGAATTCTTTTAAAAATAAAGAACAAACATACATTTTTTTAATTTTATGTGTTTTTTATTTTAAAATATTTTAAGCATTTAAAAAGAACAAAAATGGATACATTTCTGTGTAATTTATTTTAAGAAAATATTTTAAAGAAGTAATTGTTTGAGTCACAAAAATAAAATTACTTTTAAAATATTAAAAACAATTGTTATTGTTTTACAAAAAAAATAAATTCATGAAGTTTATAATCCAGGATATTATCACCATTCATTTTTTTATGACTCAGACTGGGAATAAAAATGTCATATGATTTTTCTTTTCTTACACATGAATTCGTTATGAAAGTAACATAGAAATGATATTTTAAATGCAGTCCATGCATTTTTAAAACTTACTCATTGTATTTTTCGACGTGCATTTAATTCGCATCACCCACAAAGTTTCCGATGTGATTGTGGTGATGCCCATTGTTCTTGGATAATGGCTTCTCTGTGATATTTTCTTTTGACAATAACGGTTTCGTCTATCTGAATCTCTATCTCAGGTCCTCCAAATTTAATTGGGTTGTTAATTAGCCTTGCAAACCACACTTCTCTCAGATAATTAAACATACAGAAACAGCCATAATCGTGATGAATGTGTTCTTTTTTTAACTTTAGTTTAAATTGGTTTCACACGCCCAAAGATATCTTTGTAAGAAATTCTACATTTCTCAAAAAAAAAAAAATCCCCAAAAAACTACCCTCTCTTAGAGATATTTTCCCTTTGTGGAATACCTAACAAGGAATCAATTTTTCTCGGGGCATTTTTGGTATTTGAAATACACAAAAATGCTCCGAGAAAAATTGATTCTTTTACAGTCAAAACTCAGAATCTTCCAAATATATTACTGAAGAATACCTAGCAATTAAAGGGGAGGGTTTGTTTTTTTTTACTTTAAATTAAAATCTATATTTGTATATCCGTTTGTTCTTCATAAAATAAAATAATTTATTTCATCCAATGTGTCTGCGTAAGTCCAAAAAAAATGCCTCCGAAAATAACCCTCCGCAAAAAAACAACACCAGTCTTCTGTAAATATCAATTATTACCTGAAAGCACAATTTCAAACTTTTTTTTTACATTTTTGTAAATAAAACTTAAATACAGAACTCTTTAAAAAGTCAAGGATCGTTGACACTAGGCAATCGATTAAAATATCGTAAAAACAAACGTAGCTGCTTGAGATGAAATAAAATTATTCCACACCAAATGTTTCTCAATTTTTTTTTTTTACGAGCAAACAAACCAATCAATTTGAATTGAGCACCAGAAAAATGATTATGATTCAGAAATTGATCTTCTTATTTTTTTTTACTGAGTGGCGGTCGCATATACATTTTTTAAAAACCATAAATTCATTGCACCTTTGATTATCGGGCAAATTGTCACCGTAACTAGCAAACTTAAGTTATTTATTTAAGTTTTAAGTCTTATACTGCGAAATAATTATAAATGCCTGTTTTATTTTTTATTACTTTGTTTTTTTTGTGTGAGGTAAAAAAAGCGAATTTTTATTTTTCGCAAACAAGACGCGCGTTCTTAGAAATATTATTCTATTTTCAAAATGAGACCTTTTCCTTCCTAAAATTGTGACTTTTATTTCCGTTCGCGGAAACCTTTTTTTGAGTTTGACTAAAAATGCACCGTTTCATTTGTAGCAAATTTCTATTTTCTAGTGCTAGTGTTTTTCAAATGAATTCGAGCCAAAAAATAACTTTTATTAAAATAAGAAAGGAATGTAATAAAAATAAAGAAAACAAGTTGGAAAGGAAACTATAGAAATCGGATAGGAGAATTATTGTTAAGTGGGTTGGTTGGTTCTTGAACTGCTGGTATCCAATAACAACAGTCAGTGTCCATTTCTCATGGTTTGATTTATTGCTTTTCAAAGAACAATAGCAAACTAAACAGTGGTACGAAACGATCATTTCCAGAACGTTTTCTTTCTCCCCACTTCATTCAAAGTTAATTTCTTAATATGGAACGAAAGAAAAAACTCACAAGAAAAAAACAGTAAAATGTACAAATAATTAACCAATATACACAGAAAGAAGCAGACCAACTAACAATGTTCAATCAATCTGCTGAAGTAAGGCAAGAAGAGTCATCTAATAAATTAGCGGATCAAATGAGTTCACAAATTACAATGATTACAATTACATACTTGTTTTTTTTTTTTCGTTTTTTATTATGGAAGTGGACTTAATCCTGAGTTCCTAACCATAAACTACATAAAGGAGAAAACTTTCTCAGAGCCATTGCTTGGACTAAGAGTCACATTTTAGAATTATTATTAACTTTTTCATTTAGTGCAGAAAAAATATGTCAAGACGAACAGAAATAGGCATTATGGGATTGGAAAAGAAAGTTTTACCACTTTTGAAAAATCGAAATACAGAAAACCACGTTCGATTAATTATTCAAATGTATGCTTTTATTCTAATAATATTTTTAATTATTTACATTATTCGGACTGCTGTCCTCATCTTTCTTGCCATATTCACGATATTTCGGCCATTGTACGCTCCGGCCTTCTTCAGGTGATTGGAATTTCGAACTGAACCCATCATTATCTGTCTATATTTCTGAGATGAGGTGTTATGTACACTATTTACATTTTGGACTATTGTCCTCATCTTTGTCACCATATTTATTACGTTTTTTTTTTACCACATTGCCTTAACCGGGTATTGAACTCCAGTGACAGGACCCAAAGAGTGTGAGTTAAGGCAGTGGAGAACTTGGAGAGGGGAATTAACAGGAGATAACTGACATCCATTAAACATGGCACGTGGAACTAGAACAGTCTACCCCAGTGAGTGAAATAAAGGGTTCAGTTTGTTATTCCAACCACCTGAAGAAGGCTGGAGCATACAATGGCCAAAATGTTGTAATAAATATGGCGACAAAGATGAGGACAATAGTCCGAATAATGTAAATAGTGAACCCTTCATTTTGTCCACAGGAGTAGACTGTTCTAGTTCCACGTACCATGCTTCTTCCGGATGTCTCAGTTATCGCCCTTTCACTCAACTCTCCAAGTTTTTCTTCACCACTGCAGTAGCCAGGTATTGAACTCACAACTCTTTAGGTCAAGTCACATGGCTCAGTAGATAAAAGCATTGGTTGGATCCAACAGCAACAGGCTTCTTTACTTGATTTATCTCTAACCTCTTCTGTTCGATATTGCCGAGCTTTGCAACACTGTCCTCTTGGCAACTTGGATCACTCTGTACTATCTAATGATATTTCATTCCAATCATATATTAGACAGGAACCTCTGATTCATAAGACATCTTTCTATTATAAGCATGGCAATTGGAATTTACTCCATGACTTTCTTTGAAACATTTCTTGGACTGATGTTTTGAACATTCATATTGAAAATTATAACACTGAGGTTTCCTTTTGAGTCAAAGTAGGCATAGATGCTTTCATTCCTCCTCAGAAATACCAGGTGAAATCTCAATCTTCTCCATAGTTCATACCAACATGTTCTGCCGCTATAGCCCACAGGAACCACTATTTCTGGCTATACCAGCATGACTGTTCCTATCACAACAGACGCTTAATCAGGGCTATACTTAATAAATGTGTAGAGAGACTACAGTTGTTTTCCCTTGGGTTGTAATAAGAGTTCAGCCCCTTTAGAGAGAACTCTTCTATCCTTTTTCTCTCTTTTGCTTCCGTTTTTTTTTGGTGGTGGTGGTGGGGGGGGGGTTACCTTCCTGACCACCAGAGCGTCCACACACGTGGGAACTGGTCAATATGTGCACAGCCTAATGTAGAGAAAAAAAGTAATTTTTATTCACTTAGCTACAGACGGTCAAAGGCCATAAAGCTGGTATGTTATTTCTTTGTTCTCATTCTGTAAACATCCTTGTCCCCGGGGGAGAGTATGAACAATCATTCGTTTTGAGACATATGTAAATCCTTTTAATATGTATATGTAAGTTGTTTGCCTTATTAAATGTTTTGTTTGTTGCAGGCGTGTATCTTACCTTTCTATATTCGCATTCAGTGTTAGTGTATCAATGGCTGATAAATTATACCAATAAATGTAAACATGAGCTTGAAGGAGCGAAGTCTCTGTTTGTTGAGAGAATGAAGCACCATATCGCATCTAACAACTTTGGCTCTTGTGATTACTGGCGGCTCTGTAATAGTGTATTAAATAAGAGTAAGGCCTATATTCCTCCTCTCTTTAATCAATTTGAGGTGTTAACATCTGCAGATAAAGCTGAATGTTCCACCCATAAATTCTCCTTAAACTCTACTCTTGACTCATCTGGAGAATCCTTGCCTAACTTCCCACTTAGAACTGTCTCTGTTGAGTAATATGCATTAACCCCTTCTATGGTTTCTGCTATCACCTATAATTTGGATCCCCCCCACATGTGGACCTGATGGTATCCTTGTAATAGTCCTTAAGAAGTGTCCTCCTGAACTGGTTCCCTTTCTCTCTAAACTGTATAATAATTGCCTCGCTACCTCTTGCTTTCCTGCCTGTCGGAAATCCTCATCTGTTGTTCCAGTTCTTAAGAATTCAGGTGAATCATCTGACACTTCCAACTATCAGCCTATTAGACTTCTATCTCTTTTTGGGAAACTACTTGAAGAATGAATACTGAATTGGTTAAAAATCCCACATCACAGGGCCTTCTTTCAGACGAGCAATATGGTTTTCTTTTCTCCAGATCAACTGCTGATGTACTGACGACAATTGTGGAGAGGGTCTATCAAGCCCTAGATAAGAATGGTGAAGCTTGGGCTGTTGCTTTGGATATCTGGAAAGCTTTCAACAGGTTTTGGCATACAGGTCTTCTTCACAAGGTGTCTTCGGACAAATGTTTGAAGTCTTTTTTATCAAATCGTGAAATGAAAGTTATCCTGAATGGCCACTCTTCTAGAACCTTCTGTACTAATGCAGGTGTCTCCCAAGGCTCCATCCTTGGTCCTACTTTGTTTTTAATTTTCATTAATGACCTTCCTAATGACATCATTTCTCAACTTGGTATCTATACTGATGACACAACCATTTACCCCTGTCTCAATAGTAAGTCTGATCATATTGATAAGGTTAAACCAAAGCAGATGTTAAAAATTACCTTCAGTCTGTTATTAACTGGAGCAAAGGATGGCTTGTTAATCTTAAACTGCTCTCTATTAATCATCTGGGAGACTCCTGTCTGTCTTCTATCCACATGGCTGATGCTAACCTCCAGGAGAGTGGCTCGTGTCTTCTCAGGCTAACGTTCTTGGCTGACGTTTCCTTCCTAATCTTTTATTTGAAGTAGTGTGGAATGCCAACGGCCAACTTAGTTTCTGAAACCATATACTTGGATAAGCAAAAGATCAAAGTTGGATTTGAGGTCAGTTCTCTCTACCGTTTTGCCAGAAAGTGAGACTTGTTGATCCATTCTTCTAACCATTAATGAACTAATGAAGATAACAGCCTGCTACAAAGATGGAGGAGTCTCCTGCTATTTCTGTTCTAATGTACTGTGAGCTATGAACTCTGTCACACAAGAAGGAAACAATTTGTATTCGTAAAAAATAAAATAAACATTCCAAAAGAATGTTTGCTCAGCATTCATTCATTTTGAATGTAAAAACCAACATTCTGCACCAACCTCCACAGATTAATATGCTCTTTTTTTAAGCAGAGAATACCAGTGCTAAATTAGCAATCATGGACAACTGCCACTGATGCCTCTGAGTTTGTAGAGACACAATCACAAGAGACATAACAAACATCAAATTAAGGAAAAAAAAAAAGATTAAATGTGCACATACAGTCCAACCTCTTTAATCTGGTACGCCATCGTTCGGCAACTCCCATGATTCAGCACTCTTTTTAATCAGCTGACATTAATTTGTTGAGTAGCTACAGGAGCAGTGCCATATACTCTTTACAACTTTCTGCAGTAGCCAGCAGCAGAGTGTTTTGGTATTACGGTCTTGCTCATTTCTTATATATAGCTGCATATTTACCCATTCAGGATAGTAAGTATATATTAGTTTTGGGTTTTAGGCATTTTTTACCTTTTGTATCACATGAAACAATAAATGGTTTGTGTTCATCTCCCAATCAGCAAGGTTTGCTTAGACAATCCTGAAAAGTACACAGAGAGAGAAAGAGCTGGGAGGACAATATTCCAGAATCGACCTAATCATGAATTTCCTTTAATCACACCATATTATTGGGTATGACAAGCAATCCTGTATTTTGATCATGCTGTCCATCACACTGTTTGATCAAGTCATGTCTTTCCGTATATTACGTTTATAACAGTTTGATGTTTTACAAGAAGAAGTATGGGTTAGACGCTCCACTATTCTGGTGCTTAAAATTGTACAGTCCATCTTTATTTTGGCACCCTGTGGCCCGATAACTCCCATTGTCCAACATTTTTTTAAAAACTGATTTTGAACTGTATATATATATATATATATATATATACACCTCAATCCTCTCCATGGTTCACACCAGCATGCTTGGCTGCTATAGCACACAGGGGACCACTATTTTTGCCTATATCAGCATAACAGCTCTCATCACAACAGGCACCTACTTGTTACTGCTCATAATAAATGTAAACAAGTCCTGAAAGGAGCTAAGTCCCTGTTTGCCAAGAGAATATAGCCTCCAACTACTTTGGCTCTTGTAATTACTGGGGGCTCAATAATAGGGTAGTAAGTAAGTGCTAGGTCTTTATTCCTCCCCTCTTCAATTGATTTGGGGTCTTCTCATCCTCGGCTAATAAAGCTGAATGCTTTGCCCATAAATTCTCTTCAAACTCTACTCTTGACTCATCTGGAGTATCCTTGCCTAACTTCGCTCTTAGAACTGAATTTCTATTGAGTGATATGCATATAACCCCTTCCATGTTTTCTGCTATCATCTCAAGCCTAGATCCTTACAAAGTATATGGATCCAATGATATCCCTGTAACAGTCATTAAGAAGTGTGCTCCTGAACTGTTCCCTCTAAAGTGTATAATAAATGCCTCGCTGCCTCCTGCTTTCCTGCCTGCTAGAAGTTATTGTCTGTTGTTTCAGTTTTTAAGAACTATGGTGAACCATCCAACGCTTCCAATTATTGGCCTATTAGACTCCTACCTCTTTTTGGGAAACTCCTAGAGGACCTAATCAATGCTCAGCATCTCTCATTGAAGGGACTTTTCTCAGATAAGCAATATGGCTTTCGTTTCTCCAGGACAACTGCTGATTTACTGACGATGCTCTAGATAAAAACAGTGAAGCCTGGGCTGTAGCTTTGGACATCTCAAAAGCCTTGGAGAGGATTTGGCATATATATATATATATATATATATATATATATATATATATATATATATATATATATATATATATATATATATATATAAACTCTTAACAAAGCATTAAAGAACATTTGTTAGTCATTAACCAAACTTGAATATATATATTCTAATCATTTCACTCCAAGCAAGGCAATAAAGCCATTAAGATGCAAGGGGTTAATGTGTGCAAGAGAAAATGAGGAAAGGAAAAACATTATTAAGAAGAGATATATAAATGTATATAAAACTGCACAGTGAGTGTTAGTAATAACAATAAATTCATGCATATATGCATGAAACCCCATGTAGCATCAATCAGTGAGGAACAAACATATAATTATTTTTAGTTTATATATATATATATATATATATATATATATATATATATATATATATATATACATAGTACTGGTAGTAGATCCATTGGAATATTATCCCGGTGGGTCCTTGTAATAACAAATATTAAAATTGATCCACAGAGAGCTCAATGTATTTATTATAACAGAGCATATATATATTTTTTACAGCAAAAACCCAAATTACCGCAACATGAGTATAGTCTATTTCAATCTGATCTGAACCCATATATATATATATATATATATATATATATATATAGTACTGGTAGTAGATCCATTGGAATATTATCCCGGTGGGTCCTTGTAATAACAAATATTAAAATTGATCCACAGAGAGCTCAATGTATTTAGTATAACAGAGCATATATATATTTTTTACAGCAAAAATCCAAAATTACCGCAACATGAGTATAGTCTATTTCAATCTGATCTGAACCCATATATATATATATATATATATATATATATATATATATATATATATATATATAGTACTGGTAGTAGATCCGTTGGAATATTATCCCGGTGGGTCCTTGTAATAACAAATATTAAAATTGATCCACAGAGAGCTCAATGTATTTAGTATAACAGAGCATATATATATTTTTTACAGCAAAAATCCAAAATTACCTCAACATGAGTATAGTCTATTTCAATCTGATCTGAACCTATATATATATATATCTAGCATCATAAATGTCTGGTAATGAAGTTTGGCATGAAACTCAGAGTAATAATTATAGGCTGGTGTCTCTAGACATATTTCTGGTTGTTATTATTCCAGTTCTGTCATTGTTTGGTTTCCCATTTTGGGTTTCTTTATGCTATTCATATTGAGCATTGTTGTTTTTTTAAAGGTTGGTCTCTGTTTCTTTTTTTACAGCTTTGTATAGGTAGGTTTGTTTTTGTACTTTCCCTTTACTTCTTAGTTAGTTTAGTCTAAGTTTATGTACATATGTGTGTGTGTGTGTGTACCTACATATATATTTATAAAGAATATATTGCTACAATACAAAATACTATAATAATGTTATATGATTAATTTTTTTTATTCCTTTTCCAGTTTTTATTTATCAGAGGGAAATTACACCACCAAAATATATAAGTAAAAAATTACAAAGAAAAAAAAGATGTTTTCAAAGAGTTGAATGGCTTGCTTTTCAGAGAACATGCAAATATCTGAAATAATCATCCATCATTTCAAGTTGCAGTAATCCTTATCCAAAGAAACTAATCTAGTTCTAAGCCACCAATTTTTCTTTGTAGTCCATAAATAAAACCAACAATGAAATAAGAAAATAAAATTATACATCAGAATGAAGGTTGGGCAGTATTTTTGATTTAATGCTGCATTGCTAAATTGTGTCTAAACAGTATTCAACTGAAAGATACATTTACTGGAGAGAAGAACAAAACTAAGAACCATAACCAGAAAGTAATGGAGAAAAAGTCAAAATGTTGAATTATGCAGTGAGGAACAAATATATAATTCTGTTAGTATTTAGTGTGTGTGTGTGTGTGTGTGTGTATATATATATATATATATATATATATATATATATATATATATATATATATATATATATATATAGAGAGAGAGAGAGAGAGAGAGAGAAAATAATATGACAAATTGGGAAAAAAGATTTTGTGACTCATTTCATCTGACTGGTCTTTGTTGATGTTGCCATGACTACACATGTGCATGAAACAAGAGATGCTGAAAGAATATGTTTTTTTTTTCAATCTCACCAAATTCATCTATATTCTTTTTCTCTCCATCACCTTTGTCCCTGACTATCCCACATTATAACAACAGAAAATCTGCCAAGAATGGTGATATATTGTAAAAGCCTGGATGCAAATTTACCGTGACTGAACTAGTAATCAAGACAGTTTCAAGACATTTTTTTCTTAGTGAATTATTTTCTCTTTTAATCAAAGTAGCATTCCCTCTGTCAAAATTGTGGTCAATTTCATTATGGTGAACAGCCAATGCATTTTGTGTATTGTTTTTTAAAATGTCCTTTTTGTGTTCATATATTCTTTTGTTTAAACTTCTTGAGGTTTCTCCAATATATCCTTTCTAGCAATTCTTGCATTTGATAGAGTAAATCCCTCCTTCAAGTTTTGGCCGGTTGTTTTGTTTTTTATTGATTAAGTCTTTGATTGTTTTAGATGTAGTTGTAACAAATTTCATGTTGAGTTTAGATAAATTCTTTTCGGTTGTAGTTGTGATAGAGTTAGTGGCTAGAATAATATATTTTTTGATTTGTAGGGTGTGTTTTCTATTTTGAAATATTTTATGAGCCTTTTGTTTTGCATTAAATATGAAATAGGATATTGAAGGGTCTTAAAAGTATTTTTAATATATTTCTCCTCTTTGTGTAAATATTGAGGGCTGCAAATTCTGAGTGTTCTTAAACAGAATTTTGGATTTTATTTTGTTGTTATGATAGCAATAGAAGTTTATTAGGTTAACTTTTATGGTTGATTTTTATTGGACACTAAAGTTTTAGGCTGTTGTCAACTCAGTGTAACATGATTTCTAAGAAAAGTAAAGTAATGTATATATTGGAAGTTAATTGTTTAGGTAAAATATTTTGGAAAGAACCAGATTCGAGAAATACCTAGAAGATACATGCCATCACTCCACTGAGAGGCAATCCAAATTTTTGTTTGTATATATATATATATATATATATACATGGTGTGGTGGGGTAAATTGTCGCTATTTTATATTTTCCATTTTGTGCATGTGCGTCATTTGTTTTTGATTTTGTCATCTGCACAGTATAGTAGGGTCAGTTGGGCACTGTGAGAAAAAGAGCACCATGACGCAATTCATTTTTCACAATTTCACTTTTTTACAATTTGGAAACGGCATGCTGTACTGCTTGGCATTTGGGCCAGAAACTCCAATATAAACATTTCAAAGTGTTTGAGTGTCAATCTGAGGACAGTGCAGAGGATTCGGAGAGATGGAGGAGTCTAATGTTGATTATGAAGGTATGGCAGCTTGGAAAATTCACACTGATCATTCGCATAAAAGAACTTCTGAATTTGTTGGTGACTCAACATGGAGGTCTATATCAAATGACTTGAGGAAGTAATGCTGCCTTGGGTCAAGAGGGTGGCTGCTGGAAGACATTATGTCTGGCATTAGGACTCTGTACCATGCCACACAAGCAGGAGAAACCAGTCATGGCTGTCAGGCAATTTCTGTGATCACATCACCCCTTAAATCTGGCCACCTAACTCCCCAGACTGCAGCCCCCTTGATTATTGTGTGAGGCACAGGTGAGTGAGAGACCAACAAAACTCCTTGTAACACCAAAGATGCACTGAAGGCAAGGATTATGGCAGCATTCATCAACTAAAGGAGATCATTTAGAAGATTTACAGCAGATTCTAAAGTCATCTGGAGACCGTGGCTGAAGACAATGGTGATTTTATTGAATAAATTTACTCTTTAGTATTTCAAGATAATTTTGTGTAATTTTGGTAAATATATCTGTTAAAATGAGATGTCAGTGTTATTTTCATTTTTGCGTAATTTAGACAACAACTTATTCTTGAATATTACATCATATATGTCTGATAATTAAGTTTGGTATGATACCCAGAGTAATAGGTCTGTGTCTTTAGATATTGTTGTGATGGTATAACCCAACTTCCCCATTCACGATAATGGACGGACGGTTTGCTGATAAAGTGCGACCACAGCAGGTGATCGTGAGCGACTTCTTTTGTAGGAGCGACTTCGTTTGTAACACCTATTGAGGTTAGCATACTCTCGACTCTGTCTCTGTACTACATCCGATTATAAAGTTATTATTGAACCTACACTCGGGTTTACTTTGTTTATTATATCTTGCACGAGATATAACAGATATATATACCTGGTTGTTGCTATTATTACAACTTTGTCTATGTTTGGTTTCTCATTTTGGATTTATTTATATTAGAGGTATTGAGCATTGTTGGTTTTATTAAGTCTGCTGTGTTTTATGTTTTAGTTTAGAACTCAAACACATTTTTTTCAAGCACTCAAGCAGGACAAAATCAGAATTTGAATGACAACTTTCCACTCTCAGATCTCAGATGCCCATGAGCACAGGAAAATGACCTGGATTCTCCACAAACAGTTGTTTTCAGGAATACGCAAATAATTTCAAAAGAAATACCTCAGATTGTCAAAAAAAACTAAACCCAATATTCAATTTTATTTTGATTCATTTTCTCAATGTGTCAATACAATTTAGTGGTCTTATACCCCAGAAGACATAATTATCTTTTCATAATGCTTACAAATCACAGAGGTAAACAAAATGTCCCATTTTTTTTTTTTTCATTTTTTCTCTCTTCCTTTTTCACAAGTTTGGTCATTTTCTTGCTCCAAAGTCAGATGTGTTTTATACATGAAAATAAGCTTTATTCCCTGGACTTTCTCTGCTTTTTTATCCACATCTTATACTTCCTAGCAATCTATGCACAAAAGATTAAGATAGTTTCTTTTAACAAGAGCCATGGTGGAGTAATGGATAGCAGCTCAGGTTAAGGAATCGGAGAGCTGAGTTCGAATTCCAGTTGAATCCTTTGCATTCACTTACATGCTAATACCCTCGGAAAAGGTATGAATCCTCTTTTTCTCTCTCCAGCTATGGGTAAATAGTAGGACAGACTGGGTTCTATAGCCTTGGTCTACCACAGAAAGAAATAGCAACCTGCTGCATGAAAAAATCTGCCTTGTCAGTCATGTATCGAAAGATATCGCCTAAGTGTGTATCACACATGGCACATAACTGACTGATAATATGATGATTTTATATCTAAGTTTCCTCCCCTAAAAAGAAAAATATAAAATTAATGTCATTCAAGGACAGCTTGAAGGATATTGAATTCTACATTTGGTCACATATTGTGAAAAACTTCAATTATGATTTAAACAGATCAATAAAAAATAGGCTTATCTGAAAATATTGATTTGGTCAAGAGGCATAAGGATTACACTGGTAAATATGTATCGTTAAGATTTGTTAAATCAAAAAGACACACAAAAACTGCTGTTAGAAAATTTCTGGGAACCTATCTGGTCCCATGGTAGCTGCTAACCATTCAAACCACAGACATAGCAATCATTTTACTGTCATTGTTTGGGGAGGTAAAGTAATTATGCAGCATTGAAATGACAGTATATTCATTGACACACTCTTTCCTGTCATTGTGGAGGGCTTGTAACAAGACCATAGTCAAGATGACAGGTTGTGGGATAGAATACAATAAAAATTTGGATATAATGCCTTTCCCAAAAGGGTTTAGTGAAGAAGTGAAATTTACAATTTTTAACTAGATTTCACACTTTTGTTTGCCAATTCCATCTTTTGAGTCAGTAATTAAATGACTTCACACTTTGCAGCTATTAACCAAAGCTTAAGTAACGAGTCTATTCCAAAGATAGACTTAATTTATTAGTATCCCAGAAAGGTTATTATACATTTGTTCTAGAGCAAAGCCTGATGCATATATGTTGTTTGAATTATTATAGTGAAAGAAACGTTTATATTTAGTTGAGTCATAAACAATTTCCGTTTTTGAAAACTAATTGTATTGACAAATGTATTATTTTCGCTACTAATCATATGTTGCAGTTAAGAATAAATTCGGAGCACATTAACATACAACAATGTTATGTACAAAAGGAGATGGTTTGACAAGGATAAATTTCCACAACCAGCCCCAAAAGCCAAGCACCATTGAAGAAATGTAATGCTGTGCATGTGGTAGAATCAACAGGGTATTATTCATTTAGAGTTCTCAAAATGCAATGAAGTATTAAATGCACATTTATACGTCCAGCAGCTGCAATGTGTCCACAAAAGTTTGGTCAAAAAGCGCTCTGTGCATGTCAATAGGACAAATGTTGTCCATGATAATGTGAAGCCGCATACAGCTAGAATAATGCAAGAAAAAATTTTTGAACTTGGTTGACCCTACCTGCTACATCCACCTCACCTTGCATCAACCAATTATTACCCTTCTTGATCTATGCAAAACACATTGTTGTGGAAATCTTTCTCTAGTGAAAACAAGATTTAAGAGTTTGTCAAAAACCATGGAAGTTCTATAAAATGATAAAAGGAAAGAAGTACTGTGATCAACTCATCAAACTGCTCTTCCTCCAAACCTTCTGTAACCCCTTGCATGCTAGTGGCTTCCAGCCTTGCTTGGGGTGAAAAGCTTAAAAAAAAAAAAAACTTATTGTGGCCATTCAAGAAAAACAACCGATTTTAGCAAATTGAAAAGATGTCATTTTCCACCACAGCAATGCAAGACTGCATTGCAAAACAGACCTTGCAGGAACTTAAAGAGTTGAAATGGAGAAACTCTCCATCACTCACCATATACTCCTGACTTGGTTCCTTCGGATTTTCATTTGTTCCCTAGAGAACAATTTAAATGACAAAAAATTTGATTCTGTACAGTCAGTTGAAAACTACCATATAAGCTTTTTCCAACCAAAAAGTGCTATGAAAATGGCATCAACAATTTGGTAGAATGATAGGAGACAGTTGTTAAAAACAACAGAGACTATGTACTTCACTAATAAAAGTTTTTAGTGAGTATGTAAAATTTAGTTTTTAATTTTCTAATTGGCACAAACTTTTGCAATGATCTAAGATATAAAGAATAACAAAGCTCACAAAAGATGAGAAAGCAAAAATTATATTTACATGTGTACAGATAGCTAAAAAAAAAAAGAAAACGTTGGTCTACTTAGTTGTAGTGTGTGGGTTTTTGATGTATGCCACATGGCTGGGTTTAAATTTAGGTAATCAGCTGTTAGGTGACTAAGTTTCTTTTGTAACTTAGAAAGGGTGACTGAATAAGGAATAACCCAAACAGAGGTTGGAAATGAAATGGCAATCTTTACAACATCAACAAAATACAATACTCACCAATGGCATGAAGTAGGTAAACCACTGCTAGTGGTGGACTGCTTAGACAACATATTACCCCCACTTACGATAGTGTCCAATGTATTTATGAGGATTCGGACATACCCATTAGTGTTCATAGCTATGGTATATAACAGCTTCTGAGTGAGCAGAAACAGAAAAAGAAAATTTATGCCTGTTCCTTTTATAGTCCTGAATAGAACGACACCTAGTGGGCATCTTGGTAGACAAGGTGGGGTAATTCCTACAAACCCCTAGCTGTGGAGAGAAGATATGGATTCATGCTTTTTTTTTCTCTTTTCCAAAGGCAAAAATGCAAAAGTGAATATAACAGGCAGAAATACGAACTTAGTTCACTGATTTCCACTTTCTGCTCCAATGACTGTTATACTATGTGTACATCATGATAATTCTGATTCAAAATAAATTTTAAAAAAATAAAAAGATAAAGTGGTTTCCTGTTGCCTTCTTCAGAGTTTTGAATTTGTAGCAGTCCTTCTCCTCTATCAGTCATCCCAAACTGGAGAGTCCAGTCAACTCTGTTATTTAATGTTAAGAAAATTTTAAAATCTCTTTGAAGTTTACTCACTTCTTTATTGCTTGTACATTCAGTCAACTGTAGCACATCATTTATAAGTCAACTGTAGCACATCATTTATAAGTCAACTGTAGTATATCATTTATAAGAAATAAATGACATAATCTCTATATATAATCCCAAAAAATGACAATTTGAAACAAGAAAAAAAAGTTGGGGAAAAATACACTTGTTCTCAATATATATATATATATTTTTTTTTTTCCACCGAAACTCTTTTCCTGCTTTGAATTGCCATTTATAATGATTTTGCATCCTTTCTATCCATTTTCCCCACATTTTAATAAATATGTCTGATTTTAGAACAATAATTAAATTTTTAACTGACAACATATTTCTTATTGAATCAGTCGCTAGGTCTGCAGCTAGGAAAGTGGGTTCACAGTTTCATGCTAGACAATGTTTCTTGCTAGGATCTATCTTACGTATTTATGTCTACAATTCATCAATGCTTAGAATATTGCTGCTGCATCTGGTTTGGTGTTTCTGATATATATTTAGAGATCCTTGATAAAAGAATCTGCAATGTCATTGGTCCTGACATGGTATATCAGCTTCAGTTACTTTCCCATCGCTATAATGTGGCCTTCCTGTGCCTTTTTTATAAATACTTTCATGGTAATTGTTCTGATGAACTTTTCTCTTTGGTACCTAGACCCAATGAATTTAAATGCAGTACTAGATTGGCAGCAAGGTCTCATCATTTTACACTTGAAATAGGCTAGATATGGCCATAAGTTCTATGCTAACATTTTTTTTTATAATTCTTGCTTGTAGAACTCTTTTCTAACATCCCCCTCCAACATGCATCTTAGTGGCTTTGTTGCCTTGTGGGGGGGGGGTGATTTTTGTAAAAATGATTATTAAGTGTCCCAATGCAAGGATATCAAATTAGGTGACTTTTGAAAGCCCTAAACTAACTAAATTATGAATTTTACTACTTGGTAGTAAGATGTGTTCAAAATTAATTTACAAAAAGGAATATGGATCAGTATTTAAAAATTTCTTTTTTAATCATTTCAGCCCAAACAAAGCAATAAAGCCACTGAGGTGTAAGTGGTTACTGAGAGTAAAAGAGAATGAGGAGATTAGTGAAGAGAAAGGACAATAAAAGAACATGATTCAAGAAGACAGAAGATGGCAATTGACATTGCCTTTCAATTTTTGAGGGTTGTAGGTGTCAGGGAAACAATAAACTGAAAGAGAGTTCTACAGGTGAGAAAAGAAACAATTAAAATAGAAGTTATGGTTACATCAAGATAATTCAACACTAAAACAATGGGACCTAGTTACCAATCTAGTCAGTCAGTTATGTGCCATGTGTGATGCATGCTTAGGCGATCATGTATCTTTCGATACATGACTGACAAGGCAGATTTTTTTTCTGCCGTAGGTTGTCATTTCTTTCTGTGGTAGACTAGTTGCCATCTGAAGCTATAGAACCCAGTCTGTTCTGCTAGTTACCCATGGGGGGGGGGAGAAGAAAGGGATTCATACCTTTCCCAAGTAATGGATTCGACTGGAATTCAAACTCAATCTAGTAGTATGCTTAAATTCATGTGGCTGAGGCACCAAGGAGAGCTCAATAGAGCAACTAACATGAAAATTTCTATTTTCAACATATATCTTTAGGATTAATGATCTTTTGAGCTATCATTGATATTTATTCAATTCATATTTTAAAACACAAATTTATAAACAGAATACTTTAAGAGCTTTAGCTTCTGATCTCAAAGTCAAGGCATAATATCTTACTATATATTACTATATAAAAATAACAAAACAAAAGTCATTGAAACAAAGCAAGTTCAGTCGACCAATGATGACAATTCCAGAACAACATAACTATAAACAATTTTTTTTTCTATCCTCTGCCAGCCGCTATGATGGAGAAAGCATTACCTTACTACTGCAGAAGAATTTATATTTATATTTTTTTCCTTTGGAGTTGAATGTAATTAACCCAGCAGTTGTTTGATTTTGAGTACATTTACTGAGGCAATTTTCTAGCAATTGAGCTATTAATTAGTGCTTGCAAATACTTACTAATGTTATCTTAGTTTTCTTTTCTTTTTCACACAACCTGTTTTTACATTGTACTATTTCACTTCTTCCATTTGATCCTGCTAGGTTGAAGTATTCACAAGTCACCATTTTTGGATTGCTATCTGTCATTTCACATTCTAACAGGTATGCAATGTTTATTTCCTTTAAGTTGCTATGACTAAAGACAAAAGCCTCTCTTGACTGGAAGATTTAATAGCCACATATTTCAAAGATATACAAGTTTGTGTCAAGATATTTCTTTGATTAAACTATGAGATTGATTTATAAATCATCTCTGTTTTTGTTTATCAGATTTATCCTTCAAAAAATAAAGTACAATTAAATTTTATACAATTATATATTCACCATTATTTGCAATGACTTGCTGCCACTTATCGGGCAGCTCTTTGATAACTTTTGAGTAAAATTCTACAGGTTTTGATGTGAAAAAGTTTTCAACAAACTCTTGGATCTGGTTTTCATTAGAGAAAGCTTTTCTCTGTCAAAGTGTTTTGTAGAGATTGTAAAAGGTAATAATTGGTTGGTGTAAGGTCAGGTGAATATGGTAGATGAGATGAAACAGATGAACCAAGTTCCAAAATTTTAAAATGTTATTCTTGTTGTATGCTGCCTTGTGTTGTCATGGAGAACATTTTTTTCTTTAATCCACTGTGTACGCTGCCACTTCCATGCAAAAACTAAAGTATGTTAGTTGACTCCAAATTTATTATTAACTGCCATGTATGATTAGTAGTTAGGATGATACATTTATCAATACAATTAGTTCCCAAAAACAGAAATTAATCAGATACAACCTCATATATTAGTGCACAGTTGACAGATCAAACTATGAAGAGTGAAATGGTTTCCACTTGAAATTCTAACGCTACTAAATTTTGATTTGACTTTTTTCTCATTAGTAGCACAAATTAGCTTAGCTCATTCTTAAAATAGTTCCAAAAGTCAGAAGTATCAAAATTTAAAAATTTAGTAGTGCAGATCTTTCAAAAGTTCAATTTATCAACTCAGTCATTTTTATAAAATCCAAATTCAGGGCCTTCTCCCTCCTGTTGGAGAAACACCTCCCAGATTGACCATATATTCAGAGGTGTAGCCATACTCACCATGATTGGCCAATTGTGGGTTGGTGAGGCTATTTAAACCCATAGTTGGAGGTTTTTGAATTCAGAGTTGTCCTTCTCCTAGGCTATAGGATCCGGTGTCCTGCTATTTACCCATAGTTAGGGAGAGAAGAACTGGATTCATTCCTTTCTCTAGGGTATTTGCATGTAAGTGAATGTAATGAACTTAAGTGGCATTTGGACTTGGCTCTCCAATTCCTCAGTCCTAGCTGCTATTCATTACTCCATCATACCACCATTTTTCTTTTATAAAATTTAAAAAATAAGTAAAAGAAATATGCTTATAACAAAAAAACTCATAACAAATTAACACAAGTTACTTAGAAAAAAATATTTATATTTATATAAATATTTATTTTTATTCATTTAAGCAGAAAAAACTTTGAATTTATAAAATCCACTAGCAGGCTGTATGTCTGTATGCGTCGTGAGATGAACACATGTATCTCCTGAAATAGGGCCCACAACCAAATATGGCCGACTAGGAATGAAACAACCGAAAGAAAATGTGAAGAAAACAACAAAGACTGATATATATGTACAAACAGGTGTATGTGTATTAACAAACAATAAGAGTTACAATTGATGAAGGCGGTAATGAGTGTGTATGAATGAATGTAGAAAGTTTAAGGTCAAAATATGTGTGAATGATTATTCGTACATATGTGTGTGTGTTTCATGGTGTTTCCCCCAAAGGGTAAATGCAAATTTTCCATAGAGTTTTACATGGTGTTGTCAGCTGAAAAGTGAGAGAAATAAAGAGGGCAAGGGAAGAAATTGCCAAGTATTTCTAAAACTGGAGAGTGACCCCAATAACCGTTTGGAAAATAAGGAAATTAAGGAGTTAACTCCAACAACACAATAAAAGTTGACCACTTTGTTTTTTTTCTTTTCACTGACTCTTTTGAGCATATCATTTAAAATTATGCCATAAGCAATTTGCCTATTATTTAAAATCATAAATATCTGAGTCAAGCAAATGTTCCCATTGCCAATTATTTTCTTTTTTTGTTAAAAACCATGTCTTTTGAGGATGTAGACAATCCTGGTTCTCTACCGAAACCTTTTCTTTATCTGTGAATTGCCATGACTTCTTGGGAAAGATAGTGGTTTCCTGTTGTCTTCTTCATGGTTTGGAATTTGAGGCAGTCCTTCTACAGTCCAACCTGCTATTTAATATTAGGGAAATTAAAAAATCTCTTTGAAGTTTACTTTTTTTATTGCTTGTACTGTTAGTCAACTGTAGTACATTATTTATAAGTCTTGGTAGAAATTAAAAAATTAGGAAAATATTCCAAATTAATTTATAGAAAGCCATATTGGTCAGCACTTAAACATGTCTTTCTTCTTGCTTGACACAGGAAAATAATTTGTGGACAAGTGTGTCACTGGCAATGAAAAGTGAATACAATAAGTAAATACAAAATTAAGAAAATTGTAATTAAACTCAAGGCTAGCTCCACTTTGAACATCTTAACCTAATCAAAGTTTGCTTGAAAAAAAAAAAAATTACATTTAATGAGATTTAAATGGAAACTTTTTTTTCGAATTTAGATGAACTGCTACTGTGCAACAATTTGCTTTGTTTTAATTGTGTAATAGGAAAGTAAAGACATTTTTCTGGACAAGAAAGTTGACTCTGCTTGTCCAGATGTAGGATATGGCCATGGAACTGAGACAGGAAATTTCCAGATGTGAAATATTCTTCAGGTCTTCAGATTATCTCATTTTATTCTATGTAAAAATTCCTTGGTTAGAACTTAAAATATTGAAAAATTCATCTTTAGTGAATATCCCACTGTTCTTATTTTACTTTTCTGACTTTTCTATAAATATTTTTATGGTGGTTCTTCTAACGAGTTCTCCTTCTTGGTACCTTGACCCCCATGAATTTAAACGTACTACTAGACTAGACTAGCAACTAGGTCGAAGCATTTTAGTGTTGCGAAAGCTAGATGTAACCATAAGTTCTATTCTAATAGTTTCTTTTCTTGCACTTACCTGTGGAACTCTTTTTTTTTTTTTTTTGCTTCCCTACAATTTTCAAAAATGTAAATGCAATGTCAATTGCCATCTTCTGTTTTCATGAACCTTGTTCTTTTATTGTCCTTTCTCCTCACTAAAGCCTTTGATGTAATGGAATAACCTGCCACGAGTGGCGGCACTATAGGTGATAATCACCTATAAGTATCCGTGAAAGTCAAGCTGTGATCTGCGAGACTAGCAGCCTTCTGATAGCAGCACACACACAACTGTACTGACTTGTGACGACCGTGTGCCTAACTATTACTTTCTTGCTTGTTGTACAGGTTTCTACAATAAACCTGTTACTATTTATCCACCGTGTTTGTCCATTCCATATTCCGTTTAGCATGGAATATAACAGCCTTCTTATTCTCTTTCATTCTCAGCAACCCCTTGCATCTTAGTGACATTATCATCTTGTTTGGGGTGAAACAATTTAAAAAAAAAACAAAAAAAAAACATCCAGAACCATTTTTTTAAAGCGAGAATGCACAATTTACTTGACAAGGTGGCAGAAGGTTATATTTTGATGACTAAATAATAATTATTTATATGAAGTTGGGAGAATTTAAATAATGCATGTAAACAATGTAATATAGTCTAGCTTATGTGTGTGTGTGCGCACATATGTAAACAAAAGGCAAAGGAACTACATTGAAGATGGGAACAAGGTGTTAGGTAGTTTTTCTTTTTAACACATTGACTACCAACTTGTGGTTGGCAGTTTTTATGCTGACTACGAATTATCTCATGCCTAGCATTTTCTGATAAATTTTCATCTGTGGCACTAACAACATATTTATTTGCAATGATACTTTTAGTGTGAAAACAATGTTAAGACTTCAGCTGAAGCTATAAATCAACACATAAAATTTTTATTGCTTAAGTTGGCCGTTATAAAGTCAGATTTTGTATGGGTTTTGCTTGCAAAAATTTATTTTCTTTGGACTCTCCTAAATTACTGATTGATGTTTTTTTTTGTTTTGGTATGTTATTATATATATACACACACACACACTACAGTTCAAAAGTTTGAAGCACCCCCAGAATTAGTATGAGATGGACTGGACAGAAGAGTGTGAAAAAAAAAAAAAAAAAAAAAAAAATGAAAAAAGAGCTCTTAGAGTCATTGAAAAAGAATGGAATCAATTATCAAACTTATACTTTGAGAAACTTTTGCAACGAATGCCAAAAATTTGTGCTACAGTAATCAAGGCTAAAGGAGGACATTTTGATGAGAACAAAATTTAATCATGAAATGCTTTTATTCTTTTTGTCATAATAAAATTTCCTTATAAAAAATCATGTCTCACTTTATTTTAACCATGTATAATAATTTCCTCTTATTTAAAGTACAAAACAACTACTTTTTGGCCAATTTAAAAAAATTACCAGGAGTGACTTTAAACTGTACTGTGTGCGTATATATATATATATATATATATATATATGAAAGAATGATGGGTGTGGTTTCTTTATAGTGTATTTTTCATGTAACAAACAATTGTGTAAAGGTATTTTAAATAAGTGAACTATTGATAAGATACTTTTAAAACAAATAAATATTGTTTTAGATATTTGTACAAAAGGTCAAATTCATGAAGCACACAAAGAAAACATTCATCATTGCAAGTACAATAGTCATTTTCTCTTAAAACATTTAAGACAAATTGCAGTAGTTGATGTCATATAGTGGTTTTCTAAGCATAGCTTAGATGTGGTACAAGGCTGAAAATATGGGGCACCCAGTGAGGATTGAACTCTCTAATGTAGATTGTTTAACTAATGGCCTGACTATTATCTAGACCAGTGTTTCCCAATGTGGACACTTGCATCCCCTTGTGGGCTCTGTTATGCTGAAAGCGGGCACTAAGAGTTTTTATTTCATTTGGGGTCGGTGAATATAGTCAGGGGGATGGTGGTCATTTATCATTTTTTTCCCCTCAAATTTTAAAAAATATTCAATATCGGCTACAAAATAAAATTTTTGAAAGGTATCTAAAGCTATCAAACTTTTTTTCATTGCTTTTCCAACTTTCTATATGGCTGAATGGGGTTTCAATGCAGTTACACAGCTTCTTACAAAAAGAAACTGACTGCAAATTACAAAACGAGGAGATCTAAGATTATTTCTAAGCAGCATGGAACCTAGAGTAAGAGCCTTAGCCAGTAAGCACCAAATTCAACCATCACATTGAAAACATTGCAATAAGCTATCAAATAAATGTTATTTTTTTTAGCAGTTTAATCATTGGCATTTATAATAGAAATGAAAACAATATCAAAATTATTTTTGTGGTAATACCTAAGTATTATCTTGCTATGAAAGATTAATTCAGTATATTTGAAATTTAATTTGACAGGGACAAAGGGTGTTGACAAAAATGTTTGTGTCCAAAGGGGAGTGCTGATCAAAAAAAGGTTGAGAACCACTGATCTTGAGAGATTATTTTTAAAAGAATATTTTGTAGTGAAAAACGTTTATATGCTATCGAATATGGTATGTAACTGGTCAAGAGGACTCTTACATTTGGATGTCCTAAATTTATTATTTTAAAGGCAATTTATAACAAATTGCCTTTAATAAATTTAGATTTTGTTAAGTGACCATCCTTGAAACTAGAATGATTAAAGTCATGAGAGGGTGTGCCCTTGGTTGTACAGGGTGTCCCTAAAGACTGGACACACAGGAAATCTCATTAACTAAATGTTTTTTTTTTTTTTTAACTTACACAGATTAAACATGGCTTAGTCAAAAGAAAGAATTTGCTTCTTTTTTCTGGGATATGCTAAAGGAGGTGTACTCAATGAGAATCCCAAATGCAACAAACTTGATTGAATGCATAAAAAGTGAATGTGCTAAAATTGATAGCAATGTAGAGTTATTGTATCAAGTTCGCGCGAATCTTGCAAAACACATCATCCTTTGTATCACAAATGATGGAAATCATATTAAAGACGTTATTTGTTAATATTCCAATAAAAATTGTTGAAAAATTTCATTATGCATTTTTGCCTATGAGTCCAGACTTCAGGGACACGCCCTGTATATAAAGTCACTATCATTCACAATGTGATGGGGAAGTGTTTTTTGAAATGCAGAACATACAAGTGACTATGAGAAAGCATTATTTGTATAATACTTGGGGAGGAGTTGTATTGTCATGTCATGGTCACTGCATGAAATATAACCGAGTCAGTCACCGGTCAGTAAATATGACACAGGAGAGGCTGTCTCCCCTTGGTTACTGTATGCCTGGCATGAATTAGCTGATAATCATGATCCCTAATATCACAATTCACTGAAAGTTGTGTGAAATGGGTGTGGTTTGTTTCCTCCACCATGGTATTGTTGTTGTAACCTAGGGAAGGTTACTGAATAGAATAATCACATGATGGTTGGTAATGAACGATATTAGGGCAAGAACAACACATATAAGATTCGCCAGTGGCATGTAGAAGTATTCAAGTGAATTCTACAATGAATCCCCAACTGCCCCACGCGGTCAGATATGGCACATAGGCTGAATTTAATGTGGGGTATCAGAGCCCATAGTCTTGGCCAAAAAATTCCCCATAGACCCCATATAAAATGGGGTCAGGTAGCTGTTTTCCAAGACAAGACTCTACTCTTTGACATGGTCTCATCTGGGGATCCTCTCTGCTCGGAGGCAGAGAGTTTGACCAGCACAGCTGGAGATGAATCTCCAACTGCAGACCAACATATAGTATTTACTACTTTATTTATTGTCTGTAGGACAACAATTGTCTAGTGGTAATCTTCCTTTATGCTGTGTACCTGCTGCGATAAAAGAGGAAATGGCAGTTTTTGTGGTGGTGGATCCAGTAAGGTTTCAATTCCAGTGACTTCCTGAAAGGCATAAATTCTCTAGCAGAAACGACAAACGGTTGATAAAGCTATGAACAATTTATTAATGATAAGAAAATTTAAAAGCTGCAAACACCACATACATGTAGTTCGACTTAAGTTCTATTTTTCCCATGAGGGATAGCTAATGGGTGAAATGTTGCCAACTTTGCTGCTGCTAGAAAAATTGACAAAAATGGGCATCAGTGTTTCCCTAAGCTTACAAGCATGACTGCCTGCATCTCCAATTGTCTTCTGCTGTCTGCCTAAAAATGGTACATGTAGGTGCTCAGTTTTGATGGAGACAGATTAATTAGGCATTCCCACAAAGACCCTCACTGTTAATGTATTTCCCATTAGCACTGCATGTGACCTCTACTACTAAAGTACCCAAGACCAGGCATTTTATTAAGTTTTCTGTATATCATTTGCTACACAGGATTCTAAAACATTTTCCAAATCCATCTAGGTTTTGCAGAATGTTGACAAAAATCATGTCATCCTTGGGTTTGAGGATCGGGGGGGGGGGGGATTTCAATTACACTGGATTTTACTGAATCTTGGTTTATTTTAGGCTTAAATGCTCCCAATGCTTTCTTCATAAGTAACTTATAGGTTGAATATTTTTAACCCCAATTTTTTCTCACCCAGTTCCGACCATAATAACCACTCTCCCATATTTTTCTCTATCCAGTATCTCTACTCCTTCGCTCAGAATTACCAAACCTCATAATACCTCAAGTCACTAACAATATTTCATGCACTAATATAATTATCAGGGCCACTGTCCTGTTAATATTTGTACTTTTTTTCAATTAATATTTTCATCCCTATTCAGCATTTTTCACCCATTTTTTTTTTTTTTTTAATTTCTACCTTTTCTTTAAGGATTCTTGTAAATTATAAGTGAAACAAAAACTCCTCACTCATCTAAATTTGCATCTTTTTGATCACCTGATTAAAGACTTCAGTTCAAAGTGAAGATCTAGCATCTTTGATATTTTTGCCATCAATGTTTCACAAATTTGAAAAGTCAAGAGTCTATGTAATAGTTTGATTTCGATATCTATTCATTATTTTTGTCTTCATTATTGCTTCAAGCTTATATGAATTTTTTTTAACCAAATAAAAATAAATTGATACCCAAAATAAGAGAATTTGTCCAAATTGATCGAATTATCCATCAGTTTTCATTTCTTGGACACTTCACACATTTCTTGAAATCACTCAACTAGGAAATAATGAACATTTTGTACCTTTTTTTTTTTTCCTTTCTTTCTTTGAGGAAGCCATTCCATGCCCAAAGTTGCCAAAACTTTTAATTAACACCTTGTATTCTGTGCACTCAATAACACTGGTTTAAAAAATAAAAAATAAAAAGGCAGCAAGAATTGATCAGGTAAACCTGAGTAGGAACCATGCAAGTCACTGGTGTCTTTTGCCAAGTGAATTTAGTTGTATTTTCAATACACTAATCTTAACTATATCCTAAATTCCACAACAAAGTTTATTTAGTAAGTGATTAGAAATACCATGTTTCACAAATATTATCCTAACAAATCTCAAGATGAAAGTTCAGTACGATGAGTAGTGAATTAGAGATCCATAAATTGAGAATTTAACTTATATTGCAGATGAAACAGAAGGACTACATTTTTGTAGTTCTATACTGAATGACAAGTTTTAAAGAGAAGGAGCCTATCACTTTTCAATAACAGACTCTCTCACAAGAATAACAGACTTCTTTATTTGGAAACCTACCCAGGTTTCAGGTTGGCAAGATATTAGATTTAAAAGTCTTTAAAACCTGGTCAGTTTCATCTTGTTGGTAGCTTTTATAAAGTGGTCCCAAGAATATGACAAGGTATACATTGATGTCAGTTGCTGATTTGGCATAATGAGTTATTCTCCTTTGCTTACATTCAAATAAAATTATTTTCTAGTTTATTTATCCTATATGGTATGCTCAGTGTTAATTTTAATATTGTAATATTCATGATTAAATAAAATTATTTTTTGATTTCTTTCCCTTCTCCCCACCAAAATGACTTCAATTTTCCTATCTTTTAAATACTAACAATTTCCTTAAGTCCGTTATGACGTCATCAAATTGCGGGATATATTCTTTATAAAAAGTAACTTTACATTTTTTCTATCAATTTTTGCATAATTGAATATCCAAAATGCATTTTGTTCATGTCAACCACAATTACCAGTATATAATGTTAGTCAGAAAATAAAAAGGTTATTTTTATGGATTTGTTCTGTTAAATTAATAACCAGATTTTCTTTAGTAAACTCCATAGTAAGTATTTAAGCATATCAATAGTGATTATAGCTTCGTTATATAAATGTAATATAAACCAATTTCTAAAGAAGTGATGGATTTTTATTTATTAATCCAACAGATTTTATCACTTAAATGTTATTTTTAGTAGATACCCACATTTGAGTAGACACTCCATATATTTATTTATTTATTAAACAATATATTTACCAGCCTGAATATTCAAATCTTAAAGAAAAACATTTACTTCCCGAAAGAATTCAAACCTGTGCTCCCCATGATAGCTAGAGGAAACTTGTTAGATCTGACATGCTTTTCAGACCTCTCAGCCATGAAGTGCATCAATGCAAAGTTGAATAATGCCTTTAAATGCAAAATTTCCCTGAATCTCCAAATATACATATCTGCTCAGTATCATATCCTAAGCAATTTCTAAAGTGGTGATGGATTTTTATGTAATAATCCAACAGATTTTATTACAAAATATATATATTGTTTAATAAATAAATTGATTGCCTACTCAAATATCGGTATCCACCAAAAATAATGTTTTAAGTAATAAAAAAAGAAGTAGCATAATAACAAGTAACACTATAATTAACTTTGATTTGATGATGCCAAAGAACTTTATTAGTTGATATACCACAGAATTGTTGCAGAGTTTATAAAGACATTTTTTTATTAGAATTTTTCATGACTTTGTCAAAACAATTACCAATTACTGGGAGTAAAACTTAACTATTATTTAAAAAAAAAAATAAAAAAAAAAATAAATAAAATGTCCAATTTTGAATCCAGAAGTAATTGGTAAGTATTAATAAAAACCAGCAGCTGTCTTTGAAAGACATTTATCTTCCTTCACCAAATCTGTTTCTGACGGACAGTTTTGGGAGTTGGAATTGCAGGATGAAAACTTTTGAAATGAAGCACATAAACATGTCAATCAGCAAATGGTTGATTTTTTTTTTGTTCTCTCTTCCTCAAATTGATACACTTGAGGAATGATTTTTTTTTCATCCCACCCCACAATAAAAGTTTGGCTATTAAGTGTTTTTGCAACAAAATATCCACTTAAAAAATGTCATTATTCTGATGTGGAAACAAGCAGTTTGTCTGACTCTCTCAAAAAAAAAAAAAAAATGTTTGTCTTGTGGATTAGGAAGTTCAAATTGTTGCAAAGATATGCTTTTGCTTAGATTTTGAAATCAGATGAAAACAAGTGTGAGACTTGCACTTGCTTTTTTTGTAATCAGAAGTTTTACTAATTAAAGAAGCAAGAACTATTCACCAAAATTTAATAAATTTTACTTTTTGAACATGAAATACTTCTATAACTTGAATTCTCAGAAAACATGTCAAAAGATTTTAGCTCTCTATTCAAAATTATGACTTGTTTTTTCATGAATTGTTTGCATATCAAACAATATCAGCATATGGGGTAATGGCTACAACTAATTTTTAATTTTTTTTTTTTTTTTTTTTTTTTTAAATGATACAGTTTCACAATTTTCAACAAAGTGAAGGACTATGCCTCAAGCAGGAAAAACATAATGGAATACAATAAACAAAATAAAATTTTAAAAAAGTCAGTGGTTTTGGTGTAATGGAAAAACATCTCAAAATACATGAAAATCCCATAAAGTACATAAAATTAAAAAGCCATTGATGGTATTTAAAACTTTTTATTTTGTCACCATGGTAGGAGTAATTTTTAAAAAATAAGTAAACATCCTATTAAATGAAAAACTGAGTTTGATAAAACTAAAATAATTATTTTAGTTTAGAGAAGAGAGTCTTACTGGCCTGCAAAGAAAAACAAAAAAACAAATTAATCATGTCAGAAAAAAAACAAAACAAAAAAAATCTTTTATATAAGTAAATAACATTGGCATTTTCATTTAGATTATATATTTAATATAAGTAGACAGAAATCAAACTTTATAAATTCATTAGTAGAAGGCCTTCATATCTATTATTAAATAGGGACACTAAATATTTCCTGATTAAACCATTAGATGTTTCCATTTTTCTAAGAGAGAAATTTTCTTAGAGAGTTCTGGGTGGCTCTTTTTCCTGGTTCATGGGAAGACACAACAGATGAGTTTATGTTTTAAAATTATTGAAAAGTTCTTTGTTGCGTTTCATAACCAGGATTCATTCTTGGTGATCACAAATCTTAACAATATATAAGATATGCAGATGAACACAGTGTTGATAGCAGACACAGAAAGGAAACCACAAGCACTCCTCCAGAAGGTTGTAAAGGAAAGTGAGACGAAAAGACTAATCATTAATTGTAAGGAAACAGAATGTATGGTTGTTGGCAAATGGAACAACTCAAGATGCAAACTACAAATTGGAGACACCTAAATAAAGTAAGTATAAAAATCTAAATATCTAGGAAGTGTTTTAACAGAGGATGAAAAATGTGACACTGAAATCTGAAGATGCATTGGAATAGTGAAAGCTGCCTTCTAAAAGTAAAGCAAAGTATTAAGAAACAGAAAAATGTTGTTAGAAACAAAGAAAAGAGTATTAGACTGTTATGTAATATTGGTTCTTCTATACTGCAGCAGCACAATCTTAAGAGAAAATGAAAACAAAAAAGGACACTTATACTTAGAATCAGAAGGAGACAATTGAAATTTGTAGGGTACATAACGAGGAAAGAAGGTTTTTAAAATTCAATACTCACAGGACATAATGAAGGCAAGTGGGACAGAAGAAAACAAAATAAGCAAAATGAGCTTGTGTAAATGGCTGGTAGAACAGGGATTAGGAGAGATATCAAAAAGACAAACACTGCTAAGAGCCACAAAGGACAGGAAGTGGAGAGTGGAAGGGGAGAACCATGATTGCCCACGTTCTTAAGGAACACGGCACATAGAAGAAAAATGTGTTTAACATACTGTCAAACGAGATTACCTATTTATTTTGCTAATTCTTACAGTTTTTTTTCTTCCCGACAACAACCATTGCTCATTCGATTGAATCAAAAGTTTGAACTTCAGTCCACTTTCACTGAAGAGCATCCTTGTCACATCTCAAAGAAATACTTGGAGACATTATCCAGTCAGCTTTTGATTACTGCTACTTTTTGAGTTAATAACAAAGAAATAGATGTAGATTATATTTAATCCATCTACTTTATTTTCTAATATTTAAATCCAATAATTATTTCAAATTAACAGTAAATCTAAACAAAAATACTCTAAATGAACTGCTTATTTCTATTGTACAAAGTCAACTATGAAGGCTCTCATAAACACAAGTAAATGTAATAATAATAAACAACAATAAGTAATTAATAATAAATAACATTATAAAAGAGCGACAAATAGCATTCAGAATTACAATTATTTCTACTCAATAGTCTCTAGAATAATTTGAAACATAACCGTTACTGCCTACCCAATAACAGTTAGGGCCTAACTGTTAGGCCAATACAATAGACCTTATTACCCATAATGCACCACTTGACTTGCACATATAGTTGAGCCACAACACAACACACATGGCTCTTAAGATTGCATGAAAGAGATTGTCATCACTTTGCTCTATCTCTGATACTGAGCATTTTTACTGATAAATATAACATACCTTAAAACTATATATATATATATATATATATATATATATATATATATATATATATATATAGAGAGAGAGAGAGAGAGAGAGAGAGAAAGAGCGCGCGAGGTTTGAATTTCCTATTTAACAAATGCTCATCCCCTGTTGGGGCTTCTACAAATCTGTATCCACTAGTTTCAGTTTTGTAACACGTAAACAACAGTAATTTTTTAATTCAGTATTATTTCTTGTTATTTTATATTTTTATTTTCTTTTATTTTACACAGACACACACACAAAAATAAATTAACACTATTAGATTATATTCAAAATTGGTATTTGATGTTAGTCAAGTTTGAAACATGTTTTCTAGGATGACCCAAATTGTTTTAAATTTAAAAATGTTGTACTTATTGAATTTGTTTCAAATAAATAGATTGAGAAAGAGGATCAATTAATATTTGGCAATAATAAACATCCTAATAAATTTGTAACTAGGATCTATAGATTTATATTAAGTTTTTATGTCTTTCTTTAAAATTAAAAAAAAAAAACTTATTATAAAAATAAGAATTGCATTCGAGATTAACTGGCTTTATCATACACCATTTTCATAAATGCAGACAGGTACAGTACAACACGAAATTGGATACTGCAGTACAAGATCTTGGCTTTAAATATATTTTGAAAACGTTTCAAAATTGAAAACATTTTTATAGATTGTATATGTTTTGAACCAAACATCCAAAATGGTAATGTTGCAAAGTGAAAACATCCACATTTTTCACACTGAACCGACATCACTTTACACATCAAAAGTAAACCTCAAAGGAAGTTATTACATTGATTATTAACTGCTAAGAAAGCATTAGAAAAGTGTCAAAATAGAACCTGGTGCATGATTAGATTTTATGAAAGTCTTTCATAAAATACAGTTATAGTCTTTGATATACACAATTACTACAAATTTACAGTTTGACCTTGGTAATATCATCCAATATGCTGCCCAGTTTGTTCTCTAAATCTATAAAAAAAAAGTTAACTTTTATCAAGAATATTAAAAAGACACTAATGTTCCTTGAAGGTGTTCTGCTGTAACAATC
Organism: Acanthosepion esculentum; assembly: GCA_964036315.1. Classification (NCBI taxonomy): domain Eukaryota; kingdom Metazoa; phylum Mollusca; class Cephalopoda; order Sepiida; family Sepiidae; genus Acanthosepion; species Acanthosepion esculentum. The sequence continues at coordinate 37,040,706 of OZ038499.1, forward strand.
CACTCATAAAATTATGCTCTTCTTGGACTTCCTGAAGGGTGTCATGTTAGGATCTGTAGATTTTTAAAACTAATTATTTTAAACTATAGTGGCTTTGTTGATATTAATAATCTGATGGTATATTAATATTTTACTTGTGAATGTTAGGATTCAAGAAAAAACAGATTCATAATTTGAAATTATCAAATATTTATGTGATGTATAAATAATGCTTCAATGTATGGATACTTACACAATGATCCATACAATGGAAAAGATCCATCAATTCCTCCACACACTCTTCAGTTGTATTGCTGCGGCTACTAACACGATCATTGCAGCTATCTAATTGCTCTTGGAAGTTCATGCAATGAGCTGCTTTACAACTTTCTCTTAAAGTGTCCAAAGGATCCTAAGAAATAAGAGCAAAAACAACATTTTTAGATGAAATAAAATTCTTTAACCAAAATAAAAACTTACAAATTTTAGTTTGCTTAAATCAACATGAAAAAGACTAAGTCATGAGTAAATTTGCATTTCAAAGATTATATCTTATAATTCAGATCTACTGAAGAAAGTTTAACAAAAAAAAAAAAAAAAAAAAAAAAATGTTTTTCTTCAAATATATACCCTTCAGATATAGCTACAAATACATGTGATTTTTAACAAATTAATAAGGGTAAACAGGTTCACCTATCATCCAGTTCACACTCCCCAGTCTTTTGAACAGAAGTAGAGGTGTATCCCTTGTTTTCTGTTTAGGATTGGGTTTCCAGTTCCTTCTAAAGTAGGGACCTCCACTGAATTTTCGATACCTAAGGTTTACATTGAATTTTTTAGAATGCAAAAGCATTCTTGAAGCTTCCTTTTTAGATTTAATTGAAAGCTAATTTACAATTTCCAGTAAGCAAAATATTCTGGTGTAAAAAGTTAATATAACTAACATAAAAAAAAACGATTTGATATTTCACTCTCAATATAAGTATGAATTTACAAATTAATTTAAAAATATAAATAACTGATTAAATTTCAAATTAATATTTTTAATCAAGGTAAAAAAAAAAAAATTTGTAAAGAAGAATCAAGCCAAAATATTGCTTTTCTAACTTTAAATAATAAAAAAAGTTATACTCAATTTTTTTCAAAGTAAAATTGATCTGTAGCAGCTTGGCAAGCAAGTTGAAGACAATCTTAATTGTGAATCAGATCTGTTAATTCCTGCCAAGAAATGTAATTGGCTCATGCAAGAGTTTGTAGAAAAGTTCTTGGCATGCCCAAAAAGCCCATCCCCACAAAAAAATCTGTTGTTTGGTCATGTCGTTAGGTTTTGGGAAGTGGACTATGCCAAAATCTTTTCATTTTTTTTTTCTTTCACGACCACAGAATCAAATTATACTGCTGTAGAGATTGATTACTTTCCTTTCTAAGGCAGCTAAATTAATGGCTTTATAAATTTGGAAATTACATTTTTTATGGGATTAAACCAGGGGTGGGCAAACTTTTTAGTACAAGGGCCGCATTCTAAAAATTTATAGTTTTACTGGGCCACATAGTATATATAAACCAAAATAATTGATATTTAAAATTGGCAAAATAAAGGGCTTTTAAAGGAAAAATATAGTTTTAATAGATAACATTTTAAAGCTGGCCGCACAAAATCGTAGTTTGCCCACCCCTGGATTAAACTGATGGATAGTAAACACTTTGAAACTCCAACATCGATTACATCTTATTTATAAAATGTAAAATCTTTTTAAAAGCATATTATAATTATCTGTAAAATTAAGACAGAGCACAAATTTATTAAAAGCAATAATTTATTAGGATGTGGATGCATAAAGTTGAGAGCAAAAACAATACGTATGGAAAATTCACTGCTGATACTGATTGAAATCGTCAAATTTCCAAATGTCAGCAGTTGTTTTAATACTCAAAGCTTGCTTGATATTTGTTGATTTATAAAATATTTGGATACTTGAAAAAAAAAAAAAGAAAATAATAAAAGTAAAGTATAAACACTAAGATTTTTATAAAATAAATTTAAGATAGATTTCATTTTACCGTTCACGGCAAAAAAGAATTTTGAAAAATGCTAAAAACTATAAATGTTACTGCTGTGGAATTTATTATCACTAGAAAATTTTAAAAAAGAATGTGTAGAATTAAAATCAAATTCCACAATAGAGAAGATTAACATTACAGCAATGAATACATTTTGTAATTCAGAATAATTCCAAGTGTGAAATAGAAGCAAACATTCTCTCACTTAAAACAAAATTGTGCACGCTGAGAGTGTATGGATATTTTAAAACATGATATCAATCAAGTTGAAATATTTGGTATGCACAGGATTATTCAAATGTGAATTTCTTATCAATGGAAATTTTTTTTTTTTATAAAATTCAGAATTAAAATACAAAATAAAACAACACATTTGTGTATCATTTTCATTTTCCTCAATATTCTTAATTTAAGGCAGCAGTTAATAACTTTCAAATTCTATATTTGAAATGAAATAAAATCTAGAATATTAAAAAAAAAGAAAAAGAAAAAAAAGGTGTAAGTTATAAACTACAGAATATCTTTTACTAAACCCAAGAAACAATTTAAAGAATATTATTTTATAGTAGATACCTCCACACACTTTTGATGAAAAAAATATGGGGGGGGGGGGGGGAACTAAAATTTGTTAAAAGTCAATTTATCACCTTAATCTGTGTCTATTAATAAAAACAAAGATTGTTAAAAATCAATGTATATAATAATTATGTCCATTATACAAAATTGTATAGGGGACACAATGAATGTGTGCATAGTGTAGCAGTTATCAGCGTGGAAATTGGAATCAGCTATCGCCAAATTCAAATTCTAGCAGGGCAGATTGAGCTCTTTATCCTTGATTGGCAGCCAATCTAGAATCAGGACAACTGAATTCAAAACCAGTTGGGTATGGGATGAATAGTTTAATCCTATAAAATCTACTTGCTCCCAGCAGAAACACCACCTTGTGTTGTTTGGCTATAACCCTACAATCTAAAGACTACAGGTTCAAGAAGAATACAGAACTAGATATATCTGTGCTTGAAAAATTGTTTCAGCTGCATAAAAAACATGATGTAATCATTTGCATGAGAAAAAAAAAAAAAAAAATCAGATTCCAAAAATGTTCCAGAAATCTGCCAATTATCAGATTTTAAGAAAGTGTTTTGGTGTGTATTCATTTTCAGATAAATTTGTGAAAAGATTATTTTGCAAGAAAAGTTTGGGAAAATATCTTCAATAAAATTCCTTTTATTTAATTTAATGAAATCATGATAAAATATCATTTGAACATACACCCGTGATCAAAATCTTAAGACCAGATACAAAAGGGTTAAAAAAATATAAAATACTATTACTTTAATCAGAAAATATAGTTTATTAACAAACAAGTAAAAATTTTAAGATTTTAATCGAGTACTATTTACATTATTCGGACTATTGTCCTTATCTTTGTTGCCATATTTATCACAACGTTTCGACCGTTGTATGCTCCGGCCTCCTTCAGGTGGTTGGAATATTAAACTGAATCCTTTATTTTGCTCGCTGGGATAGACTGTTCTAGTTCCACGTGCCATGTTTAATGGATGTCAGTTATCTCCTGTTAATTCCCCTCTCCAAATATTCGACTGCCTTAACCAGGTATTGAACTCACACTCTTTGGGTCCTGTCACTGGATCTAACTAATGCCTTTATCCACTGTGCCATGTGTCCTTGAGGACATCTGTGTATAAATTTCTGGGTATCATAAACCTAATGTCTTCAGCATCATTTTTTACCAGTGCTCATATTGCAATTTTTTGCTGTTATCATTTCATGTTTTTACCAGAGCTCATATTGCAATTTTTGTTGTTATTATTGCTTTTCTCTGGCACTCCTTATTACTGGTCCTCGTATTGTATTCATTTCTATGCTTGGTCGGCTCAGGAGATTTTTGTGGCTTAGCATATATGCTGATTCCTTAAGTTTACGAATTTTCCAATGATGTTCTTTACCCATGATTTCAACCTGATCCCACAGAGGGCGGTGATCTCCCTTTTCTCTCCATATGTGGTCAGCCATGCCTGATTTTTTAAATAAAGGGTTCAGTTCGACATTCCAACCACCTAAAGAAGGCCAGAGCATACAATGGCCGAAACATTGATAAATAAGGCAACAAAGAGGTGGACAATAGTCCGAATAATGTAAAGTGTTCATAGTACCTCATCTCAGAAATATAGATAGATATTTAATTGAGTAATTTAAACAAACATTGAAAAAAGGATTTTTTTGGTTGGTCATAAAGATAAGACCACGTATGAAAAAAACAAATTACTGGACAAAAATTTTAGAACTAGTAGGTGTGCTCATAGCTTCAGGTGTGCAGACATCTCATTTCTAGTATTAAATTTCAGATTTTAAAATGGCTAAAGGTAAAATTTCAACAAAATTTGAACAGGGCAGTATTGTTGGACTTGAAAGACGTGGTCTTTTGCAAGGAGCCATTGCAAATGAAATTGGCCGTAGCAAAACTGTCATTGCTAACTTCATTAAAAATCTGGATACATATGTTTATAAAAAAAAAAAAAAAAAAAAAAAAAAATCAAGCAGTCACCGCAATAAAATCTCACCATCTCTAGACAGATGCAGTAGGCGAGAAGTTAAGAGAGATTCAAGCCTAACATCAAATCAGATAAAAGTGAATACAGATGCTGAATGCAGCTCTTGAACAATTTGACGGCATTTAAATAGGAAAGGGTTTAAGAACTTGAAATGGCTGCAGAAACCTCGCCTTCTTCTACGCCATAAAACCTTCTGTTTACAATTTGCTTCCGATTATCAAACTTGGGATGTGGATAAACGGAAGAAAGTGTTGTTTTCAAACGAGAAAAAAAATTCAATCTTGATGGCCCAGACAGTTTTCAGCATTACTGGCATGCAAAAGATGTCCCAAAAGAAATTTTTTCAACATGACACAGTGTAGGTGGATCAATTATGGTCTGGAGTTCATTTTTGTACACTGGAACTCTTGAGTTACAGGAAGTAAAAGGTCGTCAAACAGCTGCTAGTTACACTGACATGTTAAGAAAAGCATCGCTAATTACTGAAGGCCCTCGTCTATGTAGAGAAAACTGGATTTTCCAGCAGGACAATGCTGCAATCCACTGTACTCTCCAGATCTAAACCCAATCAAGAATGTTTGGGGATGGATGGCAAAGGATGAAACATGGATCGCAATTTGAAACTGTGGATGCTCTTCGTGCTGCAGTTTATGCATCCTGGGTGAGCATCCCGAGCACCCTCATGCAGAAGTTAATAATGAGTAGGCCAAAGCGAATTTCCGAAGTAATTCAGAAAAATGGAGGCTATACCGAGAATTAAATTGTCGTGATTTATTTGTTCTGTATTTGCTGTTTTTATTTACATGGTCTTATCTTTATGACCAACCAAAAAGTCCTTTTTTCAATGTTTGTTTAAATTAATCAATTAAAAGCTTAAAATTTTCACTTGTTTGTTGATAAACTACATTTTCTAATTAAACGTAAATCTTTCACAAATATATTTTGATTAAAGTAACAGTATTGTATTTTTTTTTTTTTTTAACCCTTTTGTGTCTGTTCTTAAGATTTTGATCAGCAGTGTATATTCATAGAAGTCCAAGAAATTAAATCATTTAAAATTTTATTTGAAACTTGAACTGGAGAACCTGAAAGTTGCCTTAAATGTGGAAAATAAGAAAAATCTGAAAAGGAAAGACTTCCCAGGTTTAAAAAATCCATCCCTCGCCATTTATTTTATTTTTTTATTATTATCATCATCATTATCCTCGGATACTAATAAAATGTTATTAAATATATTTTAAATAAATCAAGAAAAGTAAAGTTTAACAAACTCCAAGGAACTGGAGATTTTAAGTAGAAAAATGTAAAGTTTTTATCATGTACAGAAAATTTGCAATTAGAATGTATGGAAGATTAACACAATAAAATGATTCCTTCAGCTACCCTTGTTGTGTCCATAAATAATTACATAAATAAAATATTAATTATACTGTCACTGTGTCAGGTCTATAAAAAAATAAAACTTAATTATAGTGCTAAAAATAATAAAATAATTATAACAATTACAATTAATTCACTTTCTCTAAACCAATGAGAATCAACACCACTTTTCTCCTCCAGATACACATAAACACATGACATTCTATTAGACAGGCCATCAACATATATGCCAACAAAAATTTTGGCTCCTTTTCCTTTTTCAGGTTATAATAGGAACATTTATCTCTTGGCACTCAACAAAATTTGAGGTAAGAAAACCCCAGACACTTCTTGTATTTTCCATCTAAATTATCTGGACACTCATTACACACATCTATAAAAAAAACTTACGAGAAAGACGGTACACATTTTACTTTATTCTTTATCTCATCATGCTGTTGGATTCCAATCCATATTCGACACCAAACTCACAATTTTACTCAGTATTACTATCTCTTGTCTCCAACGCCACATAACGACCAAATAATAAATAATCATTTTGTTGTTTCCATGTCTTGCCGTTTTCCATTTTTACAAGTATTTTTGTATATATAAATGTTAGGGGTTTATAATTATTTATTTAGTTATAACTCTCCTAAAATCCTCAACTCTTTAGTATAAAAAGCTTCTATGCACACACATGGTTTTGTCATTTTTGGTCAATCATACTTCAACTGTTCCATAGACACCACTTAATCAAAATAGACTTTCATCAATCAAGGCATAACCTAAATATTTTAGATGACCCCTTCCTCATGAAAGCATCTGCAAGTAGGCAGTTTTTCTCAACTAACTTGGTGCTATTTTCTTGCAATTAAAGCCAAAATTTAAACTTCAAGGATATTTAAATTATTGCAATATGTTTTTTTTTCATTTAAAAAGAAAAAAAAATCTATAGAGGTAACAACTTTATAGCTAAGAAAGTTTTTTTTTAAAAAAAATGACCAAATTCAAACAAAAAAAAAAAAAAAAAAATCAATTTAACTAAGGATGACTTATGTTACTAATTTAAAAAAAATCATCTACAAGATGATACATTAGTGAACAAATTAATAACAAAGTTTAACTTACCACTAAATCTTCTTCTTCCTCCTCCTCCTCTTCTGGTTCTTCATCTGAATCCTATGAAAATCAGGATAGACAAAATAAGTAAATCCTTAAGAGCTGATTTTGGAAGATGAAAGAAATATATATATATATATATATATATATATATATATATAAAATGTCAATTTAATCTATCCAGCTTCCAGTTGATAAAAATTATCAAGTTCAGAATATTTCAACAATCATTCAATTAAATTTGTAAATTGAAGTTTAAAAAATTACCATTAGTTTCATTTACTCAACCTGTTACACAGTATAATAATAATATTCATGTTCCATAAAGTAGATGAAATTATTCTGATCTTTGACCATTCCAATTTCAGGAATGTTGAAAGAAAAAACAAAACAAAAAAAACTTGTTTAATAATTGCAAGCAGATTAACGAAAATAAAATCAGATGCTTGGCTTTGTGCTACTGAAGTAAAAAAAATTTTTTTTAGAAGTTTGATAAAAAATATCCTACTTCCCGTGAGTCAGCAACTTAGTCATTAGTCCTTTAGCTCATTTGAGAAGGATAATCAGGTTCCCTTTGAAAATAGCCAGTGTTGGTGTGTTCACAATATCTCTATCCCAGTTGTCTACCATGCACAAAGTAGAAAAATTGCATCTTGCTACTATTTTTGAGTGTTATTTCATCAACTTGTGTGAGTGACCATTCATCCTTTTGTTTGAGATGAACTTGTTTATGTCCCTTTATAATAACCATTCAGCATTGGTGAATTGGTGTTTTGACCGAAGGGATTGATTTTGCCCATACCTAGGCTAAGGCACCTGCCTTGGACTGATTGCATTAAGTTGATGACTTTTTTCTGTAATGTGGGCTCCAGATAAGAGCCCCATACTTGTGTACTGGTTGAATAAATATTATGTAAAAGGAAAAGTTTTTATCTTCTTGGAGAGGAAGATTTTAAAATAACATTTGATCATACTTCTTTGAGTGGCCTTCTTTATGATTTTAGAGACATGTGAACCCAGAATACCCAAGTCTCTTTATTCTTTTCACTTGTCCAAGGCAATATCTAATGTTCAAGTGTACTTCAAAATACACTTTTCCCCACATTAAAATTTTACAAGCCAATAATGAACTCCAAGCCAAAAGTGAATTTAAAAAGTAATGAGCAGTCATCTTTATCAATAATACAGCTTAGTGTCATTGGTAAATAACTCGGCGTAGATACGATCAGATTAGGGATGCTATTTACATAAACCAAGAACGTGATTGCTACTACCCTCCAATAATGGAGCCTTGTTGGTTACAACTAATGACTTTTTGCCAAGAAGTCAAACAAGTTTTGGTTAATAATAATTGATTTTCTTCTAAAGAGCAATCTTCTTTATTTTATATGCTGCCTGCTTTCAGGACTTGGTCAATCATGACTCTCCACAACTTTCTGTCTTTTGTTGCTCTAAGTAACCTTTGGATATTTACCGTACCACTGTCCTTGTTCTCATCCATCCAGATGACAGGACAAGTAACTAAGTTTTTTACAGTTACTACTTGAGTACTTGCTGTTTTCCTTCTCTTGCCGCCCCCATGTTCTGGAAGTGTCAGATTCTCTTGTCTATATTCCCTCATTATATGTCCCAGAAATTTAAATTTGTTCTGATTGTAAGTACAAATTTTCTTGTTTCTATTTTTCTTAATCTTAACACTTCCTCGTTATTTATGTGCTTTGTGCAGACCCCCCCCCCCCCAAAAAAGAAACTTCCTAATCAAAGGGAGACAACTTTTCTCCAATTGAGATGTTCAACATATTATCGTTGTCGTAGTTGTTTGAAAACCACAAAAGGTCGTTCCTTGACCTTGCTCCAAAAGAAATTCTCTAAATAACGTAGAGGTGAAATAAACTTCAAATTAAGAATCAGTTATATTACAAACAGAACTACTTTTCAAGAACTTTAGAAGCTTATAAGAATAATTTAATTTTTATTATTGAGTATAAAAAACTAAAAAGCCACTGTCAAAAAAACAAGGACATGAACAAAACTGAAAAGGAGAGCAGTTAACAAAATTTTTAAAAAAAGTAGTAAACCAAACACGTGAGATTTGAATTTTATGAAAAACTGTCTCATAAAAAAAAACCCAAAACTAAAAAGAATAAAGATCAGTTGGTTTTAAAAAGGTAGTAAGTGTCAAGGTCCTAAATCCGTATTTTAAGCGGATGCAACAAGAAAAATGTTAAGCTAACTAAAACAAAAAGAAAAAAAAAGTAAAACAAGCTCGGTGAAAGTGAAAGAGAAATCATGAAAATTATAACATTTACATTTGGTGATTTAATTATATATATATATATATATATATATATATATATATATATATATATATATATATATATATATATATATATATATATATAGGGAGAGAGAGAGAGAGGATTCCACTTTTTTGTAACTAAATTTCTAAATTAAAAAAAATTAGATCTGAATTTGAAAAAAAAATCGTACTTAAAATTTAACAAAAACAAAATTAAAAAAAAGAAGAAAAAAATCAATGACAGCTGTTTCTATTTTAATTAGATTTTTAGACAGGTTTTGATTTCGAATCATTTTTATAAATTTTGACAAAAATAAATAAGGATCCAATTAACTGGCAGTTACGTGACGAGCAGTTTAAACGAGAGACCCACTTGTCCATGTATTCGTAAAATAAAGAAATGCAGAAATTGTTAAAATATATACATAAAAAGAAAAAACAAGTAAGCAATAAATATTGAAACATGATTATTAAATTGAAAGATAAAAGAAATTAAGTCAAGGTGTTTTAAAAGGACATTGTCGTTCAATTCATACTTCCTCTTGTTATTTTAGAAAAGTTAATTAAACCATAACTAGACAAAGTAGATTATTAAAAATTAATTTTAATGAAAACAGCGACAAATGAAATACTTACATCAAGCGCATGTCCATGTACACTTTCAAGAAATTTCATTTTCTGAGCAAGATCAGCGTGGACAAAAATCCAAAGTCAATGAATGACACGAAAATTCCCCGGATGTAGTATATGAAGGGAAGTAACTCTTTATTATTATTATTTCCTAGCTTAATTTTGGCACAAGATCACGTCAAATTGTTAAATTTATTTTTTTTATTCGATTCTCTTATAAATTAATATTTTTTTTTAGATCTATTATCCTACTGTAAATATTATTTTGTTTTGATTTTAAAAATGCAGTTTTGTTTGCTTTTTGCTTGTACCTATTTTCTGGAATGAGAACTATAAATTCTTTTTGAAACTTAAATAAAAGTTTCATAAGCTAATGTTTCAGGAAAAAAAATCAAAAACAAAAAACAATAAATAAAATATGATTTATTTTTGAAAATTAATATCATTAATGATTTTAGACAAATTATGCAGCTCAGTTCAATAGCATTGTCATTAACTGAGGTCAAGAGGACAAATTTAGTTTTCTGTTTAGTTATTAGGCTTAGCAAAAAGGTGAGGGAACTGAAGCTCCATCCATAGCACCATAGATGCCCTTGAGATTCATATTCAGATCATAGTATGATGTAATGGAATAACCTGTTACCCCCATGAATGACTACACTATAGGTAGTAACTGCCTATAAGTATCTGTAAGTCAGCGGACTACAGAGACTTGCTGCAACCTGTTCCAGCAAGACAGTCGAACTCTCTGAGCAGAGAGGAACCCAGACGAGGCTCCGCCGAAGGGCAGAGTCTCGTTCGGGGAGGTTGACCAACCCGATTCTGTTTTTACAGTTTCTACGGTCATTTTTTGGCCGAGCCTACAGCCTCGGAATACCTACATAAAACTCGGCCTTGTGCCACATCTTTCCCTCGTGGGTGGGTGGAAGTAAATAACGACTTGCTGTGACCTGGGCAGAGAGGAACTCGGACGAGGCTCTGCTATATAGATATTGAAGTAGTGGTTTGGGAGGGTTATGGCTGCAGCGCATTCACGGGTGAACCAGGGTTGACTGGTTTTTGCTGGAATTTTTTTTGGAGGTATAAAACTCTCCATTCCAGAAAGGATTCAATATGTGATGATGGATACAGTTTTGGATGCAGCATGCCTGAAGAAGGTTGGGAGGGAAGCTTCCATCATGTAGGATCGAAAGCTGTACCAGTTTGCCTTTGCAAAGCAAAAAATTGTTCTATGGCATGGTATATCAGGGGATGCCTTAGGTTTGGGATCAATCTGGACACATTAGGGAATAGTCTGACATGCCTAGTGGTGGTAGAACTTTTGCTAAGCATTTATCAGGGCAGGAGGTTAGGAAGAGGTTGAGGAGGTTTGCCTGATGACCCATTGTCTCTGGGACCTGGGTAGGTGCTCCAATGATCTGGGTCATCTATTTTTTATTTAGTACTGCAGTTATTTCCACTGAGTCCAAGTACATATTGCCAGGCCCAGAGATTGAACTCATAATTACTATGTCACCAAATTCATGAACCAATGCTTTAATTCACTCGGTTATTCTTCAGTTCAAAAACATGCACTCAGACAAACCAGATGACAACTTTTGAAGAAGAAAGAAACATAAAAACCTGTACTATTTAAATATATTTAATATTCAAATAGAAAAAAAAAAACAAACGAAAATAAAGAAGTGTTTGCAGACAATGTGCATCTGCAGGCTTAGTTTAGGAGAATAGGCATCCAGGTATCTTGTCAATAGAACTTGTTGAAGAAGCAGTCTCTTTTGGTCCATGGCTGTCTTCTTTAGATAGTAGTAATTTCTCATAAGGTTGCCAAGCTCTGTTCTCTTACCTGATACCATTGTATGGGTCTTGTAGTGAAAGAAGAAGTCTTGGCTTGTGCTACCTGGGTAACATGGTGAAAAGTAAAAAAAGTGGATGGGTCTTTGAATTTGGTACTTATATAGCCAGTGTCGTGTAACCCTTGCGGGGACAGTGATGGGTCCTTTCTTTAGCCATTCAGTATCCTTGTTTTTTCTGTACTTGATTAACTGTTACACTGGCCTTCCTAACACAAGGGAATTACACCGGTTCTCACTATATATAGTGCCAGTAATACCTACCCGGGGTGTAAGCAGCGACAGTGCTACAACTGCCTAGCTGAGTAGTACCCGTTTCCTACCTTTGTATCTGTGATGTTAAATACACTTGTTCCTTAAACCAACCTCGACTTGATTTTCTTCTTTTTACTATTGTGCCACGACACAACATTAACCTTATTTTCTAATGGATTATTCTAAATTCTAATAGAAAAAGTTGTAATTTTTCTGCCTGATTATGCTTGTTGTAGTGTTCACAAGATGATGTTACTAAAGTTGAAGCAGTCAAAGTTCAAGACCTTATTGTACTTTGCTTATTTACCTAATTTCAGAATTACTTAAATTGACTTGTTTACTCATAAAAAATAGCGAAAGTTCTTTTGGTGAATACTTTTTGAAGATTAGCATTTATTAAACTGTCCTCAAGCTATGAGATTTGTTACATTTAAAAAATATTATTTTTTATCAAAAAAGTGGTGGCTCTGTTCATAATATAAATATAGTGTCAAATCAATCCCTGACTTTTTTTTACAGAATTACTGGACAACTGTTATTTACAAATATCATGTTTGAAACTGTTTACTTCATTGATACCTGCATTTTTTTTAATTTTCTGAATTTTTAAAACTTTTAAAATTTTTATAAACTTTTTTTGTGGGGGATTTGGAAGCACATTTTATTTTATTGATATTTTTTATTATTTTATTTTATTTTTGACTATTTTCAATGTTTTACTATGCTGTATTTTTTGGATGTTTTATTTTGTTACTTTTTTTACTGTTTTATTTTATTTTTTGATGATTTTGATTATTTCATTTTATTATCTTTTTTACTATTTCATTTTATTTTATATTTGACTATTTTATTTTTTTGTACTTTTTACTATTTTGCTTATTTATTGATCTTTTTACTACTTTATTTTATTTTTGACTATTTTGTTTATTTTATTTTGTATCTTTTTACTAGTTATTTTATTGTTTTTTTTTACTATTTCACCATTAATGTTTAATTTAAGTTGATGAAGAAGTTCTCAAAGGTTTTTAAGAAAACATTTTATTCATATTTTACACAATTAAATTAAATATAAATCCATAGCATTATTATTCAGTCATCAAACTATATTCTTTGGACTTCTATAATTTTATCCCATTTCCAGCAAAATTTTGTCTTCTACCAAAAAAAGAATGATTCCAGTTTTGATTTGATGAATTTTTCAAGGAACATTTGATATCTTGTTCTTGTTGGAACAATTTACCAGACCTAGAATTTTGTATGGAGGCAAACAAAGGATAGTCTGAAAAACAGGTCTAGTGTATGTAGAGAAACTTACCATCCTATATCCTAGCTCCATGGTTATTTGCTGTGTTTCAATTGAAACATGAAGGAAATTATCATGTAGGAAAATCACAGATTAATTTCTTTTTCTTTTATTCATTTCACACCAAGCAAAGCAATAAATGCACTAAGATGCAAGGGGTTACTGAGTGTGAGAAAATACGAGAAAAAGAAATCATCATTAAGGTGCGAGAACAATAAAAGGACAAGATTATGTTTTTAGGAGAAATAATTCTCACTGTCGATCATCAATGGCAATACAAACTGGCCAGAAGGTGGCTAAGACTAAAGCATAATGTAATGTGGCCTGGAGGTTGATCACTGGAACAACATGCAGAGACACCTGTCCATGCAAGACATGGCATTGCAAATACCCTGATATTATGCGACTGTTGACAAGAGCAGTCCCTCAAAGTGCTCCCTACTACCAGCTGGGACGTAGCAACCAGAAAACTGCCAATCCATTACCCTCATAATGAAAAGTCACAACTACTGATCAGTCAGATCACCAGTTAAATTATTAAAGCAATAGAAGAAAGAAAGAAACTGGTAAACTATATCCTAAACAAGAAACAAAGAATAAACCTCTACTCCTGTTCAATAAACATTGACGGAGTACTGGACAGGTGAGAGACAAACTTACTTTCTTCTAAAAAGTGTCATCTCTGGATTTTAGTGAACTATCAGCAATTTCTCAGTAGGGACCCCAATGCTGCATCAACAGACTGCATCAATGACAGACAACTTTCTTCAGTTTTCTTTTTACTTGCTGACATGTTTTGGGAGATATAGTAGGCATTGGTTCTTGGATGCAGCAAGAGGGTAAATAGATGTCAACAAGTTGGCCTATCCTCATTGTGTAGTGGCTTGTCTCCTTGCTGAAACTATGGCATGCAAAAGAATCTGGGAGAGAAAAGCTTGGATGAACATCAGAGATCTTGACCTTTCTACTGCAATAACTGTACTGCTAGTTCTTGTATGTTTTCAGTCTTACATAATAACTTAGACAAAGACAGTCCATCACTATCAGGATTCCAGGCCAATGGGGTTCAAGTCACCCCTCACTCAAATTAGGTCTTCAATGTTCTGACTAGTATGATAAGGTATGGAATTATATTCACTATGATTATCATTTTTCCATTTTTATCTTCCCTACACATTCTGTAACAAAAGGACTTTTCTGTTCCAAGGCACTGTTATACACCACTGCAATTAGATCTGTTTCTGATTCATTCTGCATGCTGACCAGATGTGAACCCCATGAAGGCAGAAAACAAAATATAAAAGTTGTTTTCTGTGCATAGGCTCCAAGCATCATGTCCTGCCCACGAAGCAAACCCCTAAAATGAAAGCGACACAGGCCAATTAAGAACGTTCCTTAAAGTGGATAGATTATATTGAATTAGTGTAGAGTAAGTGGAAGTTAATTGTTTCAAATCAAAAGATCAAATGACAAAAATAAACACACCACGCTCAACTGACTCCATACAGCCTTTCAGTTTCAAACATATTTCAAACTAATAAAAATAAAGAATAGCCAATAAAATCAGCTCCTGGCAATAAATAAACATAGGCTTCTGGAGCCTACGAGAAGCCATATAAACCAAACATCCATTCAACTCAGAGGAAAAACTGACAGCAGTAAAGAGGCACCAGTCAACCTTGTCTTCCTGTCTTTCTCACCAAAGCAACAGCAGATTCCATTTGATCTTGTCTCCCAACTCCATTTTATCTCTTCCTCACTTAATCAAAGAAATTTCTAAATACAAATTTTTATTTCATCATGGTAGTTACAGTTAAGAAATTGTGTATTTTATGTTAAATAAATATTGTCGTTTTGTCTGAACACGCAGCAACCCTTTCTCATTTTTTATTTCACTAACGGTGACTCATGGAATCTTTCCCCAACAAGTTGCTAGATCTGCTGCTAGGAAAGTTGGTTCACTGTGTCATGCTTGACAATTTTTCTCTCCAGAATCTATCTTACGTATTTATAAATCTATCATTTATCATGCATTGAATATTATCTGCCACATATTGTCTGGTGCTTCTGCTATGTATTTAGAGATTCTTGACAAAATACAAAGAAGAATCTGAAATGTTATTGGTCTTGACCTGGCATCTCAGCCTCATTCATTTTCCCACCACCACCATAATGTAGCTTCCCTGTGCTTTTCTATAAATATTTTTGTGATAATGTTTTTGATGAGCTTTCCTCTGTAGTACCTAAACTTTATGAATTTAAGCACATTACTAGATTTGGCAGCAAGGTTTCACCATTTTACAGCTGAAATGACTAAATGTAACTGTAAGTTCTATGCTAACAGTTTCTTCTCTCACTCTGCTGGCTTCTTGCTTTCCAAATTTTAAATGTAATATCAACCCTTGTTTTGTGTCTTCTTGTTTTTTTTTATTGTTCTCTTTCTTTCATAATGTTTCCTTTTTCTCATATTCTCTGATACACAGTAACCTTAGTGGCTTACTGAAATGATTAAAAAAAGTTTCATCTATGGGAACAAAAAGTGCAGCTAATGTTTATTATCAAGAATTGTAAAAAATATGCAGAAAATTACTTGAAATAAATCCAGAAGAAAGTCTCAAAGAAAGAAAGAAAGAAAGAAAGAAATCAGAAGTAGGAGATAATTGATTAACTGATTTGTTATTTTTTTTGAGGGTCTCATACTCAACACGGACGCTTACATCAAGTGTAAAAATTTATTTAAAAAATACGTTAGGATTTTAAAGAAAATATTAATAAAAGGGGAAGAAATAAAATTAGTTGATAAAAAATAAATAAATAAAATTAAAATGTCAGTTAAAAAAAAGGTAATTATTTTTTGGTTATTTAAAACTGTAATATATTTTGTATTGTAAGAATAATTAATTTCTTTTATGGATGAATAGCTGGGTGAAGGAGATGGGCCTTTCCCAAGAGTATTTGCTAGACTAGAGAATTTGAACGTGGGTTTCCGATTTCTCATTTAGTGGTACTAGTAGAAGGAGAGTACACGTATGTGTAAATATATTATGCGTATGTGTGTGCGTGTGCATGTGTGTTTGTATATGTGTGTGCGCATATGTGTGTGTGATATTCTTGTGATGTGAAGTATGAGAATCAAAGTCTTGTACTTGACTGATTTTCTCATTAGACTATATGATATAATGAGATATAATTTTGTATAATTTTATATATCAACAAATAGTATTTAGAAAAATATAACAAGAAACTGGAAAAGTTTTTGTGACGTGTTTCATCTGCTAGTATTTCATCGAACTGGGCTTTCTTTGACGTTGTCACGTCTACACATGCATACAAAATGGGACATGCGGTACAGTTTCAAAATTTTTTGAAAGAATATTTTTGAAGGAATATTTGTTTTCTCTCAGTCTAAAGAATCTGTTCATTTTTGCACAAATACCACTGGAAAGGTATGACTCAATCTCTTCTCTCTCCCATTGTGTGTTGATAGCAGGGCAGACTGAGATCTCTAGGTTTAGTTGGCAGCCAGTCCGCTGAAGTGAACAGTTTTTCAGCTTAGACAATCAAAGGGAGACAACTTTTTCTTAGATTTTGTACTGTAGTCAAGTATTTTGATAAGAAGCAACAATAAGATAGAGTTAAACCTGGTAATAATAATGGAAATGCGAATAAAAAAAAAAATAATGCTAATAAGAAGAAAATAATTTTAATAATAAAAAATAATTCTAATAAAAACATAATTCATAACTTAAAAAAAAATAAATTGGTTATTATTTTATTTTTTCTTCTTACTATCATATTTGCTGTTTCAATGTTTAATCTTTAGAGAGAAAATGCAATAATATATATTTACGTTATAAAGTCTACTCATGATAAGATAAACAGTTATAGACTTAACATAAATCTCTGTTTGGCTGGAACTGTTCAGGTTTGAAGGGGTCTGTCCCAGTGATAAAAGATATCAATATTCAATTTTTTTTGTGTGTCAGCCTTGAAGCATAAGGGGTGTTGGATCATAAAAATGTTTATTATGCAACCCTATGATAAAAACTGAAAACTGTTCTGGTTTGAGGCCTGGAAATTATGGTAAGCATTTAAGTATTTTTTTATAAAGTTCACAATGTTTGAGCACTACTGAATCAAATGTGTGATTTTACTTTTGTAATAAAAAACAATGTAAAAATAAATTTGTTTATTCTGCCTTAAATTACTTCATTTATTTAGTTTCTTAAATTTTTTTCTCTTGTAATAAAAATAAAATGAAAAATAACACTTCTTTCTCTAAAATAAAAATTCTTTCCCAAAAAGAGAAAAGAAAAAGAAGCCCCCCCCCAAAAAAACCCCATAAAAAACAAAGAAAAGGAAGTTGTAGAGTAAATGGAAGTTAACTGTTTTAAATCAAAAAATAAAACAACAAAAATAAACACACCATGCAAAGGCTTTGTGCTGCTTTCCAGTTTCAGATATCTTTCAAATTTACAAATTAATAAAAATTAAAAATAGCCAATAAAATCAACTCCTGCCAATAAATAAACACAGGCTTCTGGAGCCTACGAGAAGACATATAAACCAAACATCCATTCAACTCAGAGGAAAGACTGACAGAAGTAAAGAGATATAAGTCATTCTTGTTTTCCTGTCTTTCTCCCCAAAGCAACAGTGAACTCCATTTGATCTTGTCTCCCAACTCCACTTTTTCTCTTCCTCACTCAATCAAAGAGAAGAACTTTCTAAATACAAACTTTTATTTCATGATAGTAGTTACAGTTAAGAATGAGTGTATTTTACATTAAATAAATATTTTCATTTTATTTGAACTCCTAACAACCCTTTCTCTCCTTTTTTATTCAACAAATGGTGACTCATGGAATCTTTCCCCAACAAAGTGAAGATTATGAGAATAAGAAGGATAGATAATGATTGACACTTGACTTGAAGAGATTGAGATTGTAGTATTTAAGGAAGCATCTATGTGGAAGCTTGTTCTGTAAAGTAGTAATTCTTGGCAAAAAGATGTCTGAGTAGCAATTCCTTCTTACAATTACAATATGAAGGAAATGAAGTTGATGTAGCATGATGTGTTAGTTACATAATTAAATGTTAGTAGACAATAATAGCATTAGTAAATGATAAAAATCATTTAAAATGTCTAAAATACTGTTGTAGAGTACGACTCAGTATACTTCTTGCTCTTCCTTACTACTGTGACATTGTGACAATGGACTACTCCTACAAGTAGCCACATTAGAGGAGGATTTGAGTAGTAGTTGATCTACTCAAATTTTTCTGTTCTATATATTTAATAAACTTCTTCCTCTACCTAATCTTCCATTCCTTCAATATAATCTAACTATGGCCTTCCTAATTCTCGGATATCATGAACAAAGATGATATTAAAACAAATAGTTTCAATAATAGTTTCAAGGATTTTTAAATAGTAGTTAAGTATCACTTAAAAGTCCTTGAAACTTTTCATTAAATAAAGATCTCCTTCCTTATGTAAACAAAAGGAGTTAGGACTGAGTGTCATTTGTTTATAAAAATATACTCATCTTAGTTTATTATTGATATATGTGTATATATTTTTTTCATGTTTCTTTTTAGTCATTTGTGCACAAGAAATGTTTTACTTTCCTTGATTGAAATCTGATGAGTAAGGAGCAATAATCGGTTAGGTCATTCTGTTGTTTTTTTTTTCTTTTTTCTGATTTTGTATTGTCAACTACTTGTTTTCCTTTTGTGTCCTTTTTAATGATGTCCATTCTTTTTGCTTTTTGTGTGTTTGCATGTGTATGTACATGCACATGCATTTGCTGCAGGAATCAACACTTTGAATACTGAATATTTACAGGCTCCTGGAAATTTTATATTTTTTTGTTTTGTCACTGGACTCACACTGAATCAGCTAATATTGTCTGCAGGATAAATTTTATTAACAAAAGGAATTACATGTGAAGACAATTGTAACAAAAAGAAAAAAACATTAAAACAAATTATAAGAAGAATGTGTGTGTGTGTGTGTGTGTGTGTGAGATAGACATGTGTATATGCATGTATGAGAGAGTACAAAAGTCAAGTGGGAGACATTTTACTTATGTGCAACTACATCTGAAAGCCAGAGCCAAAAAGGACTAAAAGAGAGTGAGTGAGAATATTATTGCCTTTTTATAGGCTTAAAGAGTGCCCCCTAGTGAACACTTATGGCAGTATCAAATGGGTTAACACACACATTCACTGAAAATGGTTAGAACCTGTAAAATTTTCTTTCAGTTCTTCTCAATGAATATGATAAAAGAACGTCCACTAACTTATGAGGAAAATATATGAAAGTATCTGATGTATTTCATCTCTTTTAAAGCTAAATTTCTGATAAATGATTCAATTTGAAAATTTGATAACATAACATAGCTTCCCTGAAGTTTTTCTATAAATACTTTCATGTAATTGTTCTGATGAAGTTTCCTCTATGGTACCAAGACTTTATGAATTTAAGCACAGTACTAGATTGGCAGCAAGGTCACATCATTTTACAATTGAAATAGCTAGATGTATCTGTAAGTTCTATGCTAACCAATTCTTTTCTCACACTTCTCGCTTGTGGAACTCTCTTCCAGCTTCTTGCTTCCCAGTCAACTTTAATCTTCAAAAATTTAAATGCAATGTCAATTGTTATCTTCTGTCTTCTTAATTCTTGTTCTTTTATTGTTCTCTCTCCTTAATAATTTTTTTTATCATGTTCTTTAACACTCAGTAATCCCTTGTGTCTCAGTGGCTTTATTGCCTTGCTTGGGGTGAAATGATTAAAAAAGAAAATCAATTTGTAGTTCTGTTTCCTGAAGGACCAAGCTATTTCTCATTTTATATTCAAACAAATTATTTTCTTTTAACTTTGAGACTTCAGGATTAAAAAGAAAATTAGCTAACTAGATAAATATTTTTTTTATTTACATTTCCTGGACTCTAGGTAAGATTGCCAAATGTCTTCTGTTGGAAAGGAGAATCCTTTATTTGCCTCTTTCTGTCCTTGTCATTTGTTGAACTTGAAAGGTAAACACATAATGTCAATTTCAATTAAATTTTATATCTAAAGAAATTAGAATTAAAAATTACTGTTTATAGGTTTTTATGTTTAAATCCTTATAACAGGAAAAAGTTGGCAACCCTAATGGAGGTCAAAATAAGTGAAAGAAATAATTACAGTTATCTGTAAAAAATGATGGTTTTTTTTACGCATAGATTGGCATTTTTGCTTATTTTTTAAGATCAGAGTGTCTGTGTGCTATGGCACTTTTGACAAGGATCAGAATGTAGTATCTGTGTGCTCTGTGAGAAGTATTACAAACACACACAGACATACATACACACACACACACACATATATATATATATATATATATATATATATATATATATATATATATATATATATATATAATAAAAAGACTTAAACACTAATATTCCATGGTCATAATTTATGAATTGGATCGTATTTACGATTCCAATGTTCTACCTGGATTCTATCCTCTTAGAATTATTTTTATACATATATGTATGTATGTATGTATATATGTTTATATTTTAAATATATGATTGCATATGTATGTGTATATTTACCACTAATATTATCTATCTATCTATCTATCTATCTATCTACATATATATATATATATATATATATATATATATATATATATATATATACACACACACAATTCAATGAAAACAGACAACTTTAAGGGTCCATTGGTTATAATTTATTTTCCCAGGGGAATTTTTTCCCCGGCTCATCAGACCACACTTCCAAGTGTGAAAAATTAAATTTAAATTTAAATTTGCATATAGTTTTTACACAATTTTGAGGGGTAGTTTTAAGTTGATGTAAGGTGATATAGAGAGTGTGGAGAGAGAGAGTGTGACAGACATGGTCGAAATTAGATAGGGAAGGGAGAGATAGGAATAATTTTAAATTTATTTTTATTACAATGCTTAATAATGAGGAAGATAATCATTTTTTGTATCCCTACAAATGTATTAAGCAACTAATACAGTTAAGTATTTATATATTTAACACCAAACATGTAAATTAAGTTATTTACGCTATTTACATGTGGACTATTTTCCTCATTTTTGCTGTTGTTACCACATTTCAGTTGTTGTGCTCTCCGGCCTTCATCAGGTGTATGTTGATCTGGATAACCTACAGGGAATTCCTGAGAACACTGGTTTACATATGATGACTGAAGTTAAGCAACACTGAACCTGGTCAATATGTAGATGGGTGATCGCCTGGGAATACCATGTGCTGGAAGCTTGGCTGTACAGTTGATATAATGTATAATGACTTGGAATTGTTAATCACAGAGCCGAGTTCCAATTCTAGTTGGGTTCGTTATATTCACTTATGTGCATATATCTTTGGGAAAGGTATGAATCTACCTCTTATTCCCCAGCTATGGGTTAATTAGTAAGACTTGTATCACTAAATCGTTATTATCTTATTTATAAAATTCTTAAAGTCTAAAAATATTTTCTTGTGTTTCTCTTCTCATCCTATCTGTATCCAGTAAATTGAAATTTCTGAAACACATGAGAAACGAAGGCTTGGAAAGTTTGATACTCACAGGACATACTGAAGACAAGAAAAGTAAAGAGAAACAGTGTGTAACTAACCAAATGAGCATGTGTAAATAAATGACTGATCAAGGAGTTGGAAGGATAGTAAAAAAAAAAGATAAACATAGCTAAGAACTACAAAGGATAGGATGTTGTGGAGAGCCGTGATTGTACTTGTATTAAAGAGATATAGTAGATAAAAGAAGAAAAATGTATTGAAAATGTGTTCAGCTTCAGATATTTATAATTAAAAAAGTGGTTGATGGTGATGACATTACATGACCGCAAATCATCATGTTGTACAATCACAGAAGTTAAGCAACGTTGAGTCTGGTCAGTACCTAGATGGATGACTGCTTGGGAATACCATGGGCTGTAAGCTTAGCTGTACAGTTGATATAATGTATAATGACTTGGAATTGTTAATCACAGAACCGAGTTCCAATTCTAGTTGGGTTCGTTATATTCACTTATGTACAAATACCCTCGGGAAAGGTATGAATCCACCTCTTCTCCTCCTAGCTATGAGTTAATTAGTAATTACAATCTAAAAAAATATTTTCTGGCTTTAAATAACCTACAAAAGGTTGATAAGTCATAAAAAACAAATCAATCAATCTACAGGGAATTCTAAACTGGACCCTTTATTTAATCTACAGGGTTAGACTGTTCTCACTCCACTACCCATGTCTAGGAATATCTTGTCTAGTTTTCATTTTTAGTACTGTTCAGTTATTGCTCATCTTTTTTCCACTGAATCCAAGTACACACTCCTCGGTCCAGGGATTGAACTCAATTACTATGTCACCAAAATGACTGGTAACATACTAATTGAGAGTGAAAGATAATGAATTTCATGATCATAAACAAGGAGAAAGTATTATCATTGTACCTATAAATAAAGCTGTTTTCACAGCATTGGGCAGAGCAATTCACTTGGGCCCCGACCAATACACCCATGGGAATAAAAATGTAAAAGGTCAATAAAATTAAGCCTATAGACACATGGTACTTTCAATAAAATCAATATTTAAAGCCTTTTGTGTTCACTTTTTGGTCAGTATCAGATGATACAAATTCCAGGGCATGCTTAATTTTCTCAAAACCTCTGTGCAAGAGTATTGACAGTGACGACCATCTTGTGTCAGAATGATGCTTATTTTTTGTTATTTACCCTAGAAAACCATTGCTGTGATGATTTTGTATACACAGTCGGATGAAAACATTTTATTTTTCCATAGTTTTAAATAGGTGTTTCAATAAATTCTAAAATTACTAACATGCTAAGCAGTGTTTCAAATTATTGAAACTGTTATTTTTTAGTTTTCAGGTCGTATATCAAATTTTTAAATTTTAAGACTATGAAAATTCAATCCTGTCTTTGAGGAAAGCATCCCAGTTGTCTCCCTTAGATAACTGTCGCGTAACAGCTTAGAATTGATGAGAGTCTATTTTTACTTCACAAAGTAATCGATGTATAACGTTTCCATTGACTAATTCGTTTGCATTCCAGACTGCAGATTAAAAAAATATTAATAATAAAGCAAGATCGTCTTTGTGTAAAAAAGCTTAAGTTATTGTTAGTTTTAATCTGGAGATTTTTGAAGCTTGAAGCAGATGCCGAGATACCTTTTTGCGTGAAGATGAGCATAAAAAATAAAAAAAAATCATTGAATTGCATACAGATAATTCTTATCATGTAAAAATAAATAAATTAAAATAAATAAAACGTATAAAAATGATGGTCAGCTTATTTTGCAATTTAAAACTGGTGATAAAAAGTAAAACAGGATTTTTTTTTAGTTCACTGAGCGGTTCACATTTTTTTTCATGTAAAAAATAAATTTTGTTTAAAAATATATTTTGATTACTTCAACTTTTTTTTTTACTAGAAATGACTTTTAAAAAGTTGTGTGTGTGTGTGTGTGTGTGTGTGTGTGTGTGTGTGTGTGTGTGTGTGTGAGAGAGAGAGAGAGAGAGAGAGAGAGAGATTGAGAACAAATGGTTGATTGATAGTAGAGAGAGCCACGAAAAGTAAACAGAGAAATTGAATGAGAAAGAGAGTGAGAGAAAGGGAGATATATAATAAATAGGACGAGAAGGTGTAAGAGAGAGAGAGAGAGAGAGAGAGAGAGAGAGAGAGAGAGCGAAAGGAAAGGAGAGAAATAGAGCAAGAAAGAGAGAACGACGAATAAAACGATAGAGAGAAAGTGAGAGAGGGAAAGAGCAAAACAGAGAGAAGGAGAGCAGTCTGTTGATTCATAGATCGATTGATAGATGTAGGGAGAGTGAGTGAGATAGATGTGTAGAGAGAGCGAGTGAGTGAGCGTGCTTATTTCGGTGACCGCGGTTTATTTCATTCCAAATTTAACATTCGTGTTCTTTCGAAATCCTGTTTTGAAATCTGCCTATATTTCTGCGATGAGTATATTGTAATAATGCAATTATTTACAATGAATTGTAATTAATTATATAGATATTTACATTGTTCGAACTGTTGTTCTCACCTTTATTGTCACATTCACAACGGTTCGGTCGTTGTACGTTCCGTTGTCCTCATCTTTATTGTAGTATTATTTAATTATGATTTTTCCAGGTTCGGTTCGAAATTCAAACAAAGATCACCTGAAGATGGCCGGAACACACAACGGCTGAAACGTTGTGAATGTTTATTTTCTAAGCGTAGCTTAGATGTGGCACAAGGCCGAAAGTATGGGGCACCTAATGAGGCTCGGACTCACTTTTTTTGTCGTAACTGGTCTAGCGAGACAAGCATGTTAACGAACCATTACATCACGCCGAGGTACACCGAAACGTGGTGAATGTGACAATAAAGATGACGACAACAGTCCGAACAATAGTGTCTTTGAAACGGTTTTGAAATATTCAACTATTTAATTTGTATTCGTCATCATTTTTTTCAATGCGAAAACACCTGCCTACGAAATAAAAGGTCGCTACATTTTCTATTCATTTTGTTTTTGTCCATATCAAAATATTCTAACTAAATGAACCTTAAAGTAAATTAACTTTATCATTTTTCATACACTTAACATTTATGAGGAATTGCTTAAAAGTAAAACTTTTAAATTTTAAAATTAAAACGGTATTTCACGTGGCGAGTTTCCAAATAGTCACTGTCATTTCTCAGATGGATATTTTGGATATTCAACGTGTCTAGATGTATAAAATAGAAGTTGTGGGATTACCCCCACTTGGTTTTCCAAGACACCGATAGGTGGCGCTGTTAAACATTTATAAGGACGGGGTATTTATTGTTTCGTCCTCTTTTTCCTTCTTTCTTCCCAGCATGTTCTAGTGGCTACACCAATAATACTGGACTTGGAGATATCTTTTCCTGTGTCACTGAACTTTTTCACATACACACATAAACGCGCGCATGTTTCACATACACATATGCAGACAGACACAATTCTTTATAGATACGCACGCGCGCGCACACACACACATACACCCAAGTATAGGATTGGTAGTGTATACGGAATAAATTCCAATAACCAAAAAATACTATTAAAAGAATAATCTTATAAGAATTCTTATAATCTGATTGTGTATGTATTGTCTTTTGCAAGATTCCACCAACCCCTGCCCATATCATCATTTCAAATGTATCTAAGTTTTAACGAAGCTCAGAGCAACAGTAGAGCAACAGTAGATTTTAACGTTTATCCTAACTTAATTTTTGACCTTTCAATAAAAACAAAATAAATAACAAAACATATGTATTTTTTCCTCAATTTCTTTAAATAATTTTTTAAACTTAATATAGATTAAATTTAAAATTGGTAATTTTTAATTTTATAGTAAAATTTAATATTAATTAGTTAGAATGATTTCTATTTTAGTCTAACCCTAACATTAAGCATTAACCAAGGTTCGTTGTCAAGTTTTTTGAATTCTCATATACTTATATTTTGATTGTTCATTGCAGCTTATGTAACAGCGTTTCCCCTAGCGAGGAGTGTTTGATTGATTTGAACCTTTTAAAATCCCAGACGGACTGTTTCACAGCTCATCCGATCAGCTAGACATCCGATTGCTTCAAGCCGGGATCTAAACCTGACTGATTTGGTATCAGTCGGAGATTTTACCGGCTGGGATAAAGATGAATTTAGACGTATTTATTTTTAGACAAACACGCCAGTGATCGGAGAACTCGATTCGTCTTAACGAAAAGTGAAAATTGAAGTCAACACTCAGAGGCGACAGACTGTTTCATGCTAAACGCGATCGTCAGGCCACCAATTGCGTTTAGTATCAAACAGTGTCATTCATCTCTGAGTGTTGACTTCAATGTTCACTTTTATATTTACATACGCTCTATTTCTGCTATTGAGCACTTTATCCCATCAATATAGCATACCTTATATATATATATATATATATATATATATATATATATATATATATATATATATATTCTCTCCGAACACAGAAGCCATCCAGTCCGAGTCAAATGTCCACTTTGCAACTCCTTCACACATACATACGAACGCTTACAGCGCGCTTGTGACTTTCTCCAACAACTGACTGTAATTTCTTGTTCAGTAAGAAATATCCATTTCAGTTCATACCGACTTCAAAGATAGAGATTTTGTATCATCTGCTAAAAAGCGTGTCTCACTGGCAACGGTTCGAGGTAATGCTTTCTCCATCATAGCGGCTGGCAGAGGATAGAAAAAATTGTTTATAGTTACGTTGTTCTGGAATTGTCATCATTGGTCGACTGAACTTGCTTTGTTTCAATGACTTTTGTTTTGTTATTATTAATTACTTTATACCCATTATTATTAAAAAAAAAATTTCAAAAATCGGCTTCCATTATTTCTACTGTTATGGAAACCAGAATTTTTAATTTCAATTTCTGTTTTTTTTATCATCTATCGAAGGCTATATTTTTGTAGATTTTCAGATAAATTTCAAGCAAGCTTATAAAAATTTATGTAAAAAAAAAAAACCAAAAAAAAAACGACCCTCTGCTCTTATCGAATATTTTCAACGAAGACATTTTCTACCAATGAAGTGTTCGAGTAAAGACTATTTTTTTTGAAAAGCCATGCTACTATGTGAGAATTTCTTCTCACACAGATTATCCTTTGGCAGGGACAAGAAAGTCAAACAAATCAACAAGGCTTACCTTAAAACACAAGACAATTTTATTGCAACCTTGCAAAAAAGATTTTGCCCTTTTTGCCCCTGGGAACAGGGTAAGGTAGTTCAATGAAAAAAAGGAAAGTCTCTTCTTCTTCTGTATCTCAACCGAGAAAGGCAGTCTTGCTGGTGTGAAGGCGCATTACCATGTGGTTGCGCGAGTAGAAACTCCTATGCCTAATCATTAGGCTTGGGCACTCAAGGCCCTATAAAACTGTTTCAAGTGAGTCCGGTCTCTTCCGAGGATTTGTCGCGACTGCCTCTGAAGCATTTCCATTTTGGATGCTGGTGGACATTCAATGTCTAATTAACTTAGGCTTGGGCACTCAAGGCCCCGTCAATGTTTCAAATGAGTCCGGACACTTCTGATCCTTTCTCGCGACTGACTCAAATGTGGCGGGCGTTGTCAAATGCCCGCGAAAAAACCCAGTCAAAGTTCGACCAATGAGATTGGTCGTTACAAAATTAGCCAATAGGCGCTTAATTTGTAGAATTTCTTACATCTGAGCTTAGTTATGGCGACACAATGTCCGTCCTATTCAGTGTAATGAAAAAGAAATGTTCAACAAAAAAAGTTCGAGAAGAGATTTCCCTCTCAAGATTATTTCCAAATAATCAAAAAGACGGAATTTGAAACCTAAGACAGTTTTGAAAAGTAATTTATTGAGCCAATCGGAGCGGATACCGGTGGAGGGATAGCTGGTTTAGTCACTTTCTTTCTTTTTATATGCCATGTCCTTTCAGGGCGTAGGCGATCATGGCTCCTCACCTCCCTCTACCCCTTTCAGCTTTCAACAAGTTTCTTCCCTCTGCTTTTTTCCCCAGACCACATTCTGTTATCCACTTGCTCAAGCCCACCAGGTATGTCACGCATTGTTTTCCCTTATCTCTCTTTCCCTCTATTCGACCCATGAGTATCAGATTCTCAGGACTCTCCTTCCTCATTATGTGTCCCAGTTAGTCAGTAGTCGTCTCAATTCTGTTCGTGAGAGAGTAGCCAGGCAACAATTTAGGTTAGCAGATAAAGTAACCCTACCAATGAGTTGCGAAAAGATGACATTGTTTTCGGAGATACCTCGTGACCAGCAAAGAACCCCGGGACATCATACAAAAACTTAAAAACTGATAATTTTGAACGTATTTGTCTGAAACAAGCCTACATCCAGACAAAATTTTCATTAAAAATGCGAATCCGCTCTGTTCAACTTCAATAATTATTCTACAAAGCCATGAAAGCTCTCCCCAAATGACAATCATTCTGCAACTACTTCCATTCAGTGAACGGACGCTCCCGCTCGTATGTTGACCTATCAACCCCGGACGGTTCAACAAAAATTTGACAACACTTCAAGAACTTCGCCGACACTTTACACTCTCTACCAAGGACTTTTATAACTTCACCTGCTACAACAGGTCCTCACTTTCTTATGAACATTTTTTTAATACCTAGCTTAATTTTGTTTAGGCATACTATTTTGAGCAAACTCCTACATTTATCTTCATTTTCACATAAAAATATTGTAAATAAACAACTTCTTTCAGTTTCAATTTCTCACCGAGTAAGTGTCATTTTTATTTTGCTCTTAAAGAGGTATTAATTGATATTTTTTGTACATAAGAAAATCCCTATACTCCGCCACTTTTAACTTCTAGCAAGTTCAGGGTGTGTCCAGCGAAGGGACACAGATGGCGAACTTGTAGAGGACCGAGGGGGGTGAAGATATGAGGAGATATCTCTGGGCTAAGATTTCCTGCTAGTCGGTCCAGCTACATAGGAATGTTGGACTTTAATGAAGTCCAAAGAAAACAAACAAGAAGACCGATATACATGGGTAAAAACAAATATATTAATACACGAAGACATTAAAAGTTACATAGTGTTTGTATGGGGAAGTTATGTGTGTGTGTTGAGTGTCCGTACGTACGTGAATTGTTCTTAGCGTGTTCCCAGAATATGGGAAACGCTGTATCTGTGAGATGTCACATATTGGCCTAAGTGAAAAAAGAGAAAGTTTTACCTCGCCTCCGCGCGAGGTTGCGGCCCAAGGCCTGGGTCGAAAAAGAGAGATAGAGAGAAGGGTCAGCCAGTATTTATAGTCAGGGGAGAGAGACCCCTGTTGAAGGATTAAGGAAATGAGGAGGAGCTAAATGCGACAAACTCATTCAGTTGACGTATCCATATTTGAAATTTAGTATAACATCCAGATATATCAACCCACTTCTATCTGCCAAAGAACTTCTCCTCGTGACCACTAAATGGTGTTGCCAAAAGCAGTATATAAGAAAAGGGCTCAATGTCTAATTATTTTTTTTTCTCGTTTACCCACAGAATGTCTTAGAAATTAGGGCGTATTTCGTTTCCTTTCTGGAGGCCGTTTCAGTTGCCAATGAATCTCATGACGCATTGAACACAATAGTTTTTTTTGTTTTTTTTTTTACTAATGTTAACTCAAACAAGGCCCAAGAACCACTCAAAGCAGCGGATTACTGTGTGGAGTTGTATTAACGAAAGTAAGGACAAACGTTAAGAGTATTGAGTTGAAGTAGATTTTAAAAGGAACCAGAAACCCAATCCTAAACAGGAAAAACGGAAAGACCTCTACTCCTGTTCAAAAGACAGGGGAGGTGTGTGAACTGGACGATAGGCAAACCTATTTACTTTTATTAAAGTACACGACATGCACATACCCGCGGTTTACTTGATTACACACAGAAGTATCTAATAATTTTACCAAGCCAATAAAGCGTTCTTCTGAAAAGTAAGTTTCTCACAGCCTCGCGTATGAACTTTGCGTACACGTATGTATGAAAAAGGACATCGCTACACATACACTCATCCATTTTTTATTCTTTCTGTTTAGTTTGCTCAGGCAATCTAATATGTTGTTGCTAAATGTATGTAATTATTTGTATATCAAATCTTACAGTTTCTTTTTTTTGAGAAACTCCAATATATCCACTGTCAATTAATATTACTGCACTGTCATACTAAATATATCCCTTCCACAATTGATAATCCCACCACAGAAACATTTTTATACGACTGACCATAGTAGTGTGATATGGGAATTTAGTTATTATTCGAGAAATACACAAAGCTCAATTAAGTTTTTCGTGAGAATAAATATCGATGAAACGTTTCGCAATGTCACAGTCACGAATGTATCAGACGGTGAATGTCAATTGGTCAATGTGTGAGATGTTAATCTAGCAAAATCTGTGGAATTGGAAACTGAAAACCATTTTAAACATATAATTAGACATTTTTTAATTAAAAAAAATGATTTCACCCCAAGCAAGGCAATAAAACCGCAAAGACGCAAGAGGTTACTGAGTTTGAGGGAATCTGAGAGAAAATAAAAAACATCATTAAAGAGTGTGAAAATTAAAAGAACAGGAATTAAGAAGACAGAAGATAATTAACATTGCATTTACATTTTTGAAGATCAAAGTTGACTGGGAAGCAGGAAGTCGGTAGAGAATTCCACAAGTGATAATTGTGCGAGAAGAAACTGTTACCATAGAACTTATAGTTGTATATAGCAGTTTTGTGATGTCAACGAACACTCGTTGCCACTTTTGTGATGACAACGAATACTCGTTATCACTTTTGTAATGCTCGTTGTAGTAGAGATTTTGTAATCGCAGTTACAACTATAGTACACTGTTGAACAATACTGGTGTCAGACACCTTCGAATAGCACTCTCATTAATAGTACTTGTACGGTAATACTCGCTCGAATAGTAATCCGTATAGTGATCCGAAATGAGAAATAGTATAGTGAATAGAGTAGAGAATAGCGGTCCTTATAGTAATAGAGGATAGAATAGAAATGGCGATCCGAATAGTAATAGAAGATAGACTAAAAATGCAGATCCGTATAGTAATAGAGGATAGATTAGAAATAGTGATCCGTATAGTATAGAGGATATACTAGAAATAGCGATCGTTAGTCGTCAGCTACTTCCTACACATATGCATTTACTCTATGGTCACATGGTTTACTTAATTCAATAATTGGATCGCCTGTGTTTGCTCACTGGCGATCTACACTTTATTCCTATATAAGAAGCAGTTTCAACTGTAAAATGATAAGGCCTTGCTGTCAATCTAGTACTGTGCTTAAGGTAATAAAGTTTAGAGGAAAGTTTATCAGAACAACTAACATGAAAATATTTATAGAAAAGGCACAGGGAAGCTAGATTATGGTAGTGGAAATGTGACTGAAGCCGAGATGCCAGATCAGGACAAATAACACTGCGGATTCTTTTTTGTACTTTATCAAGAATCTCTAAATACATAGTAAAAGCACCAGTCCAGATGTGGCAGCAGTATTCAATGCATGGATAAATGGTAGACTTATGAATGTGTAAGGAATCTAAAGGAAAACAACAAGTACGTCTTGTTAAAATACAGTTAGGATTTTAGAAGAATTTAAAAATAAAAAAATGTGATATTTGTTGGAGAAACTTTAATAAAATCCTCTGATCAAAAGTAACCAACCAGAACATACCACACAGATATATTATCCATAAATACGAATATGAGATTAAAAGACAAATTAATACAGGGCATAGTTTTTAAATACGTGGGCAGGTTGCTACGAGGATCTTTATATACAAATAAACAATCACCTTCTCCCGTCAATTGGTGTCAACAACATTCTGGATAATCGCTCTTTAGTGGGGTTATCTAAAGCTGTTTAGAACTATCGTATATATATATATATATATATATATATATATATATATATATATATATATATATATATATATATATGGTAAAATAAAGAACAAATAGGAAACTGTTGTGGAGATGAACACATCTCACCAGAAGAGGACTCACTCGTCCAAATATATATAGACTGACGCGAACCGTCAGTACAAGGAGTAAACAATTGGAAAGTTTGAGATCAAGTTTATCTACTTACTAGCTATTTCAGGAAGGCTACATCGACTCCAAGCGACATACTACTTCTTGATTGTGTAATCTTCATTCAGTGCAATGAAGATATAACAGTGGCAACGAGAATTCGAATTCACACGAAAACAATTGTATCCTCTCGTTTCGCATACATAGCTGGCGAAATTTAAAATTCACGGGAAAAAAAATTGGTGTTGTTCATGTATCTTCAGAGCGCGACGAGGAAGTCGCCAAACTTCAAGACTGTATTACTGCTATTAAGAAAAAACAAAACAAAAGTTTTTCCTACTTGTACAAACATAATACACTATGAAAGAATTGAAGATATCTATTCAGCAATTATTACAACAAATGCAACAGGAGCGGATTGAACATCAAGAACAGATAAAAGCAATCCTCGATAAACAAGGAACAGACAATGCGTCAATTTCGTTTTCGCCGGACTCAGTCACTAACCCAATTAGTGAATTTAATTACGTCCCAGAAGAAAACATTACATTCCTATCGCACTTCGGAAGGTACAAAGACATTTTCAGAGAAAAATGTCAAGGATGGTCAGGTGAAAAGAAGATACGTCTTCTTCTCTTACGAAAATTATGCCCCACTAAACGTTAAAAATATCTGAATTTCATTTTGCCCAATGCCCCAGAAAAAGTGTCATTTAACGAAACGGTGTCGACATTATCGAAAATCTTTGGTGAAAAGAATTCACTGGCAGTGGCAGTGCATTAACCTTACTAAGGACGAAAATTAAGATTGTATTGCATATGTCGGCGAAGTCAACCGTGAATGTGAGAAATTTAAACTGGATGAATTATCCCCAGATAGATTTATGTTATGAAAAAGGGTTTGGGGGGAAGTAAAAGAAGGCTGAGCCCGTATAGCTTGAGTGAAGCTTTATTCCACTAGAAATCTACTCCGGTAGCGAACCGTAACAAGAAAATGGCCGACTACCTCATGGAGAGAGAAAGACGAAAACAAAGGGAAATCAATCAGTCCTGGAAATTCAGGGAAAGATTAAAGAGTTCCTTTATTTTCACCACAATTTAAATGTCTAATTTTCGTTAAAAGTTTGCGATGCGGAAATACGTTCTTGAATCCTTACAAAACTTGAACAGGATTCAAAGTTAACAATACAGGCTGTTGCGGAAGGGTGCCAAAAAATTGTCAATGTATGGCACAATACAACGAAAATCGAGCAAAATAGCACGACAGAAGTACAAATGGTTCGGAAAAAGACAGTCGTGCCAAAAGAAAAAATCCAGAATAAAAATACTAAAAAAATTAACCCATGCTATGGCTGTGGTATGTTTAATCTCGGAAAGGACTGTCCATTTAAAACCAAAAACGTGTTTTAAGTGTGAAAATATAGGTCGCTGTAATGAATAACTCGAGGCGAATAAACTTAAGAAAGCTTTATTCAACTTAATACAACTGCTAAACGAAAGAAGTATTTATTTGCATATGAAGAACACATACAAAATGTGGCACAAGGCCTAAAAAGGGGGATGGGGAAGGACGGTCATCATCTGTCTTAAACTAAAAACTTAGCTAGTCGCAACCACTGACCCAAACATATCAACAATAGTCCTACCACCAAAACAACACATTCTTCCATACCTTTCTTACTACATCCACCATAATTCCACAAATTCTCTATGAAAATCTAACTAGTCCCCATATGTACAATTCAAAGTCAGTGGGGGGGGGGAATAACAATTTAAAAAACCCCAATGTATATTTACAAAAACAAATGAACTATTTACAAGAAAACAAAACAAAATAAGATTAGTAATAAAACCCCCCACAGTACCTAAATGTGGCAGTAACATCAGTTAACTGGACGAAAAAATTGCGAGATTATAAAAGTATGAAAAACAGTTATCCATCCAAAATCACTCACACAGACACACACTCATTCAGACACAATAACAAATACGAAAAAAAGAAACACACGCACGAAACGAAAGTCATCTCGCAACTACCAGAGAACTGACGTCACTGGCCACCTAACGCGGGAGGGGATGGGGAATTAAACTAAAGAAAAAATAGGGACAGAAATAAAAGGGGGGCTAATGAGCATACATACTCTAGCTAAGTTAACCAGAAAACGAGAAACTAAAAATTCAAAATAAACCTATACTAGTCTAATATCGGGACGGGTTGCGTCTGTTGAACCCTAGAGGGACGAAATCCTGCACCTAGCCGAGGTCCAAGTGCCACTCCAAGTCAGCTCCTCTCACTCTACACATTCGCGCAAGATTTACCCACCTTTTGGCGAATTCTGATGAAGGGAGTCGCCGCCTTTCCGTCCTAATCTTGACTTTAAGCTGATGCTTAAAGTACAAGATTAGTAGGGAAGAAGTGAACTTCTCACCTTCATAGAATCCCTTCTGACGCGTCACCCAAATCACGACTCTCATAACTCCTAGCAAGCAGTGGAACACATAGAGTTCAGACTCCGTTAGCGGCGGGGCCACATTGCTACAAACAGAAGCGGCCTCAAGGACGAAAAACTTTCCCTGCAACATGCGAACCATGAGACCTTCAACAAACTTACACAATGGTGCTACCGACTTGCAATGAAAGAAGACGTGACCAAGGGTCTCGACTTCCCCCTCACAACGTCGGCAGTTTGGATATTTCTCCAAACCCGCTGTGCAAAGTCTTTTGCCGACCCAGAGGGCCCCACGTATCACCAGCCAGGTGAGGGATGCCTCATCGTTGTTGAGACATTTCAACCCGGAAGCCCAAGGCCAGATTGAACGAGCCTCCTGCTTCGTAAGACCGAGCTCGTCAATCAAATCATCATGAACGGACCCCCTGACTACCACCCGATATAATGCCCTACGAGACAACGCCTGGACGTTGGGGAGGCCAACCGTCGCCCGTAAGAGGTGTTTCAGAGCCAGACGACATTCACGGTAGAAGGAGCACTCGCCACGAGGCAAACGGCCAGCCTCCTCCTCGGCCGAGTGCACACTTCTCAAGGATGGGAAGGATCTACGGGCGTCTTCCTTCCAGAAGGCGCCCCCGTCATCCGAAACGCGACACAAACGATCCAGGAACCCGATGCGAAGCATATCAAGACGAATCTCAATGCTAGGCATACCTAGACCGCCTTCAGTAGGATGAAGGCAACAGATCTCCCGACATACCCTAGGAGCTCTGCCTCTCCACAAGAAAGAGAACAAGAGCTGTACTAATGAAAGCACTGTGGCAGACGGAAGTGGAAGTACCGAGAGTCGGTAAAGGAGAATCGGGTAGATATGTGAAACACATACCTCCGCCCTCCCCTTCAAGGAAAGCCTCCTCCGAGACCACAAATTAATTGCGCTCTCGGCCTTCTCTCGTACCTCCGACCAATTCATATCCAACTGGATATCAGGACCGAACCAGACGCCGAGTATCTTGATCGGCCCATCCGTCCAGCTGAATGGTCCGGGAAGAGAAACCCCCTTCCACGCACCCAACCGCAAGCCAACAGACTTATCGCGGTTGATCTTGGCCCCTGTCACCATCTCATACCCACCGATTTCTCTGCTGACTTCGTTAATCTCGGCTCTGCTCGACACAAGAACCGAAACGTCGTCAGCATAGGCAGAATACCTGGCCGAGGTGGTAGCACCAGGTAAAGAGATTCCGCGTAGGACCGGATTCGCCTTTAACTTGCGAAGGAAAGGTTCCAACGCAAGAACGTAAAGCATAGGCGACAGCGGACAACCCTGACGAATAGATCGAGACAATACGAAAGGTTCCGATCTTACCCCGTTCACTTCTACCAGCGCACCGGGAGTCGCATACATGAGCCGGATCCAGGAGCGAAAGTACGGCCCGAAACCGGCAGCCGAAAGAACAGCCTCCAAGAATCGATGGTCAACCCTATCAAAGGCCTTGGACTGATCTAAATTGATCAGCGCGGCTTCACTGTCGACTTTCTCGATGATCAGGCGCACCATATGAAGGTTGTCCTGAATAGTCCGGCCCTTCACAGAACAAGTCTGCTCGGAGCCAATCAGACTAGACAGGACAAGCTGCAAACGGTTAGCCAAGACCTTAGCCAAAATCTTTAACTCTGTATTTAACATAGTTAAAGGGCGAAAGTTACCTATCCCATCCCCACCGCTTTTGCCCTTACGCACCAACTTGATCACACCCCTGGTGAAGCGTTGAGGTATAGACCCCTGCTTCATCCAGTTGTTGAAGACCAGCTGCAGCAAAGGAACAAAAACGGGCGACTGCCTCAAGTAAACTTCGTAAGGAAGACCATCTAATCCCGGAGACTTATCCAGGCCAACCTGTTTCAGCGCTTCCCAGATTTCCGACTCAGTGATGGGACCCTCGCACCCAGCCGCTTCAGCTGCCTCAAGGCAGGGAAAGTCAGCTAAATAGGTGTCGAACCGAGCAGAGCTCAGACCGGGCTCCCTGGTAAAAAGCTCCCGAAAGTAATCCCGAAAAGCCTCGCATATGCCCGAGTTTGTAGTCACTGTCCGCCCATCCGGCAATGTGACGCTCGCGATATGCCGTCTTGAAGCATTCCTACTTTCCTCTGCACGCAGTTCCGCGGCCATATTCGTCGCCTCAGAGGACATTCTTTTTAACCTAGCCCTAACTACCAGAGCTTGATCCTTCTTGCTAAGCAAGGAGGACAACTCTGCCTTAGCTAGGACTACTTCCCCACTATCACGGGATTTCACAGCCCGATCAACTCTTTGTTCTAAAGCCGTTTGCGCCGCTAATCTATCTACATTGAGTCGACGACTAAAATCGGCAGCAAACGTTCGAATCTTAGATTTAAGTTTGTCCCACCAGGCATTTCCCACCACAGCCCCCGTCAGTTCCCTTTGTAAGGTTAGTAAAAACTGGTCCCGGAAATGCTGCTCGCCAAATAACGAGCAGTTGAATTTCCAGTAGCCAGTTATCCTAACATTAGGCTTATCTAAGTTTACACGGACCCGGACAAGCCTATGATCCGAATAAACTATATAATGAAAACTTGGACACTCTAAGAGCCCTACATCGACTCTCCTAACTAAAACTCGGTCGAGGTAGCTCGCAAGCACACCTACAGCCGAGCTGCCACTATTTGTCCAAGTCCACACTACCCGCTGAGGGTGTTCATTCCGGTACTTGTCGATGAGATCAAACCCATCGACAAAGCCCCGAAAATGTTCCACTCCCCAGTTTTTAGTACCCGCTTTATATTTGGACCCTATACGATCTATATCGGGGTCAAGGACGGCATTCCAATCCCCCGCTAAAATTAACCGACGTGATGTCGTCATAAACGGCTCGATCTGCCGAAACAAAGCAGGTCGCTCAGCCTGGGTATTGGGCCCATAAACCCCAATGAGACGCAAAGCCTTATCCTTTATGGTAGCATCCAGCACGCAAAGCCTGCCCGCCGGATCTGCGAAGACAAGAGCACACGCAGCCTTCAAAGTCTTGCTCACCAGCCAAGAGACACCCCTCGAGTGTCCATCAAAACATGCTGAATAAAGAGTAAACTCCTTAGACAGAATGTCTTCATGATCGCGAGAAGAAAAACGGGTCTCTTGTACACAACATATATTCACCCCGAGGCTCTGAAGGTCGCGAACGAGTCTCACCCTTCGAGACTCCGACCTCAGGCCTCGGACATTCACACTAGCTAACCAGAGTGCCATTATCAAATCGACTAGGGTCGCCCATCCGAGTAGAACATTGCTGGGGTGAGGACACCGACAGCCTGTCCCATTGAACCTGACGCCATCTCATTTTCGACAGTATCACCATGAGCCAGGCCACCGATGTCCGCTGGAAATGTTAACTTCAGAGCCCTATACAGGGAAGGGTGAACAAAAACCGGGACCCTCCCTCTGCACGATTTAGACGGATCCAAATTGGGCTCAAATACAGCCGCTGGGGGCACTAATTTCAAAGATGAGTTTGCCTCCTCAATCATGCCCCAAATCTCCCGCGTACCCGGGCCCGAACGCACAACTGTAAGGAGTCTTTTGGCCTTTTTGAAATTTTTAGGGTCCTCAATATCTAGCCCACTCAACTTTTGGAAGTTAAAAAGGACTTTTAAGGGCCTGGGGTTCTTAGTTATCCCCAACACGTTCTCCACATGGACCCGGGATACGCGGCAGACGTCTTCCCCTAAGTTGTATGGAGGCTTTAGCTTTTTCTTCCCCTTTTCCCCCACGACCTGAGCATCTGGACTTCTATTTCTCTTTTTATGTGGTGTCTGGGTAGGAGTTGGGGTAGGTGTGCAAGCTGGTGTGTGTGATGGTGTCATTCCAGATGGGGTATTAATGGGGGAAGGCTTGTTTGAACTAGATTTTTTGATTTTTGAAGGAGAATTGGATAGTGATTTAGGTGCTGGAGGTTTAGCAAAAGATGGAGGGGAAGACGGGGCAGAGGATGAGGGGCAGGGAACCCCCAGCGGCTTCTGTTTCTTTGCCTTTTTGTCCTCCAGCTTTTGCTTCAACTTCTTCAGGTCCAATATCTTCTGCCAGCTTGGCTCGTTAAGTTTCTGGGCAGGAGTCGCAGTCTTCTCATAAGAGGCCGAGGCGTCGCCCTCCGAGCTGGTAGAGGGAATGGGGCTGTAGGTGGTTTTGTCCCCGGAGTCATGCTGAGACAGAGGTCCCGCTGTCTGGACCTTCCCTTTGGCCCTACCTACTACACGCCATCCCCCCTCATCCTTCTCCTTATCCACACTTGTGGAAGGCGTTGGTTTGAGGGGCAATGAGGGCAAAGACCCAACCGAGGGATTTTCCACACCGGTCCGCTTAGTAGGTAGGCCCATTACAGGCGCCGCGGTTTTTTCAGTGTCGGCCAAAGGGGAATTTGGGTCGCCAGCAACCGGAGCTCCAGGGGCCTTCTTCCCTGGGCAGGAGGAGGAGAGATGACCAGTCACTCCGCACCTCCAGCATACTGGTTTTCTGCCAGTCACAATGACTGGCAATCTCCGGTTGCCAAAATCCAGACAGTTGGGGATGGACTTGAAGGCCGCCTCATCAATCATGATGTCAAAAGTCCACCCCCCGTTCAGATTGTCCGAGAGAGCCCCTAAAATTTGGCCGTACTGCATAAAGAATGCAGCCAGGAGCTCTCCGGAAATTTGAGGAGGAACCTCAAATACTGCCACCCTGGTCCTTCGCCTACCCATGTATTCGGTACGGAGAATCAGGTCCTTTGTTATTAATTCTCTTTTCGCCATCTCCAGGCAATCCTCCGGCGTGGGCAGCAGTACGTCCCACATGAAGAACTTCACTCCCTTGATTACTCTTTGGGGTTTTATCCCCAGGGACATAAGTGATTTGATCACAGTGTCTTTCGTGGATCGACAGATTTTGCGCGTACGCCTGTCAACCGCGAAGACGGTCACCATTCTTTGTTCGAACTTCTGAAGTTCCTGGACGTCTTTTAGTATGCCATCTTTATTTACAAGATGGGCAAAATCCTTTGCCTTTTCCAGGAACTCCGCGATGTTCACAATACAACTCGGAGGGGACTTCCAGCAAGAGGGCGATTCCTCGGCTGTAGACTTTGACTGAGCCACTTTCGGCGTCTTTTCACTTGAGTTGGAGACCTGCATGGCCTCCTCCTTGTCACTTGCGTTTGCCTTGTCTGGTTTGCTCGGGGAAACCTTACCCCGTTTTTTTGACTTGGTTTTATCCTTATCCGGGGGGTCGGCTTTCGCAGCCGCCCCAAAGAGGTCTTTCTTGACCCCTGACCGACTCATTTCGTCGGCCATTTATCAGTTAAGGCAGAAACACTTGCCCAATTGTGAGGAGTTGAGATAGGGAGAGAGAAAAATAAAAATAAAAATAAAAAGCAAAAACAAAAGTAGTTAAAGTTAAAGTACCACAAAAGTAATAAACTTTAAATCAAAGGCTATAAAATAAACTTGAAAAACTAAAAGTTCTAGAAAAAGAAAAGAAAAACTAGAAACTAAATAGTCTCGTAAGACTTTAAAAAAATAAAATAAAATAAAATAAAAATGGCGCCCGAAGGCAGCCGAAATAAAAGAAAAACAATAAATAAAACTCCTACTTTTTTTTTTCGTCAATTAAACGACAGAAAGAAAAAAGAAAGAAATAAAAATGTCTGGCTTGACACTAGTCAAACCAAACTAAAAAAATAAAGGTTTGCGGCCGAAGCCGCTAAAGAAATAAATTAAACACCAAAAGCTGAAACTTAAAAAATTAAAGGATTGCGACCGAAGTCGCTAAATAAAACGGGGGAGGGTAAAAAACGAAAAGGAAGATAAATTAAAACAAAACTTTTTCTTTTTTCTTTTCTTCAAATGTAACAACAGAAAATAAAAAAGCCGGTAAGACTTTGTCTTACCGAACTAAAAATAAAAAATGTTGGCCGAAGCCAAGAGAAACAAATGAAAAATAAAAACTTAAACAATAACTTAACTTAAAGGACAAAGTCAATAACGCGTTCACTCGTCAAGAATGGTCTGAAAAATAACAACCGCCCGGCAGGCGAGCAAACAAAAAAAAAAGGCGAATCCGGCAAGAACTGCTAAGCGAAAGAAGTATTTATTTGCATATGAAGAACACATACAAAATGTGGCACAAGGCCTAAAAAGGGGGATGGGGAGGGACGGTCATCATCTGTCTTAAACTAAAAACTTAGCTAGTCGCAACCACTGACCCAAACATATCAACAATAGTCCTACCACCAAAACAACACATTCTTCCATACCTTTCTTACTACATCCACCATAATTCCACAAATTCTCTATGAAAATCTAACTAGTCCCCATATGTACAATTCAAAGTCAGTGGGGGGGGGAATAACAATTTAAAAAACCCCAATGTATATTTACAAAAACAAATGAACTATTTACAAGAAAACAAAACAAAATAAGATTAGTAATAAAACCCCCCACAGTACCTAAATGTGGCAGTAACATCAGTTAACTGGACGAAAAAATTGCGAGATTATAAAAGTATGAAAAACAGTTATCCATCCAAAATCACTCACACAGACACACACTCATTCAGACACAATAACAAATACGAAAAAAAGAAACACACGCACGAAACGAAAGTCATCTCGCAACTACCAGAGAACTGACGTCACTGGCCACCTAACGCGGGAGGGGATGGGGAATTAAACTAAAGAAAAAATAGGGACAGAAATAAAAGGGGGGCTAATGAGCATACATACTCTAGCTAAGTTAACCAGAAAACGAGAAACTAAAAATTCAAAATAAACCTATACTAGTCTAATATCGGGACGGGTTGCGTCTGTTGAACCCTAGAGGGACGAAATCCTGCACCTAGCCGAGGTCCAAGTGCCACTCCAAGTCAGCTCCTCTCACTCTACACATTCGCGCAAGATTTACCCACCTTTTGGCGAATTCTGATGAAGGGAGTCGCCGCCTTTCCGTCCCAATCTTGACTTTAAGCTGATGCTTAAAGTACAAGATTAGTAGGGAAGAAGTGAACTTCTCACCTTCATAGAATCCCTTCTGACGCGTCACCCAAATCACGACTCTCATAACTCCTAGCAAGCAGTGGAACACATAGAGTTCAGACTCCGTTAGCGGCGGGGCCACATTGCTACAAACAGAAGCGGCCTCAAGGACGAAAAACTTTCCCTGCAACATGCGAACCATGAGACCTTCAACAAACTTACACAATGGTGCTACCGACTTGCAATGAAAGAAGACGTGACCAAGGGTCTCGACTTCCCCCTCACAACGTCGGCAGTTTGGATATTTCTCCAAACCCGCTGTGCAAAGTCTTTTGCCGACCCAGAGGGCCCCACGTATCACCAGCCAGGTGAGGGATGCCTCATCGTTGTTGAGACATTTCAACCCGGAAGCCCAAGGCCAGATTGAACGAGCCTCCTGCTTCGTAAGACCGAGCTCGTCAATCAAATCATCATGAACGGACCCCCTGACTACCACCCGATATAATGCCCTACGAGACAACGCCTGGACGTTGGGGAGGCCAACCGTCGCCCGTAAGAGGTGTTTCAGAGCCAGACGACATTCACGGTAGAAGGAGCACTCGCCACGAGGCAAACGGCCAGCCTCCTCCTCGGCCGAGTGCACACTTCTCAAGGATGGGAAGGATCTACGGGCGTCTTCCTTCCAGAAGGCGCCCCCGTCATCCGAATCGCGACACAAACGATCCAGGAACCCGATGCGAAGCATATCAAGACGAATCTCAATGCTAGGCATACCTAGACCGCCTTCAGTAGGATGAAGGCAACAGATCTCCCGACATACCCTAGGAGCTCTGCCTCTCCACAAGAAAGAGAACAAGAGCTGTACTAATGAAAGCACTGTGGCAGACGGAAGTGGAAGTACCGAGAGTCGGTAAAGGAGAATCGGGTAGATATGTGAAACACATACCTCCGCCCTCCCCTTCAAGGAAAGCCTCCTCCGAGACCACAAATTAATTGCGCTCTCGGCCTTCTCTCGTACCTCCGACCAATTCATATCCAACTGGATATCAGGACCGAACCAGACGCCGAGTATCTTGATCGGCCCATCCGTCCAGCTGAATGGTCCGGGAAGAGAAACCCCCTTCCACGCACCCAACCGCAAGCCAACAGACTTATCGCGGTTGATCTTGGCCCCTGTCACCATCTCATACCCACCGATTTCTCTGCTGACTTCGTTAATCTCGGCTCTGCTCGACACAAGAACCGAAACGTCGTCAGCATAGGCAGAATACCTGGCCGAGGTGGTAGCACCAGGTAAAGAGATTCCGCGTAGGACCGGATTCGCCTTTAACTTGCGAAGGAAAGGTTCCAACGCAAGAACGTAAAGCATAGGCGACAGCGGACAACCCTGACGAATAGATCGAGACAATACGAAAGGTTCCGATCTTACCCCGTTCACTTCTACCAGCGCACCGGGAGTCGCATACATGAGCCGGATCCAGGAGCGAAAGTACGGCCCGAAACCGGCAGCCGAAAGAACAGCCTCCAAGAATCGATGGTCAACCCTATCAAAGGCCTTGGACTGATCTAAATTGATCAGCGCGGCTTCACTGTCGACTTTCTCGATGATCAGGCGCACCATATGAAGGTTGTCCTGAATAGTCCGGCCCTTCACAGAACAAGTCTGCTCGGAGCCAATCAGACTAGACAGGACAAGCTGCAAACGGTTAGCCAAGACCTTAGCCAAAATCTTTAACTCTGTATTTAACATAGTTAAAGGGCGAAAGTTACCTATCCCATCCCCACCGCTTTTGCCCTTACGCACCAACTTGATCACACCCCTGGTGAAGCGTTGAGGTATAGACCCCTGCTTCATCCAGTTGTTGAAGACCAGCTGCAGCAAAGGAACAAAAACGGGCGACTGCCTCAAGTAAACTTCGTAAGGAAGACCATCTAGTCCCGGAGACTTATCCAGGCCAACCTGTTTCAGCGCTTCCCAGATTTCCGACTCAGTGATGGGACCCTCGCACCCAGCCGCTTCAGCTGCCTCAAGGCAGGGAAAGTCAGCTAAATAGGTGTCGAACCGAGCAGAGCTCAGACCGGGCTCCCTGGTAAAAAGCTCCCGAAAGTAATCCCGAAAAGCCTCGCATATGCCCGAGTTTGTAGTCACTGTCCGACCATCCGGCAATGTGACGCTCGCGATATGCCGTCTTGAAGCATTCCTACTTTCCTCTGCACGCAGTTCCGCGGCCATATTCGTCGCCTCAGAGGACATTCTTTTTAACCTAGCCCTAACTACCAGAGCTTGATCCTTCTTGCTAAGCAAGGAGGACAACTCTGCCTTAGCTAGGACTACTTCCCCACTATCACGGGATTTCACAGCCCGATCAACTCTTTGTTCTAAAGCCGTTTGCGCCGCTAATCTATCTACATTGAGTCGACGACTAAAATCGGCAGCAAACGTTCGAATCTTAGATTTAAGTTTGTCCCACCAGGCATTTCCCACCACAGCTCCCGTCAGTTCCCTTTGTAAGGTTAGTAAAAACTGGTCCCGGAAATGCTGCTCGCCAAATAACGAGCAGTTGAATTTCCAGTAGCCAGTTATCCTAACATTAGGCTTATCTAAGTTTACACGGACCCGGACAAGCCTATGATCCGAATAAACTATATAATGAAAACTTGGACACTCTAAGAGCCCTACATCGACTCTCCTAACTAAAACTCGGTCGAGGTAGCTCGCAAGCACACCTACAGCCGAGCTGCCACTATTTGTCCAAGTCCACACTACCCGCTGAGGGTGTTCATTCCGGTACTTGTCGATGAGATCAAACCCATCGACAAAGCCCCGAAAATGTTCCACTCCCCAGTTTTTAGTACCCGCTTTATATTTGGACCCTATACGATCTATATCGGGGTCAAGGACGGCATTC
Source organism: Acanthosepion esculentum (assembly GCA_964036315.1). Taxonomy (NCBI): domain Eukaryota; kingdom Metazoa; phylum Mollusca; class Cephalopoda; order Sepiida; family Sepiidae; genus Acanthosepion; species Acanthosepion esculentum. The sequence goes on from OZ038499.1 coordinate 37,085,181, forward strand.
CAATCCCCCGCTAAAATTAACCGACGTGATGTCGTCATAAACGGCTCGATCTGCCGAAACAAAGCAGGTCGCTCAGCCTGGGTATTGGGCCCATAAACCCCAATGAGACGCAAAGCCTTATCCTTTATGGTAGCATCCAGCACGCAAAGCCTGCCCGCCGGATCTGCGAAGACAAGAGCACACGCAGCCTTCAAAGTCTTGCTCACCAGCCAAGAGACACCCCTCGAGTGTCCATCAAAACATGCTGAATAAAGAGTAAACTCCTTAGACAGAATGTCTTCATGATCGCGAGAAGAAAAACGGGTCTCTTGTACACAACATATATTCACCCCGAGGCTCTGAAGGTCGCGAACGAGTCTCACCCTTCGAGACTCCGACCTCAGGCCTCGGACATTCACACTAGCTAACCAGAGTGCCATTATCAAATCGACTAGGGTCGCCCATCCGAGTAGAACATTGCTGGGGTGAGGACACCGACAGCCTGTCCCATTGAACCTGACGCCATCTCATTTTCGACAGTATCACCATGAGACAGGCCACCGATGTCCGCTGGAAATGTTAACTTCAGAGCCCTATACAGGGAAGGGTGAACAAAAACCGGGACCCTCCCTCTGCACGATTTAGACGGATCCAAATTGGGCTCAAATACAGCCGCTGGGGGCACTAATTTCAAAGATGAGTTTGCCTCCTCAATCATGCCCCAAATCTCCCGCGTACCCGGGCCCGAACGCACAACTGTAAGGAGTCTTTTGGCCTTTTTGAAATTTTTAGGGTCCTCAATATCTAGCCCACTCAACTTTTGGAAGTTAAAAAGGACTTTTAAGGGCCTGGGGTTCTTAGTTATCCCCAACACGTTCTCCACATGGACCCGGGATACGCGGCAGACGTCTTCCCCTAAGTTGTATGGAGGCTTTAGCTTTTTCTTCCCCTTTTCCCCCACGACCTGAGCATCTGGACTTCTATTTCTCTTTTTATGTGGTGTCTGGGTAGGAGTTGGGGTAGGTGTGCAAGCTGGTGTGTGTGATGGTGTCATTCCAGATGGGGTCTTGATGGGGGAAGGCTTGGTTGAAACAGATTTTTTACTTTTTGTTGGGGAATTAGATAGTGATTTTGGTGCTGGAGGTTTAGCAAATGATGGAGGGGAAGACGGGGCAGAGGATGAGGGGCAGGGAACCCCCAGCGGCTTGTGTTTCTTTGCCTTTTTGTCCTCCAGCTTTTGCTTCAACTTCTTGAGGTCCAAGATCTTTTGCCAGCTTGGCTCGTTAAGTTTCTGGGCAGGAGTCGCATTCTTCTCATAAGAGGCCGAGGCGTCGCCCTCCGAGCTGGTAGAGGGAATGGGGCTGTAGGTGGTTTTGTCCCCGGAGTCATGCTGAGACAGAGGTCCCGCTGTCTGGACCTTCCCTTTGGCCCTACCTACTACACGCCATCCCCCCTCATCCTTCTCCTTATCCACACTTGTGGAAGGCGTTGGTTTGAGGGGCAATGAGGGCAAAGACCCAACCGAGGGATTTTCCACACCGGTCCGCTTAGTAGGTAGGCCCATTACAGGCGCCGCGGTTTTTTCAGTGTCGGCCAAAGGGGAATTTGGGTCGCCAGCAACCGGAGCTCCAGGGGCCTTCTTCCCTGGGCAGGAGGAGGAGAGATGACCAGTCACTCCGCACCTCCAGCATACTGGTTTTCTGCCAGTCACAATGACTGGCAATCTCCGATTGCCAAAATCCAGACAGTTGGGGATGGACTTGAAGGCCGCCTCATCAATCATGATGTCAAAAGTCCACCCCCCGTTCAGATTGTCCGAGAGAGCCCCTAAAATTTGGCCGTACTGCATAAAGAATGCAGCCAGGAGCTCTCCGGAAATTTGAGGAGGAACCTCAAATACTGCCACCCTGGTCCTTCGCCTACCCATGTATTCGGTACGGAGAATCAGGTCCTTTGTTATTAATTCTCTTTTCGCCATCTCCAGGCAATCCTCCGGCGTGGGCAGCAGTACGTCCCACATGAAGAATTTCACTCCCTTGATTACTCTTTGGGGTTTTATCCCCAGGGACATAAGTGATTTGATCACAGTGTCTTTCGTGGATCGACAGATTTTGCGCGTACGCCTGTCAACCGCGAAGACGGTCACCATTCTTTGTTCGAACTTCTGAAGTTCCTGGACGTCTTTTAGTATGCCATCTTTATTTACAAGATGGGCAAAATCCTTTGCCTTTTCCAGGAACTCCGCGATGTTCACAATACAACTCGGAGGGGACTTCCAGCAAGAGGGCGATTCCTCGGCTGTAGCCTTTGACTGAGCCACTTTCGGCGTCTTCTCACTTGAGTTGGAGACCTGCATGGCCTCCTCCTTGTCATTTAGCTGGTCAGGTTTGTTTGGGGAAACCTTACCCCGTTTTTTGGATTTCTTATTATCTTTATCCTTATCCGGGGGGTCGGCTTTCGCAGCCGCCCCAAAGAGGTCTTTCTTGACCCCTGACCGACTCATATCGTCGGCCATTTAAGAGTTAAAGCAGAAACACTTGCCCAATTGTGAGGAGTTGAGATAGGGAGAGAGAAAAATAAAAATAAAAAGCAAAAACAAAAGTAGTTAAAGATAAAGAATAAACTTTAAATCAAGGCTATAAAATAAATAAACTTGGAAAACTAAAAGTTCTAGAAAAAGAAAAGAAAAACTAGAAACTAAATAGTCTCGTAAGACTTTAAAAAAAATAAAATAAAAATGGCGCCCGAAGGCAACCGAAATAAAAGAAAAAACAATAAATAAAACTCCTACTTTTTTTTCGTCAATTAAACGACAGAAAGAAAAAGGAAAGAAATAAAAATGTCTGGTTTGACACTAGTCAAACCAAACTAAAAAAATAAAGGTTTGCGGCCGAAGCCGCTAAAGAAATAAATTAAACACCAAAAGCTGAAACTTAAAAAATTAAAGGATTGCGACCGAAGTCGCTAAATAAAACGGGGGAGGGTAAAAAACGAAAAGGAAGATAAATTAAAACAAAACTTTTTCTTTTTTCTTTTCTTCAAATGTAACAACAGAAAATAAAAAAGCCGGTAAGACTTTGTCTTACCGAACTAAAAATAAAAAATGTTGGCCGAAGCCAAGAGAAACAAATGAAAAATAAAAACTTAAACAATAACTTAACTTAAAGGACAAAGTCAATAACGCGTTCACTCGTCAAGAATGGTCTGAAAAATAACAACCGCCCGGCAGGCGAGCAAACAAAAAAAAAAGGCGAATCCGGCAAGAACTGCTAAGCGAAAGAAAAAGAAAAGAATTAAGTTAGCTTATTTGTAAGCATTTGAAGTCTGTCCATTACCAAACAGAGGGGGAAGCAGGTTGTAGGAATTACTCACAACAGTCGCAAACGAAGCTACTGCAAGTCGGAAAGTAAAACAAAAACACATTAACTTGCTGAAAGAAGAGCTATCAGTTGAAAAATTGGAAAGTTCAAACGTAGATGTTTACATATTAAAAATTCCAACTCGAATTTACTAGATGTCGAGTGGCTAGAATTATTTGAACTATGGAATTGTTCGATTAATTCATTCTGTGGAAAAATTGATTGTTCGCCAGCGAAAAAGATTAAAGCTAAATATTATATATTATTTATATTAATGTAGTATCGTACACAAATGAGATAGTCAGTTATAAATAGAGAACAACTGGTGAACATGAGGACATTGCTTAGTAAACCCGTTTGCTAAACATAACGTGGAGAACTGTGCTACGACTGCTATTACACAGAGAGATATACCAAACATGACGTCGCCGATAGGATCGTTAAATTCGCTGGACGACCTAGAACACATAGAAACATGGATAAGAACTTTTACTGCCTTTGCAAGAGTGAAAAAGACCAACGGAGGAGAGAACGAGATAATGGATTTATTTCTTGCTACCGCTGGGTGCGAAGCTGTGAAGAAAATTTTGACAATGTGTTACCGGAGCGAATTAGAAGAAATGCCATTTCAAGAAACTGTTAAAATTATAAAAAAGAACGTAAGACCAAAGAAAAGATTGGTCATTGCTGAAAGAATCCATTTTTTGTAGATAAGTGATGTGGACCCGAAGTAGGGGCCACGGAAGGAAAACATGGAACACGGGTTAGAGGCAAGAAAGATAAACAGAAAAGTTATAAAGAATAGTGTAAGAATTCACGTCAAGTGGTTGAGTAAATTTTCTCTTTCTCCCCGAGCGTCGTATTTCCGGAGAGACTTGGGGCGTGTCAAGATCGAAATGTTCGAATATTACTTCGATCGGCTCTTCGCAGATATTTTGTGGTGATTCCTCAGATTCCTTCAAACGGCATTTCCTGAGCTGGTTCATATGGCGTTTGTGGGTATTTTTCGGTCCCTAGACCAGTTCGCCAATTCTCTGTTTGATGTTGCCTACTTCCCAGAATGTTATGTTGTTTTTGTAAGCCTTAAAAAGGACTTTGTCGCTAGGATTAAAGTATTTCCTAGGGAGCGAGACGGTTTTCTTGCCGTGGAATGAGTTTATCAAAGACGGACTTGATTTTTCTTACAAACATTGTTCTGTAGGCGAGCGTCCCATAGGCGTGTTAGGATTAGGGGTTATCCTATACACCTGCAGAAACTTTTGTAATGCTCTATCCGTCGGTGTGCCTAGTGCCTTTTTTAAAGCTCTTTTTAGAGTGTCCACGAACCTCTCGGCCTGACCGTTCGACCTGGGGTGATACTGAGGCGTCGTAATGTGGTCCACTTGATACGATTTGCAAAAGTTTCTGAATTCACTTGATGTGAATTGAGTGCCGTTATCAGTCACAACACAATCTACCACGCCAAAACGCGCGAAAAGCTCGTGTAAAAATCCGATCGTGCAGTTGGTGGTTGGTTTTTTACATTGCAGGACCTCAGGCCATTTTCAGTGGCTATCCACAACAATACGGTAGTACATGTTGTCTAGGGGCCCTGCAAAATCCACATGAATTCTCTGCCATGGATGGTCTGTGTTTGGCCATGGTTTGCACGTCGTAGTCGGAGATTTTGATGCAAGCACGCATCCCTTACAAGATTCTATCATGTCTGCTATGTCTTTGTCCATATTTGGCCAATATACGTAGCAGCGCATGAAGCTTTTCGTACGGCTCTTCCCCGGATGTCCCATGTGAAAATCCTTAAGGATTTTTCTTTGTAGGCTATTTGGAATCACTACTCGGTCATTATAGAGTAGAACGTCCTCACAGAGGGAGAAAACTTCAGGCACATTTAGGTTTTTGTTGCGAATTTTGTTTTGGATGAATTCATCCTCTCGAGACTCCATTTTTATGTCGGCCAAAGTAACTGGGAGTTCTCTAATTGTATTCGCAATCATATTTTTGATTTCATAATTCGTCCTTAGTGTAGCAATGATGGAGTCTTCAAAAACTTCCGTATTTTTAGGAATGAGTCGCGATAAACTGTCCGCATGACAAATACTTTTAGATTTTAGGAACTCGATCTTAAAATTGTAATTCAAAAGAATCGTTCCCCAACGAAGTAATCTATTCGCCGTATAGACCGGTAGGCCTTTCTTGGAACCAAAAATTGTTATTAGAGGTTTATGGTCCGTTTGCAGCATGAACCGTCTTCCATGTAGGTATCGATGGAACTTAGTGACTGCGAATATTATCCCTAGAGCCTCTTTCTCTATTTGGGAATATTGTTTCTCTGATGGTAGTAAAGATCTAGATGCGTGTGCTATGGCTTTTCGCGAACCATCTGGCAGTTTGTGGAGAATGCAAGCACCGATGCCGTATGGGCTTGCATCACTTGCGACTATGATGTCGAGATTAGGGTCGTAGTGGGTGAGAGAGAGATCCGAAGTAAGTGTTTTTCTTTATCTTCTCGAATGCGCCTTGGCATTCAAGGGTCCATACCCATGCTTTATCTTTTTTTAAAAGTTCGTTGAAAGGTCCTCTCAAATTCTGCATGTTCTTAATGAAACCTTGGTAGAAGTTATTAAGGCCGAGGAAGCTTTGTAACGATTGAACGTTAACTGGAGCCGGCATGTTTCTGATTGCATTGGCTCTTTCTGGATCCGGCCGACGTCTGTCTCTATTTATAATGTGACCTAGGTATTTGATCTCTGGTAAGAAAAAATCACACTTTGCTTCCTTAACCTTAAGCCCGTATTCTTGTAACTTCTTGAATACGTTTATTATATGGTTCCGGTGCTCTGCCGACGTTTTACTGGTCACCTGTATATCATCCAAATAGGCTGTTGCGTAGTCAAGGTCGCCCAGCATGGCGTCCATGACCTGCTGAAAAATTGCAGGCGCAACCTTGACCCCAAAAGCCAGTCTGTTATATTTGTACAGACCTTTATGGGTGTTTATGCAGAGCAATTTAGAACTCTCTTCATCCACCTCTATCTGAAGGTATGCGTCTGAGGGGTCTATTTTGGAAAAGATTTTTCCGCCATTCAATTTGTTGAAGATTTCTTCAGGGCTTGGGAGGGGATAATGATGATCCTGCAAAGCATCGTTTAGCCCTGTGGAAAAATCTGCGCTTACTCGTATTTGGTTTGACTTTTTTTTTACATAGACCGTAGGTGCTGCCCATTCGCTAAAATCTGTTTTTGATAGAATACCCGCCTGTTCGAGACTATCTAATTCTTTGTTGATCTGCTCTAGAGCAGCGAAAGGGACATTCCGTTTCTTTTTGAAAACTGGTCTTGCACCGTCCTTCACCTTGAAGTTAGCTTTAAATTTAGAACATTTCCCAAGGCCGCCAGAAAAAACCTGGGGAATTTTTTGTTTGAGTTCCTTTTTGAGATTTTCCGAATTGGACGTTGTACTTTTTATTTTTCAGCAAAAATGCTCATTGGGCAATCCCATAGATTGAATTTTCTATCCAATCTGTTCCGAATAGGTTATCTGAATTTTCTAGTACGTAGGCTTTCAGCTTTTTGGTAACTCCATTTAGTGTTACCGTAAGAATCACCTGGCCTAAGATGTTAATATTCTCGCCAGTTACGGATTTTGCTGTTTTATCCGCCTTTAATACGGTCGGCTTGTTTAACTTTAGCCAGGTACGCCAGTTGATAATCGAGAGGTCAGAATCCGAATCAAGGTGGAATTTTATAGAGTTATTGAAAATATCAACAGTCACATATTTTCTTAAATTCCTATCGACTATGTTGTCAGATTGGGCTTGCCTAATTTTACTTTTGTGTTTCCTCGTCTTGTTGGCGTACCAGCACTGAGTTAAGTTATGACCATTTTTATTGCAATTTTTGCAATTTGTTTTCTTCTTGAATGGACAGAATTTCATCCAATGCTATTTTCCACAATGGTAACATGGTCCGGGAGGTTTCTTTTTTTCTTTAGCCTATTCGTATTTTGTTTATTGCGGGATTTAGAACATGAGATTTGCCTTTTGTCTTTTTGCAGGGAATAAGAGGTTGGGTTGCTTCTGATTTTTCTAATCTGAGCCACACCTGATTTCTCGATCGTTTTTGAGTCACACTTGACAGAAATTACTCTTTGACAATCCTCTGCTAATTTTTGGAGAGTCAATCCCTGTTCGTTTTCGAGTTTGGTAAGTACCCGACGTCTGACCTCGGCGTCTTCTACTGATACTAGACCTTGTGCGAATATTAAGCACTTAAAAATCGTCGGCAGTCAGCTCGGCTAGTTTGAAATCATTACAGAGCTTGTTTACCGACGCTGCAAACGTTAGAAAATCTTGCTGGTTGTCCTTGACTGTGTTCAGGCATTTCCAACGTTTGTGGAACAAGGTTATGTTAGGCCCGAATAGTTCAGTTAGGAGCTTAATAGTCTCTGAGAAATTCAGGTCCGTAATTTTCTTGGGTAATATATAGTCTATGAACCTAACATGTTCGATAGCTCCCAGTTTCCTTAATAACAGACGTACATTTTTCTCACTAGGCCATTGTTCACAGTCTACATTGAAAATATCTTCCTAGCGCCTGTAAAAAGACTCGAATGTTTTGTCTTCCTCTGGTACGTATTCGAATGTTTCAATCGAGTTGTAGATTGTACTCTGGGAAAATGTCGTATCTTTTTCAGAGTTTTTAGAGCCGTTACATGAATTTACAAGTAATTCTTCAAGTTGATTTTGCTGTAATGCTGTTTTCTGAAGTGTAAATTGTTGGAATTCTATTTGTTGTTTATGTAACTCCATAAACAATTGTTGCTGTCTTTCGTCTGATTTTTGTTGGTGTAGTTGCTGTCTTTCTTCGCTTTTTTGTTGTTGAATTGTCTGTTTTGTTTGTTGGTCCGACTGTAATTTGAGGAATCTTTCTTCCAATTTCTGTTGTCTTTCATCTGATTTTTGTTGGTGGTCCATCTGGACCTTTAACATTTGGACAATTATTTTTGGAATTCTTCCATATTTAGATAATATGTAGAAAAGTAATGAAAGAACACACAAAATAGAAATAAATAAATAAATAACAGCAATTACTGTTGCTTTGAAAACCCGTGTACCAAGGGGAGGGTACACAAGAAAATCTAGTCAATTAATAAAATTAATAAGAACTACTTACTGGTTTAGATCTTTCGAGATACCGTTGTTCCGTTAATTTCAATGTGACCATTTAAATTTTCTCCACACTTATTATTTTTTTTTTTTTTATAAGTGTGGGGAGAAAAATATCACTTAGCAAAAAATAAATAAATAAATAAATACAGTGAATTTTTTTTCTTCTTTTGGGAGAATTTGCTTTGCTTTTTTTTTTATAGAAAAAAAACTCACCTCAATCAATTTGAAGGGATGGTAATTTTATGCACGAGATTTGTAGGAATTAAAATCAATTTCATAAAATTTTTAAACACTTTGCTAAATGCGCGATTGGTGAATAGTTTTTTCGAACTTGAGTCAAACGTAGAACTTCGAGCTCTTGAGTTTGTCAGTTTGTTTTGTGCACAAGCTGGGTTTTTTGTAAGCAATCGTTCTAGATAATTGGTTGCTCGTTTATTGTTTGCACATACTTGAGTAACCTTGAAAGGTAGCTGTTGCGTTTCGTTCGCTGATGTAGTAATGTCAGCTCAAATTCTAGTTCAACACTGATGTGGGAACCCGTGGGGTTAAACGAGTCCTCTGTCGCCACTGATGTGGGACTGGGGCTTTGGGGTTTCGGTGTGGGTGCGTGTCTCGAATCCTCTGTCACCACTGATATGGACCCGAAGTAGGGGCCACGGAAGGAAAACACGGAACACGGGTTAGAGGTAAGAAAGATATATTAAACAGAAAAGTTACAAAGAATAGTGTAAGAGTAAGCAGATCTTACTATCCAGTGGTGTCCGATATTGGTATCGTACGCGGCTGCGCATTACTGGTGCTACGATATTTAACAACCCCCCACGCGGGTCGAATATGGCACAAGGCCGGTTTAACGTGGGCTTACCGAGCCCGTAGGCTCGGCCAAAAATATGCCCATTTACAACCCGTATACACGAGTTTAGGGACTGTCTACCTCCCCGGACGAAACTTTGCCCTGCGGCAAAGCCTCGTCCGAGTTCCTCTTTGCCAAACAGAGAGTTCGACAGCAGAGCACCATTACTGGTGCAACTCCCATGATACTACCATTCACATAATAATATAGTACTGGGAGAGTCCATGATGTAGGAAAGTATCGGTCTCACAACAATAAGACAAGCACCCAATGAGTTCATTATACGATACTTACATAGATCGAAGGAACGAGACAAGTATTGGGAATTTGAAAAGTTGGGAACTCGGGAAATGACTATAGAAGACGAATTAATCTTTCTCAGAATAATTGAAGGCTTGCAAGGCCAAAACCATATACGAAAAATACTGGGATATCTAAGAGGGCATCGAGTTTTTACAGCAATTAGAGTTGATTAGAGAATTTAATCAACCAAAAGAATAATTCGAGTCGTACAGAACGAGCACGACCAAATCCATAATTAAATGTAGATATTGTGGAAATAAATCCCGAGAGAGACAAGTACAAATGTCCAGCTGTAGTAAAAATATGCTCAAATTGCAAAAAAGATTTTCAGAACGTATGCAAATACGGAAAGAAAATAAGAAGAGTACAAAAGGTATAAACCCCCTCCGAAGAAGAAGCGGAAATATTTACAATGAATACGTAAAAAAGAAGTAGAGAAAAAATAAGAAAAAGTGGCCAAATATTTAATATGCAAGTTGATACAGGCAGTGAAGTCATGCTGATACCAAAATATTTCTGGATAAAGTTAGGACGACCTAAATTTAAAAAAAAGCAGCATCCAATTAAAGCAATTTGATGGAACGACTATAAAAGTAATGGGTACATTTCAAGGCAATTTTGAAACCGACAAGCGTTTTGAGGTAATTCCCATTACAGTTGTAGAATGCGAAAAAGATCACGGATTACCAGGAATTGATGTATTGAAAGTAGATACAGCAAGACTCATCAATTCCATGGAAGCAGAAGAAAATGAAGTAGGATTATTGAAAGCATTCGACTAAAAGAAAATTATCATCCAAAATATATCGTAAAAAAAAAAGTTCCAATTCATATCCTACCTTTTGGTGGTAGCCAAATTAAAGAAAATAATACAACAAGGCATGCCAGAAAGAGTAACTCAAGGTGGTAGCAATTGGGCGTCACCGATAGTAGCGATAAAGAAACCTGACGGAGATTTAAGGATTTGTAGCGATTACAAGATAGGGGTAAATCACCAGATATGTTCAGACTCTTTTCTTCTGCCAAATATCGAAACTGCGAGCCATGAGTTAGCAAAAATGGAGCACTTTGCAAAAATTGATCTCAAAGCAGCATACAACCAAATAGAAATTGACGAGAAATTCAAGGAAATCATCACGATAAACACCCCTATAGGCTTACTAAGATGGACTCGTCTATCGTCTGGGGTAACGACTTCGATTCATATTTTTCAAAAAGCAATTGAAAGAGTCTTATTAGGAAAAATAAAAAATATAATAATATACCAGGACGATATATGTGTAAGGGCAAGAACTAAAGAAGAATTAAAATATGAAACAGAGCAAATTTTAGGGAGTTAAAAAAGGCAGGCATGACTGTAAACAAAAACAAATGTAATTTTGACTGTAAGAAGATATCATATTTAGGATATCAAATATCAAAAGAAGGCATATCACCCGATGATAGATTAACAAAGAAAATAACAGAAATAGCTGCTCCAACAAGTAAAAAAGAATTAGAATCCTTTTTGGGGCTAATAAATTTTTATAGTAAATACATACCTAGATACAACGACACAATAGAGCCATTTGCAAAATTAACCCCCCCCCCCAAAAAAAAATTGGACACAAAAGGAAACTGTCGCTTTTGAAACACTAAAAATACTGAGGAACAAACCAATAATAAAAGTTTTTGATCCACAAAAAGAAGTAACGTTAACCACAGACGCGAGTGAAAAGGCGATTGCTGCTATTCTATCACAAGAACAACACTCAATCATGTACATATCAAGAAGGTTAACAGCAGAAATTAACTGTTCGGATATTGAAAAAGAAGCACTTAGCGATTGTAGGGAGCATGGGAAGGGCACGAAACATTTTGATAGGAAAGAAGATTCTTATTAAAATCGAACTACAAATCATTGGAATTTATATTTAATCCGAGAAAAGAATTGCCAAAAGTCACATCGTCAAGGATTTTAAGATGGGTGATAAAGATCATGGCATTCGATTTTGACATAGTATACGTAAAAGGGAACATTCACGTAGATGCTTTATCAAGATTACAGTTAAAAAATGAAACAAAAGAAAAACAGGAAAATGCTGAAGATAAAATAATACACTGGGTAGAAACGGACTTTTTCCCTCTACATAAACTCAAAATAGAAACAAAGCAAGACCCAATATTAAGCAGAATAGTAGATCGAATAAAAAATAATGTATGGAGCAATTGTTCGATGGCAAAGCGACCCTTTAAAGAAACGAAGCACAAACTAACCATAGAAAAATGCATAATATGCAATGGGGATATAATAGTAACTCCACAAATACTGAGAAGGAACATATTAAAAGGAGTATAAAATGACGTGCATTGTGGCATAACAGCAAAGTAAAAAAGATTAAAGTTACAAGCCTGGTGGCCGGGGTATTCAAAAGATGTAGAGGAATACATTAAGAGATGCCCAAAATGTGCGGAAATAAAAAAAAAACTTCAAGCAAGCAAAAATTCACTTATGGTCCAAGGAAGAAGGGCCGTGGGTTAGGGTCCACATGGATCACGCACATATCAAGGATAGGAGATTGTTCTTAGTATTAGTGGATTCAGATTCAGGATGACCAGAAGTTGTCAAAGTAAAGGACGGAAAAGCCCCCACAATAAAGCAAGTACTAAGAACTATATTCTCAAGGATTGGAGTACCCCAAACAACAGTCACCGACAATGCATCCGAATTTTGCGATGAGAACTTATGTGCGTGGTTAAAACAGATTGGATGCATCCCATACAAGACACCGTCGTATCACCTTCAATCTAATGGCATTGCAGTAAGAATGGTGCAAATGATGAAAATGGGATTAAAAGCATTCTCGCCACTTAATGAAAGCATAGAAGTGTATCTACAAAAAATGATCCTCAGTTACAGATCCATTCCAAAAGTGGAAAGAAAACTGAGCCCTTCGGCATTAATGAGATGACAAATCAGAGCCCCATAACTATGTCCTTTTCAACGAAAGAAAAGATATCGTATAGAAAGAATAAAGAGGCTGATCCAGAAGAAGTCGTAGCAAATTTCCTGATACAAAAAGGACACAACACGGCTATACTTGAGAAAAAGAGACAAAATATATTGGCACAAGCAGATCAGTTCAGAAGCAGAAACAAACTGGATGACGTGAAAAGGAGAGATCAAGAACAAGAAGAGACAGAAAGTTACAAAAGTCGAACAGAGCAGGAAATGGAAGAAAGTGAGAATGAAAAGACAGGCGAGTATGAAGAAGAAAATGAAGAGAGACCGAGATCACCATTAAAGATAAAACAAAAAAGAGGAAGGACAACACAAGAATAATCAGGAATAGTAAAAGAAAAAAACATGGGTATATGACCGCTCCGACCCAGGTAGTGTAGTATTGCATGCAAGTTAGATAGACTAGTATAAATAGAGAACAACTGGTGAACACGGGGACATTGCTTAGTAAAACCGTTTGCTAAACGTAACGTGAATAACTGTGCTACGACAGCTACTACACAGAGAGATATACCAAACACAACAATTAGAAAAAATAATAAGATTCGTTTTATGTGTAGATCTTTCAACTGGATTGAATGACTGTCTCCTACCACATGCATATCCCAACCAACTCCAGAGGATATATTTGCCAAATTAATTTTTTTAGCGAATTATTATAATATTTATGTGCATTTCTTCATTTCAGCGACTACAATGTAAAAGCTCTCTTAGAAGATCCGCGTCTTCCCATTTGTGGGAGACGCCATGAACATTATACACACATACACGTACGTACGAACATTCACCAAAATACGAACATTCACCAAAGAACAGATACAAATGTTCACACACACAAATATTATTATTTATGTCTATTGCAAAATTGTTTTATTTAATACATATATTTGTTTATATATATATATATATATATATATATATATATATATATATATATATATATATATATATCGGTCTTGTTTGTCTTCTTTACATCTTCAGTTGGACTTAACTTGAGTCCGACAATTTTCTTGTAGTTGGACCTTTTAATATTCTACCAGGAGTTACACACGTGTTTCAAATACAACAATACGCAAACACACATGGTCCTCTACAAATGTAAAGAAAATTTTGAAGATACTGTGTTTGCTTCGCTGGAATTCGAAAGCAAAATTAAGACAGGCGTATAACACTATTAAAGAATTGCCGGTCACGATAGACGATATACACTATATACAACAATGCTTAGGACATTATCATTATGGATAGTTTGTACACACTCTTAGTTCTCATAAAAATAACACTGTAAGGACACTAGAAAAACTGAATGAGCATCTTACAAAGTTTTCCTTGCTCGTCACATTCATTGAAATAAGTGTGTGTGTGTATGTGTGTGTGTATGTGTGTGTATGTGTGTGTATGTGTGTGCGCGCGCGCGTGTGTATACAATAAATTGAATAAATCCAGTAAATATCCAGTCAAAGAGCGCTCGTTATTGATAATTTGATAGAGGACTTCTAAAACCAGATAAAAATCACAAATAAGAACTACAATTAGCAACGAGATATTTCACACGAAGAAGCGATTGTCAGGTCATTGAGTATATTTGTTTTATACAACATACAAAGATTTGGCACGAGGCTGAAAATTGGAGGAATGGGGAAGCTATTAGTCTTCGCTATTCGTAACTTGCATTCACTGCCCTAACCATTTTTCAGCCTTTCTTTTATTATGTCACGCCCTAACACCTCAGTGGAGGAAAATTAGCTGGTCATATTCAATGCACTGAAAAGTAAACTAGTGCCATTCTACCATCGCTGATCGAACCCGGAACTTTCCCCAATAGCGATGAACGGGTGTTCCCTCATGGAGGCCCCGTTCTCTGAGCACCTATTGGGGCTTAAACTCAGCCCAGATGTCAAGTGGTACTCGTACATACAATCTATCACTAAATAGGCTGGGGAAATGGTCGGTTTCTTGTACCGCTCCAGCAAGAACCTCACCTTTACAAGAATCAGATCAAGCCGAAAATGGAGTACTACTACCAGATATGGGTAGCAGTTGCCCAGTCTTCACATTCCTCTCTCGATAGAGTTCCAAAGCGTCTCTGTGTCCTTGTGGGTGACGAATTATTTTCCACCCCCCTACAACCTCTTTCTCACAGACGAGACGTTGTAAGCCACTCGGTGCTCTGTCGCTATTTCCTTGGAAAGTGTTCAGATGAACTACACTCCTTAGTTTAATCAGTCCTAAACATCGCGACTAAGACACGCCATACCACGCACATTGAAACGAAACACCTCCAGTCCTTTCGTATTCATTTAGCGAGATGTAAGTGCCACTCGAAGAGATTCTTCCCACGAACTGACTCATGGAACCGACTCCTAATATGATGCGTCTCCAATCTCTACAACCTTAACCTGTTCAAGTCTAGGGTTAAACGTTATCTTCCATACATATCCACATAAGTTGTGCCTCTTACTCTATAACCCTCTACCTCGAGTGGCCCTCGTGGCCTTGTACAGGGCCAACGTAATTATAAAATAATTGCTTTTATTCAAGCACTTTCTCAGATTGATAGCTAAAAAGGGGTTCAATCGAGTGAAGTATGTAGTTCTCAGCGACTACCATCCTTCTTCGAAAGTTATGGAATTACGAACAACGAACTGTAGCAGATGACAAAAACCACATCACATGAGGACTTTCAACAGCAGAAACAACTAAAATGAATAGCACATACAAGTCGAAGAGAAAATAATGACTTAATCAAGATGTTAACGTTCCACGCTATTTCAAACAAAAGGCTAGGAAAGAAACCCCCATCAATACCACAAAAAACGGCCAGAGAGCTTGAGAAAACTATTTTTACTGAAAAATTGTGTCAAGAGTTATGGGTCCTTACCTATAACTACAGAATGAACTCTTCCTAACACTATGTATACTACGCCTCTCAAGAGAGAGGGTCGAATCGAGTCGAGCCGAGAGTAGTTCACTCCAAACCAGACTGACAGTCATACTAACACCTTCCACATCTTGAATTATTATTTCGTGTAATATATCTTCGTTATTTCTACTCTTGTGTTCGTGTTGTTCTTCCTTGGTCCTAACCTGGACCATAACAAAGAGAAAGAGAATTTTTTTTTATTTCAACCGACAGCAGCATTGGGGTCTCGATTAACGAATGTTGAATGTTTCCTTATAAGGAAGCCGCTAATATTTCTATTACCACTTCATGCAACAATCACCAAAATGTCACATTCTTTTAAAACAATCTAACTATGCAAATATTTGCAATTTTTGTAATTTCATTTTGGGAGTAGAATAAAACAATGCATTCATATATAACAATGACATTTTTCCCCGATTGAAAGAAAATATATTTACAAACATGCGTTAGTGTGTGCCTAATTATCACCAGTCTAAAATGGCAGAAAAATTTCACCGGTCGAAAATCAAAAGATAAAACGATACATCATTCCCACCACCGAATCTAACCTGGCCTCTAATGCAGTGGTTCCAAAATTTTTTTTTTCTTTGGGCCACATTTTCAAAATAAAAATTTACTCGTGCATCACAAAAATTTATGTGATAAAAGATAAAAAAAAACAACAAAAAAACAGAGAGAAGATTAAAGGGAGCTAACTGCGGATTCAAAGTCAGAACATTATCATTGATAACTCTCTCCTCCAATCTGCGGATTCTAAGTATTCTTAATTCTTGATATAATACTAAAATATCATAATGATAAGATCGGTCAATAATTATTTATAACAATCTATACTGAGAATTATACGTGCTACAAGTAATCCATAATAATATTTTCAATTTTGGGACAAGGGGAAGCAGCGGGCCACTTACCTAACGATCTTGTGTGAATGGATAGTATAACGAAGGTTGATGGGAGGGATGGCAAAAAGTCAAACGTTACTAAGTGCTACAAAGGATAGGAAGTTATGGAGGTCCATGGTCCTGAAGGGACATGGCACATAGAAGAAGAACACAAGAAAAAACAATACTATCCTATCTTAAATTGGGTTGAACAGATGAGACTTTGTTGGGAGTGCAAAATCCTTAATCAGTTAAAGATGCTTCACTCAGTTTCCCACTTCTCACATGATGCAAATTTCCTCATATCCCCGGATGAATTCTGAACATAGACAGAAGTCTCTGCTCATGTCAAAAATATCTTCGTGTCCTTCGCATTTTTTCCTCCCTGGTTCCACCGTTCTGAACGGAAAGTGTGGGTGATGTAATGGATATCGGATCGGAACGAGAAATCGGAGAGCCGAGTTCGAATTCCAGTCGTGTTCGTTACATTCACTTACGTGTAAATACACCAGCTATGGAGTAAATAGTTGGACTCTGGAAAAATCTTTGTTATCTCCCCAAATAGTTAATGCAATATTCACTTGCCGAAACAAAAAAAAGCAAATTATTCTTACAACCCAAAATATGTTTCGGCTTTAAATAACTCACATAGGGTTGATAAGCCGTAAGAACAACTCAATCAATCAACCACAGTTCTGAAATCTTTCGTGTACTCGAAAACCTTTCTTTTTTCCGCGAATCATCAAGAGAAACAATTCTTTTTTCGACGGCCTTAATTCTGATGGATCCACGGCAACACGTCCTCCTTAACTAGAAGGATGTACTGCTTCCGCATGAATTTCAAAACCTCTATCAGACATAGGGGCGGGATACAGTTATTTTGAGTAGAAACTTCACTTGTTGTCTTGGTATCCATTTTCACAGCTTGGTCGTATTTATATATGCTGGTCAATGGTGAATTATGGGTAGTAAAATATGTTGTATTATCCTAACGGTTATTGGGTAGTCAGTAACGGTTATGTTTCAAATTATTCTAGAGGCTATTGAGTGGAAATAATTGTGGATCTGAATGCGGTTATTTGTAGCTATGCAGACACAAAAATAAAATGTTACTGCCTTACTTAAAAATCGAAAACTAACAGCGAATATCTTGTAAAATACAACTATGATAAATGCAAATATATACACTATATGCAACACAGATAACACAACAAAGCCAATACCTTAAGCTAAACAAATAAGATAACCAACTCTGGAAAAAAATTTAAATTAACAAACTTAATTAACAACACTATAAAATAATGACAAATAACCGCATTCAGATACACAATTATTCCTATTCAATACCTTATAGATAGAA
This sequence comes from Acanthosepion esculentum, assembly GCA_964036315.1. NCBI lineage: Eukaryota > Metazoa > Mollusca > Cephalopoda > Sepiida > Sepiidae > Acanthosepion > Acanthosepion esculentum. The sequence goes on from OZ038499.1 coordinate 37,103,010, forward strand.
TAATTTGAAACAACCATTACAGCCTACCCAATAACCCTTAGGATAATACAATAAACCTTACTACCCATAATGCACCATTGACCAGCATATATAAATAGTCGAACCAAAACATGGCCTGAAGATTGCGTTAAAGGGTGAAACATACTGTTGTCGTTTTGTGTTGACCTCAGTGTTCACATTTATATAGCATACCTTAAAACTATATTTTTATAACATTTGGAAAAAAATCACTTTACCAATTTAACTACTAATTAATATATTAATACCAAATCACATATACACGTGTACTTGTGTTTGTGTTTGCACTTGTACGTATACGTGTATATATATATATATATATATATGTGTGTGTGTGTGTGTGTGTGTGTGTGTGTGTGTGTGTGTGTGCGCGTGAATGTATTAATGTAAGCATATGCATACACATTCAAACAACAATTGAATATCAAAGTTGGCTAGAATGCAAGAAACCCGAAGAGAGTTTCACGGGTGAGAAGAGGCTAGAAAAAATCTTTTAACAAAAAACTTATGGTTACATCTAGCCAATTCAACTGTAAATTAATGAGACCTTGTTCCCAATCTCGCCCAGCTTAAATTCATAAAGTCTAGGTATCATAGCGAATTGCTTATCTAAACAATTACTATGAAAGTATTTATAGAAAAGGTACAGGGAAGCTACAGTACGATGGTGGGAAAGTAACTGAAGCCGGGATGCCATGTTAGAACTAATAACATTGCAGATTCTTCTTTGGATTTTATCAAGATCTCTAAATATATAGCAGTTGTCGAAATTAACAGTATTGCTATAAGAAAGTTGTCTGTTTATCAGGTTTGAATTTATGATACGATCTTGAGTCTAAGCATTGGATGTGACAAGGTAATCTAATTTAATTTAATTTATAGTCCCCACTTATCCTCAGAGATCCCAACGCATTTTCTTCACATGTAGTTTTGTCTTTCTTTCATCTAACCCGAGGAAGCCAAAGAGAGCAAACGCTCTTGACGAATCGCGTTGTTAATAAATTTTCCATTTTGTCTCATCTTCTAAAGTCACGCTCTAAAAATAATCCAAACCAATGCATTAAATGATTTGCTGTAAAACTGCAAAGCGGAATAATAGACGACTTTTAAAAGGAGAGTCAAATCCGCTTTAAGCCTAACATTTTCAGAGGACGACAAAATTACCTGACGTGAACATGGTTGTTTGAAATAATTCTGTTTTGTTTCATTAAACAAATGAATGAAAATAACGTCAGCGAATAAACTCGAACAAGAGGAAGCGAATAAATGAGTGTCAATGCTTACGTAAATGACACAAAACCGCAGATTCACTTTACAGGGAGGAAGTTAATTATAGGATAACGTTCTTTGGTAAGAGTGGTTCTTTCTTT
>OZ038499.1:37109397-37179397 GCA_964036315.1 Acanthosepion esculentum
ATATATATATTTATATATATACATATATATATATTTATATATATACATATATATATATTTATATATACATATATATATATTTATATATATACATATATATATACATATATATAATATATACATATATATAATATATAAATATATATGTATATACATATATATATGTACATATATATATATATATATATATCTATCAGGTCATCCCATAAGTTCTATCCGAATTTTGAATAAAGAAAACAAGTGACCAAATATTACATTCAATTACAGATTCAATCAACAATGTATTTTCCCTGATTATCTATGATTCCTTCCATCTATTAACAAGCTTACTCATTCCATTACTGTAAAATTATTTTGGCTTTGATTCGAAGAACTCACAAATTACAGTTCTAACCTCTTCCTGTGTTACAAAAGCTGTTTCTTCCAAATGATTCTGTAAGCTACGAAACAAATGGTAGTCTGAAGGAGCAAGGTCGGGAGAATAAGGTGGATGAGGAATTTTTCTCCCAACCAAGTTCTTCGATCTTTTGTGACGTGATTCTTGCTGTGTGTGGTCGCGCATTGTCCTGATGAAACATCACCCGTTTTCGATTCACTAGAGCAGGTCTTTTTTTCCTCGAAGCTTGGTTCAAACGTTCTAATTGCTGACATTATATTTGAGCATTAATTGTTGCATTAGGTGGTAAGAATTCAAAGTGGATTATTCCTTGGCAATCCCACCAGGCTGAAAGAAGAACCTTTTACCCATGAAGTTCCCTTCTCGGCTGTGGCTGGGGTTCTTCCCCTTTACCAAGCCACTGTCTACGACGCTTAACATTTCGATAAAAGATCCATTTTTCCTCGCCAGTTACAAGTCTATCCAAAAAAGGTGAAACAAGTTGGCGAGAATGGAGAGAAGAGCAGATGTCAACTCGTTATTTGAGGTTGTTTTCAGACAATTCATGAAGCACCCATTTTCCAAGTTTAGGAACTTTTCCAAGTTGTTGAAGATGACGATGAACAGTTGTATGGTTTGAACTGAGAACCACTGCCAATTCCTCAACTGATAAAGCAGGATTTTCTTCAAGAGCTGCTTCAAGAAGATTTTCATCAAACTCAACTGGACGTCCGGTTTGATCTTCATCTTCAAGGGTGAAATCTTCTGCAAGTTCTTTCATTCACACATTCCTCTCTATAAAATGAGTGAATGTTTCTAGCCACTTCAGCTGCTGAGTTTCCTTTCTTGAACTCATAAAGCATTATGTGTCTCAAATGATTCTTGGGTACTTCCATGTTAGCAGGGTTTTAATCAAACAAAATTTAATTTTATTGTTTTCTGAAATAAAATTTGATCAGTTTAAATGCATCTAAACATAAAAATAATGTTCAGCTCCATTAGACATTATAAAATACTCTTTAAATTTCATTCATTTTAACAAAAAGTTAAAATTCGGACAGAACTTATGGGATGACCTAATATATACACACACACACACACACACGCACACACACACACACATATATACATACATATATATATATATATATATATACACATATATATATATACATATATATATATACATATATATATATATATATACATATATATATATATACACACATATATATATATACACACATATATATATATATACATATATATATATACATATATATATATATATATACATATATATATATATATATACATATATATATATACATATATATATATATATATATATACATATATATATATATATACATATATATATATATACACACATATATATATATACACACATATATATATATACATATATATATATATACATATATATTACTTTAAACGTCATATTTAGTTCATACACGTGTTGAAATAGACATCCCTGTTTTGTTTAAACGATGTAAATTTACGGCTATCGGCTTGTGAATTCAAGCGTTTTATTAAAGAAAATATGCCTTGCGAACCTGCCTCCCTCTTGTAGGAGAAATTACCGTATAGCCTGGAGTTGGAGTATTATATAAGTTTGCGTGCGTGCGTGCGTGCGTGCGTGCGTGCGTGAGTTGTGTTTTTATTTTTAGAAGAATACTCATTCTGGAATAATCGCAAATATTTAGAGAATGGCCAAATATGCGAGATGAAACAAACAAGCGTGCGACATGAGCACGGATAGATATCAAGAATTGTTTATCTTCTAAAGATCAGGTAATTAAAAAGATTTCAACTTTCAAAAGCTTACTCTTACATTCGTCCTATCATACAACTGATTTTCAGAACCACTCCTCAGCATTTAGTCTGAAAAAAAAATTATAAAAACCTATTCTCATTAAACCTGATTTTCCACTTAACCCGTTTGATACTCAGACATTTTAAAAGATGGATCATTAAAGGCTCCAATCTGAAGGTAGCGTAACGACGCAAAATGTAGAGTCAGCGATCCGTGTTCAAATTGCAGCGATCCGAGTTCAAGCTGCACCAATCCATCATTTCTGCAATTGGGTTAAATGATAGAATAGGCCGGGTAACTTACAGAAGGAGGATAAGTCTAAATTCAAAATCCCGGCGAAAGCAACAAGAAAACACACCACTACCTTTGTTAAGAAACCATGCCAATTCACAGATATAAAGAAAAAAGGAAAAGAAGCTGTGGAGAGCTATGATACTACTTCCTGAAGAAGAATGCCACTAAAAAAATTAGTCTCGGTTCATTTCTTGCAGTATTAAAAATTTAGGTCTATTACTAAGATAGTAATACAGACCAAAGGTTCTCAACTAGGGGGAATTTCTTCGGGTGTGGGGTATTCATTCCCAGATGGGCAATTCATTCCCAGATGGGCAATTCATTCCCAGATGGGCAATTCCTTACCAGGGAAGAATTTCAGAGGGAGTGATTCTTTTACTTTTTCTTGTTTTTTATTTGCAGAATTTTATTTATAGAATTCCAATCCCTTAGCATCCTATTGAACTTTTTGTTTAGCGATGTATGCTTCAGTTTATTTAATAATTTGTTATGAATTAAAACGAATTACTGTAGAAGTATTCAAGTTTAAAAATCCATCAACATTTCTATTAAATTTGTACGACTGCTCTATACAAATAATCCTCGTAGATGTCTAATAGAAAGAATTAAGATTTTCAATCATATATGAATATTATTTGGAATGTGCCTTTTGAGTCGGACAAATCTTAGAAAGGCGGGGGTAATGACATTCTGATTTATGGTGAAAAAATGTTGAAAAACACTAATATAATATTAATACTATATTATATATATATATATATATATATATATATTATAATAATATTTTTAGTTTTTAAAATATGATTCCTCCGCTACATAAGAGTTCTCATGTTTCAAAAGCGAGAGCCGAGACCCCTAACATAATTTTTTAAGTTATGAAGAGTTAAGGCGTCTGGACCCGCTTCCTTGTCAAGCGAGAATTTGGCAAGGAAGCGGGTCCAGACGCCTTAACTCTTCATAACTTAAAAAATTATGTTAGGGGTCTCGGCTCTCGCTTTTGAAACATGAGAACTCTTATGTAGCGGAGGAATCATATTTTAAAAACTAAAAATATTATTATAATATAAGCTCTACTTCTGTATGGAGCACTGTCCTTTTGAAAATAAAGCTAAATATTAAGGAACACCGGATTATCTACCTAACGTGTTCTTTCCTATTTCACTGCACACCTGCATACATATATACATATATATATATATATATATATATATATATATATATATATATATATATATATATATATATACACCACTAATATAATATTAATTACTATATTATTTATTATTCTAATAATATTCTTTATCCAGTTTAAAGTTTAATTAAATGTATTAATTCTATAAATTGAGAGAAGCTTAAAGAAACCGCTAACCCTGGAATTGCATTCTTAAGGATAAAATGAGTAAAGTCAATTTTATGGAAGTATCGATAATAACTAATGATATCACATGGCTTGGTTTGCTAAAATCGGTCTTTCCAATTTCCTTAGTTTGAATAAATTATAAAGCGGTTTGTACAACTGACAAAATGACTATAATTGCGCGTTGATGACACATTTTCTTCTAACCAATTACTGCAATCCATCATTTGAGCTAAGTGAAGCCTACGACTGGTCCGTTTGGGAACAACACAATGATAGATATTTGTGTCAGTGGCGTACACGTTTTAAACAAAACGTACATAGTATCAGAGAAAGCTATGATTGTTCAGATAAAACTGATTGCTGTCAAAACGGGAGAAAAGTTGATACTTACTGAGAAGGAAGCTAAAATATCAGTATTCTATTCTTTCACTCGTGCTTACAAACAAACTGACAGCTTGTCAGATAATTACAACTAAAACCAACATTTTCATGAAATTGAAGACTTGGATATTTCGAAGCCGAAACGAAGGAAAAAAAAAGTTCCTTATCTTACATATGCAACAGCGAAAAAAAGTTCGTGAGTTAGGACCCTTCCAAAATACGTTGAAGAAATTGTCGACATAAAAAAAAAAATTCCCTTCAAAAACTTGGAAGTTCATAATCTGAAAATGTCCCGGAATCGTTACCAATTTACAGTGTATGATTATATTCTCTTCGCTGCTATGTTAATCATTTCAGTAACCATTGGGATGTATTATGCTTTTTTTGGATCACGCCAAAAGACAGCGAAAGAATTTCTGATGGGAGATCGGAATATGCAGCTGTTTCCAATCGCAGTATCCATCATGGCATCTTTTATTTCTGCAGTCTTAATTTTGGGGACCCCTGCTGAAATGTATATGGCAGGAACTCTATACATGATTTACATCATAGGAGCTTGCATTGGCTGCATCTTGGCTTCATTGTGTTTCGTCCCATTGATGTATCCATTAAAACTGACAAGTTCGTATGAAGTAAGTTAAGCAAATATTAACCATTTTATTTTGTTACCTTTACTTACACAATGCTCTAAATGTTTTGTCACGTTTTTTTCTTTCAGCTGATCGATTTCAAACGAAAGATTTAGAAGAAATTTTTTTAATTAGATTTAGAAATGTTAAGAATTAAATTATTATGATGATTGAATAAATTAACTGTAGACACGGAATATTTATTGAATCATTAAGATTTATGATTATTTACTTAATTCTTTAATAGTTTTCTTTGGAATTGGCGAATTTATATATCGACTGAGAAATGAATAATTGCAAACGGCAAACAAAGCTCTATATACTGTTTTTAAACATTTTCCAATATTATTTATTTTTTTTGTTAAAATAATTTCTTTCGAAGTTGCTTTCACCTTGCAATTGCAAAAAGATATTAAAAGTGAAAAATAAATTTTACGAAATCAAGCGTTTTTAAGAAATTATAAAGTAAAGAGTTCTTTATAAATTATATAAAAAATCTCTATAAATTATTTTTTTTACGTACGCGTGTTTGATTGCTTTGTTTTTAATAGCTTATCAACCTTTTGCAGGTTATCTAAAGCCAGAAAATATTTTTAGACTGTAAGAATTTTTTTTTTATATAATTATGATTTAGTGATACAAGTCTTACTAATTAACCCTTAGTTGGTGGGTATGAGGTAGATTCATACTTTTCCCAAAGGTATTTACTCGTAAGTAAATATAACGAAATCTAATGAAATTCGAATTCGGCTCTCCAATTCCGAGCCGTTATTCATTACACCACTCGCACATCCTGGTATTCCCAAGCGGTTACCCATCCAGGTACAGACCAGCGTCGACGTTGCTTAACTTCGGTGATCGACGAAAACCGATGTTTCAACGTGATATAGCCGTAAGCCCCGTACTCGTGGGGTACAAACCTGCTTTCAACTTATTCTTGTGTCCCGTTCCGCTTGAGTGGGCGCGCTGTTAAATACCCTATGAAAAATTAATTTAAGCGTCTCTGCGTGAAGTAGTGCTATTAGCAAGATTGTTTCGCAGATTATTCGTACTGATGTGAGTTTGGTTCTCAATATGTGCCCTTGCGCTAGACTGAGCTTTCTACATAACCATACAAAATTAGTCCAAGAGTTCACACAGAGATACTTATTTTCAGAATTATACTTAAAACGTTTCGGGTGGGGGAGAGAAAAATCAGTCTCGATTCATTTTGAAAAAAAAAAAAAATTATTAAAACGTCATGAAACAAAAAATGTTCGTGTGGTTTTTATCGTAGGCCGAGTACAAATTTCGACCAAGGTGGTTACTCTCTGCTAACACCCTTAGGAAAGGAATGGTTTCATCTCTTCTCCCTATATCTATGAGTAGTAACGTTGGGTGGTGGCAACCAGTCAAACAGAAGGACAACTCCGAATTCAAAGCCGTGGAGAAAATAACGGGAAACCATCCTACTATCGCTACCAAGAAGTTATAGCAATTCGCAGATATTAAAAAATAAAAGGAAGATATGTGCGCGCACGCGCGTGTGTGTGCACGCACGCGCATTCAACTGGGAGTGTTAATTTATAATAATAATTCAAATCAATTCAATTCAAATCATAAAATTTGGATTGTGAATTTACTTACCCTAGAACAGCTTGTCGCAATCGGGGTACCACGGAACTCTAGGTTTGTGCAAGATGTCGCTAGGGGCTCCGTGAGAAATGGTGATAAATAGGCCATTTATATACAAATACATTTTTAAATTATTTCTGTGTTTAATTTTATATTCGTAATTTTATTATAACGTGAACGGCTTATTCTCTTGGGTATTCATGGAGAAATATAAACATCCAGGGACGCGATTTTGAAAGACAGGCAGAAAGATACAGAGAGAGAGAGAGAGAGAGAGAGAGAGAGAGAGAGAGAGAGAGAGAGAGAGAGAGTGAGTGAGAGAGAGAGAGAGAGAATGAGTTTAAGAGAGAGAGAGAGAGAGCGATTGAAGTAGAGAGAGTATACTGTCAAAATTACAATAATATTTTTCTTTAGAACTGTAAACAATGGTAAATAATGATCACTAATTTATTTCATGATGCTACGTGGAAATCTACAGTGCACTCTCGGATGCCGAATAACCCCAGCCCCTCTCCCGCTTGTTCATTTTTTTAAAATCTCCATCACCGTGCTTATTAGGACACCCCGGCTTATTGATTTTTTTAGCTATCCGAGCACTCTACTTAATAGATTTCTTGAAAATGTTTTTGGGAAATGTAGTGATGGGAAACCGTTGCACAAAAGAAAAAAAATAGTGAAATATCTTATGTGATCAATTCATTTAAACGATAAAATTTACCAGGCAAACCCAAGATGGCGGCGTTTTATCACTCGCTGTAGCTGCTATAGCCCACAGTAATTACTTTTTTCTGGCTATACCGAACGTCATAGCTCTGATTACAACAGACGCCTCTTTATGTCCATTCGTAATAATTGAAAACATGTCCTTAAAGAGTCTAAGTCGTTGTTTTCTGTAGCCTCTCACTTGGTCGGTTCTCGTGTCAACTGGCTGATCTGCAAGAGTCTGTTAGATAAGTGTAAGTCCTTAATCCCTCCTCTTTTCAATCAATTTGGTGTGTTTTCCTTTACAGATCAAATAGAATGCTTTGCTCGTAAATTCTCTTCCAGTTCTACTCTTGACTCATCAGAATACGTTTGCCTGACTTTCCACTTAGAGATGAGGGTTATGGTATTTCTAACCGTTTCTATGATTTGATTCATTTTTTCTGATCAAACAGCGTAATGAAAGTCACCTTGAACTGCAACCTCCAGATATTTTTGCATTAATGCAGGCGTCTTCTAGGTCTCTATTCTTGGACCCACTTTGTTTTTTATTTTCATCAACGACCTTCTCGAGGTCATCAGTTCCCAACTTGGTATATATGCTGATGACACAACTATTTACTCCTAGTTTAATATTAAGTCTGATAGGTTCGATAAAATCCAACTGGCAGGTGATCTCAAAAATGACCTTCAATCTGTTAACTGGGGTAAGAAATGGCTTAATTTTAACGTCTCCAAAATGAAATTTCACTTTATTAATCATCTTAAAGAATCTTTTTTGTCTTCCATCAGCATGGCTGATGCTAACCTTCAGGAGAGCAACTCACTATGCCTTCTTTGTCTCATGCGTTTTACTGAAATGATTCTATTGAATTAACTGCCAAGTCTGCTGCTAGGAATATCGGTTCAATATGTCGTTCTAGACAACTTTTAACTCCAGAATCTATTTTGCACATGCATCGAATATTGCGTCACTTCTGGTCTTTATGCTCCTGCCATATATCTAGATATTCTTATCGGTCCTGACCTGGCATCTCGGCTTTAGTCACTTTCCCACCGCCGAAACGTAGTTTCTTGGTGCCTCTTCTATAAATATTTTCACGGTAATTGTTCAGATGAGCTTTTCTTTTTGGTATCTCGACTTCACAAATTTAAGCGCAGTGCTAGATTGGTAGTTAGGTTTCATAATTTAGCTATTAAAATTGCTAGCTGTAACCGTAAGTTCGATGATAATTGTTTCTTCTCTCGCACTTCTCGCTTGTAATACTTTCTTCTGGCTTCATGCTTTCTTGTCAACTACGATTTTCAAAAATCTAAATGCAATGTTAATCGTCATCTTCTGTCTCCTTGAATCCTATTCTTTTATTATTGTTCTCTTGCATGCTAGTAGCTTTTATTGCCTTGCTTGGGGTGAAATGAAAAAAATCTTTCTTTCTTTTCCGAAAGAATTGAATTGAATGACAGGGTTAAGGCGGTAACCCTAAACGTAATCCCTAGAAACCAAAACATCAACCTGAAAATTCGAGTTATGTTTTTAAATAGCCTCGTCAGATCGAGACTTTCATATGGATATCATGCATGGCACCAAATCTGTTCAAAAATATCTAAACTGCCATCTTTATACAACAGATTTCTAAGATTAATGATTGAAAAGGCCTTGAGCCTGTGAAAGGCCATCGCAGCAAAGACCATCCTTCTTTGAATATTGTGGATTGGAGCTACAGAATCATAACCAAAGAATTGTACCAAATAACAGAAATCACATTACTTGAGGACTTTTAACAGCAGCAACAACTAAAATGTATCTCGAAGAGAAAATAATGATGTAATCAAGATGTTGACATTCCACACTACTTCAAATAAAAAGTTGGGAAGAAAACCTCCATCAACATTGGAAAGAGCGATAACAGCTTCTGAACTTGAGAAACCTATTTTCCTGAAAAAATATTTAAAAAATCTATTTCATAAAGTTCAAATGATTGCAGTAGTAACTGCTTGGTCAATGAATTCCAAATGTTTCCTTGTAGGAAATTACCAATACGAATACCAATATCATAGAATTCACTTGGTCAGCGTTAAAGAGGTCTCTGCTAAAACCGGGAACCAGAAAGCATACTGAAAAATACCTTCAATCTGAAGATAATACATTCCTCAAGTTCTTGGAAAGTTTAAAATATTGTGTACAACCCAAATAAAGAAGAGGAGGATTTGTAAGAAAACAGAGAACAAGTTCATCGATTCAAAATAAGCACTTTCCCGTTTAAAAATAAATAATCAGAATTTTTATCCCCTTTTTATGACATTAATTTTGTCATTATTGCTTACGAAATTTAATTCAATTGTTTCGTGTAACAAGAAAAAATAAAACTAATAATAAACTAACTATAATACAGTTCTTTTCTCATCGCTGCCATCTTCAATACGACTCTTTCGCTAAGCGTACCCGGTTAACGGCAGTCAAGCCAACTTTATAAACGGGACAACATTCCAAATGAGCATTTATTTATATTGCAACGATTGCAAAACGTCATAGAAATATTTTCGATTCTGACACTAATGGACATTTATTTTAGTTTTATTTCTTCGAGGTCTTGTTTGAAAGATTTGTTTTAAATCATTTTCCAACCAATCCACTTATTGACCACCTCTTCATTTCTCATTTTTTCCATCTATTCCGTATATTACCCAACGTTCATTACATTCTCTTCCACGCCTATATCTTATGAGCTCACATTTTATTTGCCACCTGATAGTATTACGGTTTTTAACGTTATGATCTCATTTTCTGCCCTTCACCTAATCTTAAGCCAGGCACACCCTTTCGGTAGATGTCCTTAGAGGTAGGCCAAGAAATGATTTGATGTTGAATTAGAAGTACGTCTTCTGGTACGAAAATTGTGCTCTGCTGAACATGAAAAATATCTGAATTTCATTTTGCTGAATGCCTAGGAAAAAGTGTCATTTAACGAAACAGTGTCGATATTATCACACATTCTTGTTGAAAAAATTTCGCCTTTTTTTTTATACACGTTGGCATTGCATAAACCTTACAAAGGTCGAAGATGAAGATTTTGTCCCATATGCCGGTAAAGTCAACTGTGAGTGTGAGAATTTTAAACTGTATGAACTCTCCCCAGATAGATTTAAATGTCTAATCTTCGTTAAAAGTCTAATATCAAGCAAAGACGCTGAAATACGCTCTCGAATCCTTACAAAACTTGAACAGGATTCAAAGTTAACGATACTGACTGTTGCAGAAGAGTGACAAAAAATTGTCAATTTAACGCACGCTATAGCGAAAATCGAACAAAATGGCATGTCAAAAGTATAAGTGTTCTAAAAATGACAGTAGTACCAAAAGAAAAATCGGAAATAAAAATACTACCAGACTTCACCCATGCTGTGGTATGCTTCATTTCAGAAATGACTGTCCAATTAAAGCCAAAAAATATTTTAATTGTGGAAAAACAGGTCACAAATAAAGCTATTGCAAGTCGAAAAGCAAAAGAAATACACAAATTAACTTGCTGAAAGTAGTGATACCAGTTAAAAACTGGAAAGTTCAAATAATAGAAAATTCGTGACAGTGAAACTGAATAACGCTGTGGTGAGATTTCAGCTGGACACTAGTAGTAACATTACAATTATTGATGAACAAACTTGGGACAGAATTGACAAGCATAACTTGAAAAAAAAATGACAAAGTTGCAAGAAGAATATTGGGCAAGAAATTAATTTTTCTTTAGAAAATTACGTGTAAAGCTAAAAAAAAGCAGATGTCTACATATTAAAAAATTTCAACTCAAATTTACTAGGCGTCGATTGGCTAGAATTATTTGAACTATGGAATTAACCGATTAATCCATTCTGTGGAAAAATTATTTGTTCGTCAGCGAAAAAGATTACAGCTGGATGAGGAATGCCAGAAGTTTTTGACTATTAATACACATAAAGGACTATACAGGTTTAAAAGATTACTCTTCGGTGTAAAAGTAGCCCCAGGTATTTTCCAGCAAATAATAGATATGATGTTGGCTGGACTAGACAGTGCAGTCGTATACATAGATGATACACTTATTAAGGGCACTACGAAATTACAGCACGTAAAACTGATTCAGGAAGTATTTCAGAGACTACATGATTACACTTTCAAAATCAGTGAACAGAAATGTCGGTTCTTTATGGATAAGATTAAATATTTAGGTCAGATAACCGACGAAAAAGGAAGAAGACCAGATCCTGCTAGAGTAATTGTCATTAAAGACATGCCTCCTCTGACAAGTTTTTACAATAATTTCTCGGAGTAGCACATTATTATAATATTTATGTGCCAGATATGTGCCCATTGCGAGCACCTCTGGATAATTTAATTAAGAAGGGTACGAAATGGAATTGGTCGGTGGAATGCCAAAAAAACCTTTGAAGAAATAATAAAAAGAACACTACTGACTACAGAGTTATCGCTGACACATTAAGACCTGCAGCGACAGTCATAGGAGCGGTAATAGTCCATAAATTCAAAGAAAGCAGTCGCCCACGCTTTCAGAAGTTTGACAAATTGTTATAGTCAAATTGAAAAGGAAGCACTTGCTATAATTTTTGCTGTAAAGAAATTTTACAGGATAATATTAAGAAGAAAATTCATACTGCATACTGATCATCGTCGATTATTAAGTATATTCATTTCTAAGAAAAGGATTCGCACAAATACTGCAAACAGACTACAGCGTTGGGCTACGATTTTATTGAACTATGATTTCAAGATGGAATTTCTGTCGTCAAAAAAATTGGGACACGCAGATGGCTTGTCTAGACTGATATCGAAATGTAAAGAAGATTTTGAAGATACTGTGATTGCTTCTATTGAATCCGAAAGCGAAATTAAAAGCCTGATGTGTAACACTATTAAAGAACTGCCGGTCACGATAAACGATATCAAAATACATTCTAAAAATATGCGTTTATCAAAAATCTATGAATGACGTTAAAATGAAATGGAATAAGACTAAAAGTATAACTGGTAACAATAATACAGCTTTTTCTATTTGTGGTGGAGGACTACTTTTGTACGCGGAAAGAATAGTAGTTGCGTTAACACTACAAAGAAGGATTTTGAAACAATTTCCCGTAGGACATTCGGGAATAGTGAGGATGAAGTCCCTGCTGGGAAGTCACGTGTATTGGCCAAAGTTGGACAAAGATATTCAAAATACAGTTAGAAAATGTAATGGTTGTAATTCAGCATCAAAATCACCACCTATAAATTATCAGGTATGGCCGAGCACTGATAAACCGTGGGCAAGACTTTGCTGGACCATTAAACGGCTCATACTATTTAATTGTGGTCGACAGTCTTTCAAAATGGCCCGAGATATTAAAATGTAAGCGACCTACAACCTCAATAACGATTAAATTCTTACGCGAACTTTTTGCAAGATTTGGAGTAACTGACAGTGTGGTATCCGATAATAGATCTCAATTTATTTCCAGTGAGTTTTAAAAGATTCTGCAAAAACTACGTGGTTGAACATTTGACAACGCCGATGTATCATCCGAGGTCGGAGTGTCAAGCTTAGTGGTTTGTTGACACCTTTAAAAGGGCATTAAGAAAAGTTAAAGGCTTGAAAGCTGAAGAAACGTGTATCGAATGACGTCAAATGCATACGTCACCGCGTAAATGTCACCTGCAGAGATCATGCTTGCTAGGAAGGTTAGATTCATTTTTGACAAATTAGTGCCAAGGAATAAAAAGAAACGTCGACAAATTGAAACTACCAGATCATTTAAGACCGGTGATAAAATCTTCTTTAAAAGTTTTAAGACCGGAAAGAAAAATTGGCAGGAAGGAAAAATTATTCGACGCCTTGGTAATATGATGTACATTGTTGCAGGTACACGATTTCAATATGGAAGACATAAATTAATTGCGATCTAGATATGCACAGAATAAGTAACCAGAACAATTTAATTCACCGATGGACATACTTAACGATACCTTTGAAGTACCTATTCCTAAAATTAATATTACAAGACAACGTCAGGGTAAGCGAAAACGTAATCTGATTAAAAGGTTCAGAGTGAACCTCTGTCGGAAAAAAGTATCGACTAAAGAAAGTGCTTTTCTAAAAAGTGGGGTGTTGTGGAGATGAACACACCTCTCCAGAACATGACTTGGACTCGTCCAAATAGCATATATACTGACGCCGACAGTCGTTAGGAGAGAGCTAGTCTGGAGTTGGGGCTTTCCTTCCGGATTATTCCGGAGGGATTAGCAGAGGAGAACAAGGGGGTTGTTCCCATCGGCGTAGATGCTACGGTTGTAGTTTCTGTTCCGTGCCGGAGGCCTTCTCTCCTTCCTTGCGCCACTCCCTCCCCGGTACCACCATTGCGTGACATCTGTTACGTAGCGCTAGTGTGACCGGCTATGACTAGCTCAGACAAGCTATGACCAGATTTGACAAGCTATGACCAGCTTAGACCAGCAGCCTGAGTGGAAACACTCGGGTCCCCACGTTAAAAACCGACCTTGTGTTACAATCCGGCTCAGTGCGGCATCGAGGTAAATCTCGAGCTAGCCTGGAGCTAGCCTTATCCCCTTTCTACAGAATTCAGTAAGACGACGTCGACTACAAGCAACATTACATTTCATGATTGTGTTAACTTCATTCAACGGAATGGAGGCATAACAAGATGTGAAAAATTGGAAAAAGAGTACACAAATCTCTTGCAGCATACAGAAATCCAGTGAATGAAGAGAGGACGAGGTTTTAATATGGCGTTTCAGCTGAATGATGAATTGCACGAATACTTCCAAGAAAGCAATAAGACAGATTGTGCCAAATGATTCCGAGATGAAAAATGGTTGCAGAGGATAGCTTATTTAGCAGATATTTTTCGTCACACGAATCAGCTGAACAAGCCACCGCAAGACTGAAGAGAATTTACTGACGTCACCTCACAAGATTTCTTGATTAAAAAAAAAGAATCTTTGTAAAAAGCGTGTTGCAAAAGGAAATCTTGAAATGTTTCAATTCTTGCTAAAGCTGAAGATTGAAAAAAGGCATCAGGAATTTCAAATCTTATTGAAACCCGCTTGGAAGAATTGTTGATCAAACCGAGGAGGCTTCATTGAATTTCGAAGTGATCCCTTTAATCTACGAGGTAGAATGTTCTCATTCCGCTGAACATGTCTAGGAAAATCTCGCCTTCTTATTTAGTACTGGTCAGTTATTGCTCGCCCTGTTGCCACTGATTCTAAGTGTGAATTACTCGGCCCAGGGATTGAACCCACATTTAATGTCACCAAATTAACGAACCGCTGATTTAATACACTAGGCTATTGTCCTGTCGGACAAAGATGAGGACACTAGTTCGACTGTAAATAATGATAAATCCTCAACACAGAAATTCAGACAGAAGTTGTTGATCGAAACTGAACGTTATTTTCTCCGAAGTGTCTGATTGATTGAAAGAACCATTCTCTGAAATTTTGGTTTATCTCGAGAAATGTTGACTTATCACGAGAGATTTTGGCTTTTAGAGAAGAGGAAGAACTTTGCGAGTTGAAGTTTGATCATATACTGCAGATAAAATTTACTGACCCATCAGTTCTGACAAGTTCTGGATTTCTGCCATTTAAAGGAAAACAATATATATACGTCTGCAGTTTCAAACTGTCATGTGTGAACAAGCCTTTTCCTATTCAACAACTATAAAGAACAAAGACAGAAGTCGTTTACTTTCATTTGAAGATGAAATCTCTAAGCGTTTATTTAAAGTTTGGCCCCGAATTAAGTATTTACGTACCAAAAGGAAAACGTGTTTCTCATTAGAGAGACAAATTTCATTATGTAAACTGGCTTTAAAAATAACATTGCCTATGTGACATACGGTTTTGATTTAACTTATGCTTTTAAACATTGTCAATAAAAGATTAATTTATTGTAGCAGTTATTTATTACCTTTTTTGTTCTGTCTGTATGTGTTTTATGGAATATTTGGGGGGAATACAGATGTTTGATATTTGTCTTTCGAATGAAAACCTCGTTATGAGGTATTATGAACAAAAGATTTAAGTTTTCTTATTTTTTGCACAGTGACTAAACATGAGAAAAACTTAAGTTATTTTTGGGTTAAACTAGTTATCAGAAAGATAAATTGCTTGTTGTATGAAATTTAACTTTATGAAAGAGGAAGTAAAAGAGAAATAAATATATATAATAATATCTATGTATGGGGAGGTCTTGAGAATTTATTTCAAGGTTTTCGCTAAGAGTAAGAAGATTGCGAACTGTGTGAGAGTGGGTCAATAAAATCGTAGCCAGACGATGTTATTAGCCGAATTTTTATCTGAAATTATTATTGGTGATTGATCTCAGAGATTAATATTTATAAATGAAGTAATTACATAGTAAAAATAGTAATTTTATTGTATAAAGTAAATGCATTTTCATCATCAGGCTACGGACTTTCATTTATCTCTCTTATATATATATATATATATATATATATATATATATATATATATATATATATATATATTAATCATTTCATTCCAAGTAAGGCAATAAAGCCACTAAGACGTAGGGGGGGGTACTGACTGTTAGAGAATATGAGAAAAACAATATTAAGGGGAGAGAACAATAAAAGAAAAGAATTAAGATGACAGAAGGTAACGATTGCCATTGGATTTGAATTTCTCAAGATCAAAGTTGATTGGAAAGCAAGTAACCAGAATAGGGTTGCGCAAGCGAGAAGTGCAAGCAAAGAAACTGTTAGCATAGAATTTGCGGTTACATCTAACCACTTCAACTAGAAAATGATGGGACCTTGCCGCCAATCTCGTACTGCGCTTCAATTCATAAAGTCTAGGTACCACAGTGGAAAGTTCATCAGAACAATTACCATGAAAGTATTTAGGAAAAGGCACAGGAAAGCTATATTACGGTGGTGGAAAAGTTACTGAAGCCGATATGCCAGCTCAGGACCAATGACATTGCAGATTCTTCTTTAGATTTTGTCAAGAATCTCTAAATATATAGCAGAGGTACCAGACCAAATGTGGTAACAATATTCAAACAAGGACGAGTGGTAAACTTATAAATATGTAAGTAAGATTCTGTCGAAACAGTTTTCTAGTACGACACAGTGAACCAACGTTCCTAGCAGCAGACCTAGCAAATGATTCAATATAATCTTTCCATTTCATGTTAGTCCGAGAAGATGCAACTAGTCACTCTCCTGGAGGTTAGCATCAGCCATACTGATGGAAAGTAAAAAGGGTTCTCTCAGACGATTAAAAGAGAGTAGTCTCGTTCTGGATTCGTTAAAATTAACAAGCCATTCTTTGTTCCAGTTAAAAACAGACTGCAGGTCATTTTTTAGATTAGCTGCCAATTTGGCCTTATCGAACCGATCAGAGTTACTATTAAGAGAAAGTAAATAGTTGTGTCATCATGATAGATATCGAGTTGAGAAATGACGACACAAGGAAGGCCATTTATGAAAATTAGGAATAACTTAGGATAGAGCCCTGGAGAACATCTGAATCAATGCAAAATGATCTAGAAGAGTGGCCATTCAAAATAACTTTCATTTCATGATTTCATAAGAGAGAATGAATCAGTTCAAAACTTCGTCCAGAAATACCATGACCTTTCAACTTGTGAAGAAGACCAGCATGCGAAACCCTTTCAAATGCCTTCGAGATGTCCAAAGCAACAGTCCGAGCTCCATTATTCTTACCTAAAGCTTGGTAGACTCTTTCAGCAATAATCGTTAATAGGTTAACTGTTGACCTGGAGAAGCGGGAGCTATATTGCTTATCTGAAAGAAGACCCTGCGAGTACTTTGCCAAAAAGAAGTAGAAGGCTAATAGATCAACAGTTAGAAGACGGTTCACCTGATTTCTTAAAGACTCGAACTACAGAAGAAGATTTCCAACAAGCAGGAAAGTAAGAAGCAGCAAAGCATTTATTAGCTAGTTTAAAGAGAACAGGAGCCAGTTCCGGAGCACATTTGTTAAGGACTGTTGCCGGAATAGAATCAACTCCATATGCTTTATGATGATCCTGTTTAGAGATGACGGAGTATATCACTAAATAAAAAATCTGTACTAAGTGGAAAGTTAGGCAAAGATACTCTTGATGAGTCAAGAGTAGAATTTGAAGAGAACGAGCAAAACATTCTGCTTTATGAGCAGAAGATGTTGACACCTCACATTGAATGAAGAGAAGAGGAACAGAAGACTTATTCTCATTTAACACTCTATTTCAGAATCGACAGTAGTCACGTGAGCCAAAATTGTTAGAGGCTATACGGTTCCTCATTCTACCAGCAAAGACTTATTATTGCGAAAAAACACAAATAGGCGTCTGTTGCAATCGGAACTATCACGCAGGTAAACCCGGAAAAAAATGATTCCTGCGGGCTATAGTCGCTGAACAGGCTAATGTGAACGTGATATTTACGGGAAGGTACAGAAGCATCAATGTTGGATTTAAACCAAGAAGAAACCTCATTGGCACAATTCTCATTAGGAGGGTTGAGAATATCAATCCAGGGGGCGTGTTGAATAAAGTCACGAAATGAATCCCGGATAGTACGCTGCTAACAGAAAGTCTTGTGAATTTAGACGACTCAAAAGAGATTTCAACAAATATCATGACCAAAATATAGTTTTAAGAGATGCCATATTTATGCTCAATATCAGTGATAGAATGCGTGTATATATAAGAGTGAACTCTGGGGTTAACACCGAGTGGCGACAGTCTGTTTCCTACTTGAATAACCTGAAGATTCCGTTCATGCAGGAAATAGGCTGTCGCCACTCGGTTTTCATCCCCAGTGTATATATATATATATACACACAAGGAAAAAAACCTTAAAAATCCATATTCGGTAATAAATTTAATTCGATGAATATAGGCATATTGTATCTCATCAGATCGACTACTTTTTCTGAAATGGAATCAAGATATCCAGACAGACAGATATACAAGGGTAAAAAGGAAAGAAATTAAAAATGCAAAATGAAACAATAGTAAAAATAAATTGACCCAGAAAAAATTTCTTAGGGTCTTACATCAAGAAGAAAGAACAAGTTAACGTAACTGGTAAGGGAAGGCAAGTAGATCAAATTTAGCAGAGTTACAATGTGTCAAAATAAATTTTACAAATTGAGGCTGTTAAAGTAATGTCTGTATAGACGCATCATCATCATCATCATCATCATCATAAAATACAATCATCACCACCACCACATAATCCTACTAATATTATTAATAATATTAAAAAATAATCTAATAATAAAATATAAGAAAAAATATCTAATATAAAACATAAATATATATATATATACCTATATATAACTATAAATAACAAAAAATTTTAAAGTAAAAAACTCCAGAAAATATATAAAAGATATATAGATAACATGATAATGAATAATACATGATATAAGCATCAGCAAGACAATCACCAGACCATATATATATATATATATATATATATATATATATATATATATATATATATAATAACATTTTTTGTTTTAAAAATATGATTCCTTCGCTACATAAGAGATCTCATGTTTCAAAAGCGAGAGCCGAGACCCCTAATATAATTTTTGAAATTATGTTGAGTTAAGGTGTCTGGTCACGCTTCCTCGTCAAGCGAGAATTTGGGAATAAGCTATCTTGTGGTTAGCGCGTGTTTATAAGTGTGGTCTTTTGGAACATCAGTTGCTATGGAAACGGCTAGGGTCGGCCATGTTGGTTAGGTGGTCAAAGAGTTGAGAATTAATTTTTATCTACAGACCACTCCCCTTCGAAAAATTTATGTCAAGTTACATTGGGGGGTCTATTTCAAGACTGATAGTAGGACGCCTAGCTGGTTAAAAGGCATTTTTATGGCTTTGCCGCAGGTCGTTAAGTATCGAGAAGGTTGTGTTTCATTATTATCTGTTTAATCTGTTTATTTATTTGTTTATTCATATGGTTTGTTTTCCCCCCGACTTCGCAAAGGGTTTTTCTCATTAATTATTGGGCTGAGCTTTTAAGGCTTTATTAAACTATAGACCTTATTTGTTTATATCTAATATATTTGTTGATGTCGGCAAAAAACCGTTAACTCATGTCTGTGGTTTAATAAGTTTCTAAATAATGAAAAAGTATTCATAACCCCAAGAGTCACGTCTTTCCTTTCCCCCGATGAGTCCCAAAATAGGATGAAATGGCTGTCCAGTACTTTCTGCATTCTATTGAGAATTATTCTAGACTCGATGAATTACTATAATGATTTGCCTAAATCCCCCAAATTCTATTATATATATATATATATATATATATGAAGAAATATACTTTTAACGTGTGCTATATTTATGGGATAAAGTGCTCATTATCAGAGATAGAGCGTATGTAAATATATATATAAAAGTGAACACTGAAATCAACACTCACAAGCTGTTTCATGCTGGACGCAATCGTCAGGGCGGCCTAACGATTGCGTCCAGCATGAAACAGCCTGTCGCCTCTGAGTGTTGACTTCAATGTTCACTTTTATATATATATATATATATATATATATATATATATATATATATATATAATCAAATTCGTAAGTGGCAAGGGTAATCCAATAATGTGTTAAATCTTTACCTTCTTGATATATATATATATAAACAAATAAAAAATTCAACAACAACAGCAATATTTGCTTACTTTCGTTTATTAGCCATTAATTTACATAACTTAGCATCCTTCATAGTTTAGCTTAACTTTCAGAGTTATCACTAAGAATATTTTCAAGTGTTCTTAAATTTTAATATTTTGAAAACCTGACAATATTTTTTTAAGTTCCGTTAATAAATACATGTTTACATATGGCAAAATAAAATCTTTACATTTATCTTGGTAAAATCCATAAGAGGACTAAACGTGTTGGCAAAGAACCCGTAGTTTTCAGGCAATTTTCAACCGTGCCACACTGCTGGTATCGCCTCCCCAGAACTATAGCCTCAAGAAGTCACCTTCTTGCTAAATCGACTACGGTGAGATTTGTACCAGAGTACCACGCTAAAAAAAGAATGTAAAATTAACTTGAAAATATCAAATTAAGCAGAATCTACAGATGTTAAACTGATCCTAGGAAAAGCACCTGTGTGTAACGTTTTTATTCTTAGCAGATTGCACATATACTATATTGATTGCAGACATAAATACCGTCTAATACATAAATAATTCCGCCATATTTAACAGACGCCGTATTAAAAACTCACACGAGGCAACCTTCTGATAGTAAGTGTTTAACAAAATATTCCGTATTTTTTACGGTATGAATAAACTAGTAACTAGTTAATATTTAACAAATACGTGTCGAAAATGTAGCACTAATAAGTAGAAACATATTTTAACAAGAATAATTTTTTTAATACATTCACAGCATAGTATTATTTTCTTTTCAGTATTTGGAGAGACGTTTCCAAGCTCGATCTGTGAAAGTGATTGCTACAGGAATGTGCATTGTTCAACAGGTGATATTTTTTATTCTAAATTATTATTATTATTTTCACATTCATCAGTTTTAAGTTTAAAGGGTTTGAATTGTCATTTGTCAAATTGTCGATGTTCTGTTCTTTAAAAATCTTTTTTTCAGCAATTCTAATCAAGTTTATCATTTTACAAAATATGTAAGCTAACAACAGTTGATTTCAGATTACGAAAACGCATAAATTTTTGGTGTGTGAACAGATTACATTTCCGTAAGAATCCTTCGAAGGAAATTCCTCTTGAAACATCGGTTCTCGTACGATCATCGAAGTTAAGCAACGTCGAGCCTGGTCAGTACCTAGATGGGTGATCGCTTGGGATACCAGTTGCTGTAAGCTTGGATGTGTGGATGGTGTAATGGATAACTATTCGTAATTGGAAAACGGAGAGGTAAAGTTGGAAATCGATGTTCTAGTCGGGTTTGTTATATTCACTTACACACAAATCTACTGTAAAGACTTGGGTTTTGATCCAAGTGACCCCAAGGGAGGACATTTTTGTTGCAACGTCAGAAAGGGAAAGTCCACCCGTGCGAGAATGCTGTGATCTTTGATAGAAGGGAATAGATCACACTCGGGTGAAAGGCTGTCACTGGGGAGAAAGAATTGACCGTCTGAGGCGTGTAAGCCAGCCCCTCCTCCTCCTACTGTTGCTGCGAAAAGGATTCAACCGCCTGGGCAAGAGATGTAGGAATCCACCTCTTCTCCACTATCTATGGATTAATTAGTATCACTTGTATCAGTAAATCATTATTATCTCCAAAAAAAACTCTTACAATCTAAAAATATTTTCTAGCTTTAAATAACATGCAAAGGGTTGGTGGACCGTAAAAAACAAATCTAGAACGTTCTTGTTTTTTTTTTGTTATAACATATTATTCAATTGCAAATATTGATTACGAGTCATTTGACATGAATTGACGTCACTCTTGATATTGGTGTGCATAGAAATCACCAGATCCTAAACGTTTGGCAATTCAATACTTTACACTCTATGATTGGCTTCGGGAATCAATGCTTGTGTACGTACCCAAGAAAAGTTGGCATAATAATAATAATAATAATAATAATACGAAGAAGAAGAAGAAAAGAAGAAGAAGAAAGAAAGAATTTCTTGTGAAAGATTTTTAATCAAACTTGTATTAATGAAGAACTGCCACCTAAACCCGCGCGAACACACACACACACACACACACACACACACACACACACACACACACACACACACACACACACACACACACACATATCTTTCTTCTTTTATGTGCCGTATCTCCTCCTGTTTCATGTAACTCTTAATAAGTTTTGTCTTTTTGTTATTTCTAGCCCCCCTTCTGTTTGTGAAGAAAGGGTTTGTGGGTCGGAGTTAGTAAGGTGGGAAAAGAGAATAGTATAATTATTAAGTTTTAACTTAGTATAAGTCCGAATAGCCACTATTAAAACAATGAAGGAGGAAAAAATATAATTTGGAAATAGGATGGCATAGAAAAGTGAAAAGGAAAAAAACAACAACAAACAAACAAAAAAATGGAAAATTACAAGAAATAACAGTCAAAAGTTTTCTTTTCAATTATACCAATATACATTAAGACTGGTGAAGATATCTAGTGGTTTCTTGAATGAATACACTAAGTTACCAAAATAAAGTATACCAGACATCATACATGCATCACACACACTAAACGAAATCGTTGTGAAAAGTTCTCGGCTCGACCCATTAGTCAAAATCTAATCGAATGATCAAAGAAGATTATATATATATATATATATATATATATATATATATATATATATATATATATATATATATATACGATGAGGTACTAAAAAGTTGTTAGCCTGACCAAGTGTGTGTGTGTGTGTGTGTGTGTGTGATAATCTTTTTTTCCATTTTTCTTCGGATGCCAATTTATTTGAAAATTGTGCCATCCAGGTTTTTTTACCCACCGAGTTTAAATAGATTTACATTATATATATATATATATATATATATATATAAATATATATATATATATATATATATATATATATATATATATATATATATATATATATATATATATATGAAGAAATATAGTCTTAAAATGTGCTATATTTATGGGATAAAGTGCACAATATCAGAGATAGAGCGTGTGTAAATATAAAAGTGAACATAGATGTCAACACTTAGAGGCGACAGTATTTTTCATGCTAGATGCAATCGTCAGGCCTGAGGATTGCATCTAGCGTGAAACATACTGTCGCCTCTAAGTGTTGACTTCTATGTTCCCTTTTATATATATATATATATATATATATATATATATATATATTAAATTTAATATTAATATATATATATTAAATTTAATATTAAATTTAATCTATTATCTTGAAATTAAACCTTTAATAAAAGTTTCAAGAAAGATTTTTCATTTTAAAATATATTTTAAACGTTAGGTCTCCATTTTCTGGGCGATACCGATATATATATATATATATATATATATATATATATATATATATATATATATATATATATATAGTTTAAAATATATTTTAAAATGAAAAATCTTTCTTGAAACTTTTATTAAAGGTTTAATTTCAAGATAATAGATTAAATTTAATATTTCCAATAAGCAAAATACTTTGCCGCATTTTTTAAATCGCTAAAATCAGGCATATTGACAAATCTATCAACACATTCTTTTTATTAAAACGTTTTTTAAAAATAAAATATACTTTTCTGAAACTTTATTTGAAGAATATTAGCGGATTTAAATTTTTATTACTCTGAATTAAAACAAATATTACTTTTAATTTAAAATATTGCAGAACAACATTTTCTTAACAGGGAGGCAGGTTCTTTTATGAGGTGTTAACAAATTTATCAATAACCTGACGTTTGCGAGATAGATATTAGGGGGAAATACTTGTAGCAAAATTACATGACGAATACAACGCAAACGCTATTTTTATATAAGTTATTAATACATGTACAAAACATTTTTACTAAGATTTTTAAAAATGTAATATTTAAAAAATAATTTCATTTATTTGTGAATAATTCCTAAAAGTTTAATTGAAATCCGACAATTATCTGGTTTTCGCAAGAATTTCCAAATCAATGTGTTCTTCATCGCAAAAGACGCTCAAATTTCCGCTACAAAAAAATAACAAAAAAAAAAACAAAAACAAAAACAAAAAAAACAAGATTTTTAACCAAAATTTCCAAGCTCCTAAAAAGGATTAAAAAATAATTTTTAGATAAAAATCCTCTGGTCTTTCCTCTTAATAATAGCACAAATACTTTCACAATAAAACGTTGTATATACTAAATCTACAATGAAAATATTTCTGATTTTTCAGTTAAAATCTGGATGTATGTTTTATAAAATTTACATTCTTAAAATGATTCGATAGCAACTCCTTCCTTTTTTCTCGAATGAGATCACTATTTTCAGTCGAATAACAAAGCAAAAGCAGAAAGATGATAAAACCTAACATGCACACCTAGAATCATTCACACATCGGCAAAAAAAAGAAAAAAAAAAAACATCCAAAAAAGAAAAAAGAAAAAAACGATCGAGTCGTATCATACAAACTAACGGATAATTAATAATATGTTAGGTTGGAATTGATTTAAAATTTAAGATGAAGATATCTGAAAGTCTCGTACTTTTGCTAAGGCTTTTCTACTGCGAATCTCTCCATTAGTCAATATTAATTTTTATTAATATGGGAATATAGTAATTTATTTATTGATAGTTATGCGATCGGTGTTTGCAAATGTGTCATTGACTTGTTAAACATTTTAAACTCTTGACATATATTTGCACAATAGCATGTTTTATTGAGAAAACAAACTGTTTATTTGAAAGGAGAGCATGCCATTACAGACATAAAAGCAACTATTTAGCCTAAACAAATCTGAACCTCCTTTAAAAAAAACAAAAACAATTGACACTTTCTGAGGTCGGGTAATAATGGTTAACGGTTCTTCTTCTATGTGGTGTGTCCCTTCAGGACGTATGCGATTATCGCTCTCCAGAATTTTCTGTCTTTTGTAGTTTCTACCTCTTGGTAAATTTTGTCTTTTTTTTCCTTCTTCTAAACCATGTTCCGCCGTCCATTTACTCAAACTCGCCAGGTAGATTTGTCCCTATTGCCTATTTGTCCCTATTGCCTATTTGTCCCTATTGCCTTCAGTCTGTCCTGTGAGAATCAAAATTGTCAAGTTTTTTTTCCTCATTATGCGCCCTTCAAATTTCAACCGTCTCTTCCTGATGTTTACTCAAGCTCATCAAATATGTTCTGTGCTGCTTTCCACTGTCCACCTTTCTCTCAACCTGTCCTGTGAGTATCAGATTTTTCAAGTCCTCCTTCCACATTTCGTGCCCCAGTAATTTCAACTGCCTCTTTCTGATGTTAAGTATAAGTGTCATTTACATTTCAATTTTTCTACAACTTCGTTGTTGCTCACATGTTCGGTCCATGGTGTCCTCATTATCCTTCCGTAGAACCACATTTCAGTTACTTCAAGTCTCTTCATCATCTTTGAGGAGATTGTCCAACATTCGTTTTCCATACAGGACAGATCCTAGCAGATCGTAGCAGTTCAGTACTTTTTTCTTCGTTTCCAGTTCAGTTCAGAATTACCAGTAGATCGATATACTCCCGAAGAAGGCCGGAGAGCACAACAACCGAAACGTTGTCATAATAATCAGAAATATGTGGCTATAAAGTCCGAATATAAATAATATAAATAAATGTAATGCAATTTGAATATTGTATATTTGGGAATAATTTTTTATTTATACTTTTATATGTATTTCATTTAGTTTGATGTACAAGGAACAAAAGTTTTTTTTTTATTTAGCTGTTCTAATGTTCTTACAGTTTGCCTTTTATGTGAACTAACACAATGTAGAAACTGTCTGTCGTGATTATATTCGACCAATTAATTAGCCATTTTTTAGGTGTTCGTTGTTAGTATATTTTTCTGTGTTATGTTCTAAGTTGTATTGTGTAGAATATGTAGTAATTCTAAGTAGTACTGGATGACAGTAGTTGTAATTCCTTGTTTGGGATATCGTTAAAACCCTGCATGATTTAGAATTACTAAAATGGAAACCTCTTCCGTATAAGCCTCGGTGGCCACTCTGTGACGGACTTGGAGAAACCTTTCTTTATATTCGTTCTCGAAATCAAGCCATGATATTGACTGCTGCGAGGTACTAGGACAGAATGATACATCGAACTCTAATTTTTTTTACCCAACCCCAAAGAAATGTTATATTTATCTTGTCTACTACAGCATAATAATCGTGTTTCTTAAAACTAAAAGGTTGTTCACACCTTCAGAGTATATAAATTACTTCATATTATTTACACACAGTCTATTGTTCTCCTCTTTATTGTTGTTATCACAACGTTTCGGTCGTTGTACCTTTCGGCCATCATCAGGTGATTAGCGATTCGGATAACCTTCAGAGATTTTCGAACTGAACTCTTTATTTAATCTACGGGGATAGATTATTCTCGTCCAACTGTCCACCAACAGGGATAATAGCCTAGATTAAAGTATTAGTTCGTGAAATTGATGACAGTAATTGCGTTCATCGTGTTTGGTGAAAATTCTGTACCCACTTATCTAATTTCTTAACAAATTGGTAATCCTAGTAGAACGTTATATTTAAGAACAAACTGAGGGTCGCATACTACAATAAACAAACTTAAAGAACGGCTGCATCCTATGGTAGCGTTGAATATAAATATAACCAAATGATAGTCATGAAAACTTAACCGCCACTATTAATTCAATAAAAGTTCTCTTTTTATCAGCCTAAACTATTTAGATATTATTTTTTCATTAAAAGACTGTCGAAGTTAACTCCTCCTAATTTCCTTAATTTCTGAAACTGTTACTAGGGGACGCTCTCCAGTTATATAAATACTTGGCGAGATCTCTTCTCACCCTCTTTCTCCTTACTTTTCAGCTGAAACGACAATATGTACATCTCTCGTGGAGATTTGCGTTTTTCCCTTTGGGGGAAACGCCATGAACAATACATACACACACACGCACGTACGTACGCACATTCACTTACACATACTCTGAAACAAGAACTTTACACATTCATTTGTAACACACACATTAATGTCTATGTCATTTTGTAACTTTTTTGTTTGTTAATACATTATTATTTGTCTGTATATGTATATATATATATATATATATATATATATATATATATATATATATATATATATATATATCGGTTCTTGTTGCTTCGTTACATTTATTTATGGCGGACTCAATTCCAGAGTCCGCCATATTTGTTGTGGTCATTTCAAGAGACAGACGTGTTTATCCGACAACGCGTACACACCGGCCCGCAACAAGACAACTGAACGAAGTCAAACAGATTTTTGTTAAATAGGACGCAAATCGACATTTTCATGCTGATGATTATAATGAATATGATTCATTTCAGATTCTTTACATGGGAATTGCATCTTATGCGCCGTCTACAGCTCTCAGTGCAGGTAAGTTTATTGCTTATATCTTGATTTTGAATGTGCCGTGTGGCGTAATGGGTAACAGCTCGTAATGAGAAATAAGAGAACCGGGTTCGATTAAGTTCACTTACGCGCGATTACGTATTAATCCCACGCCGCTTGAATAGTAGTAGAGACAGGGTAGTTGGACTTAGGTTGAAAGCGGTTTTTTACCTGATTGGAAAGAAAATACAGTTTCAATTCATGTTGGGAGTTATTAAAACTTTGAGTGTCTTGACAGATGGATATGAATTTTACTGTTTAAAAACGGGAGTGTCTACACGAATACGTGTACCCACGAAATATAACATTTAAGAACTAATTATGAATTAAAAACCCATTAATTGGTTAATTTAAAAAAAAATAATTTCACACCAAGCAAGGCGATAAAAGCCAATAGGCTAAGAATGGAAAATCGAGCACTTTTATATACGTAAGAAATGGAATGTACAAATATAATATAATATAATATAATATAAAAGCGGACATTGAGGTCAACTCCAAGGGGCAACAGTTTGTTTCATGCTTGAAGGCAATCTTCAGGCCTGAAGACTGCGTTGACCTCAGTATCCACTATTATATTTATAAACACTCTATCTCTGATATAGCATACCTTAAAACTATATATATATATATATATATATATATATATATATATATATATATATATATATATATATATATGTGTGTGTGTGTGTATGATAAAATAAATATAGCATACCTTAAAACTATATATATATATATATATATATATGATAAAATATAGTTTTAAGGTATACTATATTTATGGATTAAAGTGCTCAATGTCAGGAATAGAGCTTATGTAAATATAAAAGTGGACATTGAAGTCAACACCCAACAGCGATGATGATTGCGTATAAGCATGAAACAGTCAGTCATCCTTTGGTTGTTGACTTTAATGTCCACTTTATATATATATATATATATATATATATATATATATATATATATATATATATATATATACATATATCAGTGGCGAAGGGTGACTTGGGAATCAGGGCACACAGTCCATTACGCAGGCTAATCGCTAAGGTGAAGAGGGAGAAGAAGAACCTTACTTTGCGCCTCCAGAAAATTATTTGCTTCCCTACCAACCATCTGGGGATATGATGTGAACTAATTTTAATGTTAGAAAATACTCTTCTACCAACAGGGTCCGCTTATTTTGGTTTAATCTTACAATTTATCAAATTAATGGTTTCTGTTTTAACAAGACGTAAACATTTTTATTTTAATTTCTTTAAAATGTTTAAATAAGTTTCTTATCGCTTGACGACAGGTGTCAGAAAATGACGTTGACTGATAACTGAAAAAGTGAAAATTTGTAGTTTTGACGTAAATTAATGTAATATTGTTTTAATTTAAAATGTTTTAATTACACTAACGTTCTTTTAAGATAAACTTCAACCTTTCTTCTTTAAAATAACACCAACATTAATACATGATATTTAAATTTTAATTTAATTTTAAAATTAGGTATTATTGCAGTGAAGTTTTTAAAATGTCCTTTAAAACATTAATATGTTTAATGGAATAATATACAATATTATCAAGAATTTTTTTTACATATCTTTAAAAAATAATTTTGAACATTTAGAATTAAGGCACTGAAACGGATGAAAACTTTACTTTTAATCTAAAGAAATAGACTTCGTCGGTTGCTCCTTTTCGTTCCACGTGTCAACTGGTCAAAACATTTCTGGGTAATAAGAAAGGGTCAAGAATACTCTTCATGAGTTAAAACTTTTTAAAAGTTAGTAAAAAAGAACTTTTGATGTAACACTAAAGTCATCAGACGTTTCCTATATACCCTTCAGAACCGAGTAATACACATTTTTCGTCTAAATCTGTCCAACTATAAGTCCTTTAAATAGACAAGTCTTTGATTTCAACCACACGCAATAAAAAAATCATCACTTCAGTAGAAAGTGTCTGCTGGCTTAATACGGCAAGCAAAAGAATTTATGCTTTTCGATGGCTTTCTCTATGTGACCCCTCAACTATTATTCTATTTCTCCTTTTCATGCATCCAGCTTGAAGGGAATAATAAAACAAGGAAGGCTAAAGCCACAGCCTTTTCTAACGCAAGCAAAACAATTTCTGCTTTTCGGTGACTGTATCTCTTTCACCTACTCAATATTATGTTCCGTCTCTCATGCTTCCTACTAAAAAGGCTAGTAAATTCATTGCTTTTACTTGCGTCTTTTCTCGCTAAACAACAAGCGTCTTTTATACTGACACTCTTAATAATATCGTTTGTAATAATTACCCTAAGAAATGAAGAAATGGGAAATACAAGTAGAAAGAGGATAGTGAAAATTATTAATAATTAATTTTATATTACACTAAATTATTTATCCTGGCAAAAATGTTAAGCATGCAGTGCATGCCTTGCATACATAGACCCTTAGCCCCTGATATGCGTATATATTTCATTAAATTAACTGACAAGTTTCATTTTTCATCTTTTTCACGTGTTTCTCTAGTTTGCAAACAAGAACTCTACCTTTTGGGTTTAAAGTATGTAGAATTTATACAAATGTTTATGTATACCGAATGATTTCAATTAATCTACTCGTCATTCTAAGGAATTATTTCTTTTGTTATTGTAATTGGGTTTTAATTTCTGGAGCAATAAAAAGCTGAAAAGATCTACTTTGTCATTCATTTTTAATGGAACATGCATTAGAGAGGAATTGTTGCATCCCCGTGTGTGTGTGTGTGTGTGTGTGTGTGTGTGTGTGTGTGTGTGTGTGTGTGTGTGTGTGTCCGCCCCCCCCCCCGTCCGTCCGTCCGTCCGTATTTGAAACTTGAAACCGCCGGTGTATGTTGCTTTATAACGCATAAAACAGTTCACGTTATTTTTGTTCAGAAACAATATAGAATATTCAAATATGCACGTCTCATTTTGCATATTTGAAATGTATTAAAAGTTAATAATGACGAATATATGGAACGTTGTAATGGACATTTTTGTGTTCACATTTTTCCGCTGAATATTTTACAAAGCAAAAAAAGATAACTTTTGTGTCTCTTTAGACATCCTGTGAGATACTTGCCAAATATTGATTGTTAGTCGTGGAAGTAGCTTCTAATTTTTTAATGGACTCTAATACCGTTTCCTTTGCTTATGGAAGTAAGTGTTGGGAAATTTCCATTTGTATTGTTTGGAATCGCCTGTATATATGGATGACAGTATAGTGTACCTAGTGCTGCAGTAATGGATTGGTCTGGTTGGTATATTAGTGGCCATCCGCCGCCATTTTTCCTTGAAAAAGAGAGGTTTCTTTTATTTCTCATTGAATTCGCCTTTTAAATATGGTTAAATTTTATACAGAAAAGATAACTTTAGTAAAACAGATTTATCCGTAATGAGGTAACTTGCTTTTCGCAATAGTATACGTAGACAACCGAAATGGATAGATGTGGCAATTAAGTTAACTCTGCAGGATAGAATCACAGTTACCAGCAAAGAAAATAGAATTGGCGAACCGAGGTAGAAAGTTTTCTAGGGGACTCATAATATTTAGGATGTTCTCATAGGGTAGTGATTATCGGCGCGGTAAGTGGGATTGATGTCCCGAGTTCAAATTCTAACAGATGTCGTTGCGTTCACTTTCGCACAAATACACTTGGAAAGGTAGGAATCTTCCCTTCCCCTCTCCAGCTAGAGGTTAATAGCAGGACAGAATGAGATCGCTAGTTTTGGCAACCAGTCTCGGAGAAGGACAATTCTGAATTCAGAACCGTTTGGGTGTAGTTCTAGCAACACTACCCCGTAAAACTATTTGTTACAGAAATCATAGCAGCAATGCGTAATATGGTAAGTCCGTGGTTCTATAATAGTTTACATCGTGTCATGTGACGTAAATTACGGCAGATACTCTCGGAGTTCTGTTGTAGTCAACAAAAGTAATAAAAATAAAAAATATTGCTACGTTTTAAAACCTCTGGCTTTCTAGACAATTCTCGATGCTCTTATACTTAAAAAACCAGACGTCACATCGCTAATGTCATTTCCAATACCTAGAAGGCTTTTCTGCAACAGCGATTGTCTGACGCGGCGGAGTAGCTATTGTCGCAACGGGGTCAGAGGACAATTCAACCAAGGTAGCCATTTTCCTCACGGAATCATCAAACGATTTATTTAAAAGGAATTATCTTATTATAATTCTGCTTATTCGATAATTAGTAACTTAACACGCGCGTTATACCTTGCCATTGCATCAGATAAAGAAGGGAGCATTCCGTTTTGATTACTGTAAAAGACGGAAGAAAGAGATATGTATCAGAGACGCTGTTTAGTTTTAGAAATAAATAAAAGACAGAGGCGGTAACGCTCTCATGTGTTTAACGTCTGCCTCAGTGAAATAGAAAACCTCATTAATTTTGAATCTTTTCATGTGTAACCTCTTATTTCTTTAAATAATGTCCTGCATCCATACTTATAATTGTTACTGCTTAATTTGTTAAAGTTGTTAAACTCAAATATTTAACTATAGGAAATTCCACAGGTATTTTTATAGATGAAGAACTTGCAAAGAGCTTATTCAATCATTAAATTAAGAACTATGATTCGTCAGGAAATGAAAATAGGAAGCAAAGAGAGTTTCACAAAGGTATTGCTCGTCGCTATAAACGTTATAACAATAAGAAATATTGTCAAATCCTTTAAGTACTTAAACTGAATTGTAATGTCTTTTGAAATACGATTGTCTTAGTGTTACTCTTTCCAAGTTAGAGGCACTGGTACAATTTTATTCCTATCATTTGTTTCTTAGCACCTTTAATCTGTGTTAACCAGGCATTTGCTAAGAAATTATAGACAATATTAGGTAATCGTAAGGGCAATGTAGAAAATAAACAGATTATATTTTGTTTAAACCTAATTCTTAAGGTATTTTCTTTTGTTTTTCAGTGAGTGAACTTCCTGAAGGGGCCACGATCCTTATTGTTGGAGTCGTGGCCACAGTATACACGTGTTTGGTAGGTAAGAAAGAAAAGAAAAAAATGCTTCAAATAAATTTCAAACAAATAATAAAAATTAATAGAGAAATGCAACAGTTCTGTTACAATCAAATGGAATTACATTTGAAAAAGGAGTCCTGGGTATGACAATAAATTACACCCGACAGCGAGGCCTCTGATCGAGAGATTAAAGATTTTGAGAAGCGTGGAACCACCTCTTAACTGCTGTCGTTCCCAGGTCCACCACAACCCGGGGTAGTAGCACCTGTTAGGGTCCCAGACCAGCAATACATTATTATATGTTGTAATTTTAAATAATCCTCGTCGCCAAAATGTTGTAACCTAGGGAAGGTTACTGAATAGAATAATCACACGAAGGTTGGTAATGAACGATAATACTTAGGATACGAACAACACATATAAGATTAGCCAGCGGCGCGTAGAAGTAATCAACTACTAGAAGTGAGTCAAGTGAATTCCACAATGAATCTACAACTGCAGGATATCTACCAACTACCCCACGCGGTCAGATGTAACACCATGCCAAGTTTAATGTGGGGTGTTCAAGCCCGTAGGCTAGGCCAAAATTTCCCCGAAGACCCCGTTTTATACGGGGTCTGGTAGCTGTTTCCCGAGATGAGACACTGCCCTTCAATATAGCCTCGTCTGGGGATCCTCTTTGTCCGGAGGCAGAGAGTTTGACCAGCACAGCTGGAGATGAATCTCCAACTGCAGGATATTTACCAACCACCCCACGCAGTCAGATGTGACACAAGGCCGAATTTAATGTTGGGTATCCGAACCCGTAGGCTCGGTCAAAAATTCCCAGTATATCCCGTATAAAACGGGGTCGGGTAGCTGTTTCCCGAGACGAGACTCTGCCCCTCGACACAGCCCAGTCTGGGGATTCTCTCTCCCCGGAGGCAGAGAATTTGACCAGCACAGCTGGAGACGAATCTCCGGCTAAAGACCAACATTTACTACTGTATTCATGTGAATGGAGACATACCCATTATCGTCCGTAGGTATGCTACAACATTATGTATATAAAAAATTACCAACGATGCGTATTTATTGTAGAATTACCAACAATACATTTTATAGCAAAATGACCAACAATACATTTTATAGCAAAATGACCAACAATACATTTTATCTGTAGTTCCGGCATTAAATCACCCATAGAGGTTAATATGTCACTAAACAAACCACCAAAGCCCGACGAAGGCGCAAAATGGATGAGCCGAAATGTGTTAACAATATCAAGTATATGTCGATGGACTTAAATCGTTCGAATAATACTTAGAATGTTAATGATTCTACTCAAAGTTATCGACAAGGCTGTTTTTTTAAAATGATCTTTACTCAATTTGATTCTATAGCGAATGCCTGTACTCTTGGATTCTTTCGAATCATTTAGACACAGACTGGTTAAATTTTATATAGAAAGTTTAACTTTTAATAAATCTCTTTTCACTCTAATTAAAACATCCATTTAATATGGTATAATTCCATGCGGCTATTTTATCAATCAGTTATTGCTCTTGCAGTGAATTGATCCAATTAAATATTTCAAGTTAAATATATACAAGAAGGACATAGAATTGTTGAAAAAAAAAATTTTTCAATGTTTTTTATGACGTTCTCCATTTTCAACATAGAATTTAGTTATTCGTACGTTTAATCCTAAAACTTTTTTCATGATTTTCCCAGAATGTCTCACCAAAATTTCGTTCAAGACGACCGTTAGGACGATCTGGTATATGAGGCATCTGATAAATCGGTTTCAAAGCTACCACAGTGGGCTGCTTTTGAAGACATAGTATTGTTAAATTGTGAATTTCAGTAACTGATACTTTTGGGGTTACTTTTAAAATACCGTATATAGTGGAATATATTGCGAGTTTTTATGGTCATTTTTTTACGCAAATCATTGGGGGTCGAACTATACACAGGTAATTTTTTGATGAGGCTAAAATTCTTCCATTTTTGGTAACCGGTTATGCTATATACATGTAAATTTTTTTGGAGGGGTTAAAATTCATGCAAAAAAATTCAGGTGTCACAATATACGTGAAGTTGGCATATACACGAGTAGATATGGTTAGTTTGGTTAACTTGGACTGCTATCGAGAAGAAATTCAATACAAAATTTAGTGGTGATAGATTTTCATATGGTTCCTAATTCGTTACTTGTAGCCCACTCTAGCAACCCAAACTTGTAGGATATTCTCATGTTGCTAGACGACCAGAAAGTCTTGAAGTGGTTACTGCAATATATATATATATATATATATATATATATATATATATATATATATATATTGATTTGAAAAGAACTGTAGACATTTTTTCCCTGAAGAATTTTTGCAACCAACGCTTATTCAGCAGGATACATTGGTGTAACAGGGACGAGACACAAGACGATATTCACAAAATCCAAATAGTAAATGAGGAGAAATAGATAGCGGCTTGGATTGAGAAATCGGAGAACCGAATTCGAATTCCAGTCAGATCCATTACATTCATTTACGTGCTAATACCTTTGGGAAAGGCATGAGTCATCTTCTTCTCCCCCCAGCTATGGGTAAATAGCAGGATAGACCGAGTTCTATAACCTGGGATGGCAACTGGTCTACCGAAGAAAGAAATGGCAACCTACTGCTGGTAAAACATCTGCCTCGTCAATCATGTGCCGAAAGTTACATGATTACCTAAGCGTGTATCACGCATGGCACATAACTGACTGAAATGAGGAGAGAAAATTTTCGGAACACGACTAAAAACAATTTATTAGTAAAAAACGAATAAAAAGATAAATGTTCCGAGTGAGTATGAAAAGAAAAAATATTACTCACGCCTTCTAAATAACCTTAAGGACAGACCATCCTTGACGAAATAATTTTGACTGTTTCTACTCTATTTTTAAATAAGAGGGGACACAAAGAAGGACCAAAAATTACTGGTTCTTTAAAACACTTAAAACTACCGTAGCTGGATAGACACAGTCAAATACTCGCTGACAAGGTCTCCGTGTGTATTACATCAAGTTTTCGACTGTAAAGTTACATGTTATTTTTGAGACTCGTTGGGGTTCCCCTCTTTCGCCATAAAAAAAACATTTATTTCCCATAAAGCTTACGATCAAATCACACTGAAAACATTGGTTCTTGTTTGACGATCAAAGTTAAGCAGTGTCGAGTCTGGTCAGTACTTAGAGGTGGGCGCTTGGCAACATTGGGTACTGTAAGTAGCCTCCTATAATATGAAATATGTTTTAGATTTAAATAACCTACAAAAGGTTGGCAACCCGTAAAGAATAAATCAATCAATCAAAAACCTTTCCCACAAAGTGGGTACAGTTGGAGTAACATTTATTGCAACTTATACAAACACATTCGTCCATGTGCTGATGGTATCACGGCTACGACTAGCTTGGACCGGCTCTGACCAGCTTGGACCAGCTATGACAAGCCAAGACCAGCAATGACTAGCTTAGACCAGCTCTGACTAGCTTAGACCAGCTCTGACTAGCTTAGACCAGCTCTGACTAGCTTGCACAAGCTATGACCAGCTAAGACCAGCGGCCTGAGTGAAAACACTCGGGTTCCCACGTTAAAAAATGAACTTGTATCACAATGGGGGGTCAAGTTATTCTACTTATACAAACACATTCTTATATATCTTCTAAGGTTGTCTTTTTATATGCGTAGTCATGATTTTTCTTGGGTTTGATAGTAGAGTGGTTTTTCATTGTCTTCTCCGCGATGACTTTATTGAGACAAGTCTTGAAGAGACACGCTATATAAAAGAAGAAAAATTGTTCTTCATCTAGCACGATCACACAACCAAACATTATAGTGAAGGTACTAGTCTAAGTCATAGCGTTAATTAAATCTGATAA
Organism: Acanthosepion esculentum; assembly: GCA_964036315.1. Classification (NCBI taxonomy): domain Eukaryota; kingdom Metazoa; phylum Mollusca; class Cephalopoda; order Sepiida; family Sepiidae; genus Acanthosepion; species Acanthosepion esculentum. The sequence goes on from OZ038499.1 coordinate 37,145,570, forward strand.
AGATTAAGAAATTTAAAAAGTTGAACAAAGATCGTGTGTTCCTTTCAGAGATAAATAATAAAATATAAAGAAATAATTTCACATTTGGGTTTTTATTATGAATAAATCTTGTAAGTCAGTGTACTGTATTTTGACCTTCCTCTCTACTGGAATAAGATTCTGTTGAATCAATGATATAGAATAGAGAGAGCGAGCTTGTCTTCAAAATCAGTATTCGATATTCTTGATTTTATCCGAACTCAATTATTAGTGGCTAATACATAAAGCTGATACGTATGTATGTATGTATGTATGTATGTATGTATGTATGTATAGGAGTGTGTCCAAGTGGTTAGAACTTTAGTTTTCTCTACCATGAGAATCTAGCCACGGTTGATTTGTCAGGAAGTAGATTCCTGATGTTGTCTGTCTGGAGGGGCGATCCCAATGCAGTAGCTTTGGAAAAGTGCCTGAAAACCATACCACGGGTTGACCTAAGCCTTGTGAGTGAATTTGGGGGCCGTCGATAGCTGTTCTAGCACGGAATCACAAGACATCGTGACCGAGGGTTTGAGTGTGCTGGGCTTGTTCAGATTGTTGATCATGCTCTCTCCCAGAAACTTTAACTAAGGTCTGCTCAGCATAGTTGCAGTATAAACCACAGGTTGGCTCTGTGTGTGTTGAACAAACACAAAATGTGTCTGAGCGATAAAGGCGTTACTTAGATAAAAGGCAGTGGGTATTGAACAAACATACATGTTCCTGAGCAAGTGTCTGCAAGAGGGATTAGATAGCCGTTCTAATAGACGGGTGTGCTTGGAAAACGAGTCATAAGGTATATATGAACAGACTTTACAAAACAAGCCAGGTCCTGTACAAAACAACTTAGTTTGCCATATCTGTAATAAGCATTGTAATTCACTTGTTGGCTTCAAGGGTCATTGTTATTCTCAAGAAAACCAAAAGCATTGATTAAACTTATCAGTGATGGTCTACCGAGTCGATGGTCATCTAGGTATAGAGTTTGATCAAACGTGTAATAGTCACGCCTGTTTTAGTAAGGCAGGCCTTAAAGAAGCCACATACAGAGAGAATGCATTCACTACACGTTATACGATATTTCTACTTGCAGTGAGTGTGGATAAGTGTGCGCCTCAGTTGAGGCGATTAAAATGTCACATGAAAGTGCTCCAAAATATTACTGTAACACCTACTGAAAGAGGCGCCGAACATTGCTACATCTGCGCAAGATGTCAGTCCCTAACAGGTTTAAAAAGCCACATCCACACTACCCATATTTAAGTATAAAATCAAATGATGGCATTACTAAAAATCGAATCGTAGACATCATGTATGTACAAGCATCTACCAAAGATGGATTATTTGCACAAACTTGGTAACTAATAGAAAGAAGCCAGTTGAGAATATACAATGATTTAAAGCACTGTAGATTTTATCTGATATTTGACTTTTTCGTGTGTTTTTATTACAAATTCTTTTACACTTGTTTTGTCTTTTACTGAATATCTACTCTGGTTTATATTTGTTTACATTCATTTTTTTCATGCCAATCATTTTCAAATACATTTTTCTTTAGGGTGGAATAAAGGCGGTGGTCTGGAGTGACGTCTTCCAAGCTGGTGTGATGGTTGCGGGGCTTTTGTCGATTGTTATCCAAGTAAGTAAGTAAATTAATTGATATTGTAGAGGGTAGTCTTCAATCTACTCATGTAGGACCATTGTATCATAGTTCATGTCATTTATGTAGGACACTTGCATCATAGTCTATGTCATACATGTCGGACCATTGAATCATAGTTTATGTCACTCATATAGGGACCATTGCCTCGTAATTTATTTCACACATGGACCATTGCCTTATAGTTTATTCCACATATGTTGATATTATTCATATATAACCATTATATTGTACTATCAACGGCTAAATCATTTTGTAAATTATTTATTCATTTTAATTTTAATTAATTACTCTCTTCTCTCATACATCTGCAAGGAGTTTGGTGTGGGGTCCGTCGATCTAGAAAGGCTATGGATTTGCGCCTGGGGAAGGAGGAAGTTTTATCGTTTTAATTCACCTGGTGATGGTAGCTGGGCGTCCGTTTTACCAATCAAGAGCTGGCATACTGTCTCCTGCGTGGAGGCCTGGGATGCTTTTTTTTTTGGAGGGAGGAGGGAGAGATTGGCTGTTGTTCATTCAGCGCGTATCTGCCCTTTACGCCACCCCGACGTAATTCACAAGGAAATTACATCGGGTATAATTTCATTATTTCCAGAGGTGTGCTCGATATTTAATTTCTATTTTCCTTAAAACTTCGTCGTCGCTCACGTTCAGTGACTAGCATTCCCAGCATCCTTCTGTAGAACAATATTATTGTTGCTCCAAATTTCTTATTTATGTGCATTCACTGTTATATAGGAGGACCGGTATTACATAACAGTTAAGTACTTTTTTCTTTGTTTCTAACGAAATATTTCCGTTTCTTTGTAGTTTGCTCAGCTATTGGAAGGCATCTTTCTAATCCAATGCGTCTCGGATTTCAGTGTTGCATTTTCCGTCCTCTGTTAAAGCACTCCCGAGATATTTCAATTTTTGTACTTGTTTGATTTTGTTTTTTTCCAATTCGTAGTTGCTATCTTGGGTTGTTATTTTCGTTGACAACTATACATTCTATTTCCTTACAATTGATGCTTAGTCTTTTTTTCTTGCTTTCTTTTACTGCCTTTTGTATGAGTGCCTGTAGTTTCTCTGCTATCAATACTGTGTCATCTGCATATTTAATTAAGATTGTGACCGCCGATAATAAATCCTGGTAGGACTTCTAATTCTCTCAGAATCGCCTCACACATTTGAATAAGTCCGGTGAGAAGAGACATAGTTGTCTTAGGCTCTTTTCTATTTGTGTGCATTTTCTGATTATCCGATGAAGGCGCTGGACATAAGCAAACATAACAGCATTCCCAGTAATGTGACCTGATATTCGATATTCGTAGAAAAATCACATTTATTTTGTCACAATTTAATTTCTCATTGAATGACCAGAATTTGTAGCCTTGTACCCAAAACTAAGGCAATCTTAGTAAATAGCAAATTATAAACAATGTGAAAAAATACAGTAATAAAAGTATCCGGTCTGTTGTCCTCATCTTTATTGTCATAACGTTTCGGCCGTTGTACGCCCCGTCCTTCTTCAGGTGATATACATTGGAATTTCGAACCGGACCCTTTATTTCGTCCACCGGGGTAGATAGTTCTAGTTCCACGCGCCATGCCTTTTTTTTGATATCTCAGTTTCAGTTATTTCCCTTTTTAATATCTACTGTTCTCCTGATTACTCTTATCTCTCCCCGCTCATTATTAATGCTTCTGTTCATAATTCTTCCACACCCTGTGTCTTAGTGGCTTTACTGCCTTACTTGGGGTGATACCGATTAAAAAAAAACAACTCTTTAAGTTTTTGTTCACTTCTACTGTAGCCTGGTATTGAACTCACAACTCTTTGCTTTGAGTCAAGTCACTGGATTACTTTAACCAACGCTTTTATCCACTGGCCATGTGCATTTCACTCATTGCATGTTCACACCAGTAATAATATTTATTTTACAGTTTGTATTAATAAAATTAATTAAATCATCTTTACATCTATGGGGAATTAAAAAAAAAATGTTTACTTTCTCTTTTTTAGGGAACAGTGATGGTCGGTGGAATTCAGCATGTGTGGGAAGTTAATAAAAAATGGGGTCGAATTCGTTTTGATGAGTATGTATTTTTTATGTTCATATTTACTGTAATTGATAAAATATTTCCTTTGAAAAATGTACCATATTTCCCACTATATAAGACGTTACCAAAGTCCTCACTCAAAATCCTGTAAAATCATATATATATAGAAAGGCCTTGGACTAGAGGTCACTGTTACTCGACTAATACCTAAACACTTCTGTTTGGCATACTCTGAATTCCCCTGTCCTTTAATGTGGCTACTTGCCATATTTATAAGTAGAAGCAGTCCATTGTCACAATAGTAGGTAAGAGCAGGAAGTACGCTGAGGTCTACTATACAACACCCTGAAGACATGATTGTTCTTAAGTTTTAAACCCGTTTCCTTGTAATTTTCCGTTTTGGTTCAGAGTACGACGAAAGAGTGAATAACAGCAATAGCAAGATACAAACGACATCTACAGTTTGTATCTTCCTTTCTAGTCTTAGTGAATAAAGTTTATAATTATGTATCAGCAGTCACATTATAATTTTGCTTGTTCCTTAGTTAGCACGTATGTTATGCCTTACCAGTATCTCTTAAATAATAGACTATTCCATTTTGATTGCAAGGAAAGAACAGAAAAGACATATCAGAGAGGCTGTTTGATTTCAATGAGAAAGAAAGGGAAGACAGAGGAGTCGATAATGCTTTTATGTGCTTAACGTCTGATTCAGTGAAATGGAAAAACTTTTATTATTTATTTGTACCCTCTTACTTCTTTTAATAATGATCTGCATTCATACATATGATTGTTATTGCAATCTTTTGTTTGAGTTGATAAGTTCAAATATTTAACAATGCTATATTGGAATTTCCACAGGTATTTTATAGTCGTGGCACGCGAATGGAGCTTAATTAACTTAAGAATGAGGATTCATCAGAAATGAAAGTAGGAAAACTGTGACATTTTCACGTTATTTCTACTATTATTGCTTTTTGACTAATAATTGCAATAAAAACAAATAATAGTAAAATTTCTCATAATTAATCTATAGAAAAAGATAATATGTATAAATGAAAAAAGACAATAGGAAAACTGTATGTAGCTTTAGCCGACGCGTTTCGTTCACTGAAAAAGTCCGCAGTGGACGAAACGCGTTCGGCTAAAACTACACACAGTTTTCCAATTGTTTTTTTTTTCCTTTATGCAAAACTAATATATTCTAATCAAACAGCAGGAAAGAACTTTACTGTTATTGTAAAAATGTAAATTCTTAAAAAAATGTCTGAGAAAAAAGGTTAATCGGTTTACACTCCTCTCTCGTCAGAGCTCTATCGCAGTGTGCAGAGTGAATAAAATAGGAAATACCAGAGACAGGGTATTATGAATTGGGATCAAATACAGATCAGATATTGATCGGAATCCGACAGAATGATAGAATGAGGAACAAATAGGAAACGATTATAAATCTAACATGTTTCACTTTTATTAAAACTTCATCAGAGAATGAGATCTGGAGAAAAGTAAAGAAAGAGAAAAAATTCTGCCATTTATAATTTCACGGGCATTTGTCTTGTCAAGCAGCGTTCACGTGAAAAAGTATGTGTGTATGTGTATCATGTTTCTAGTTTGTTTATGCGAGATTCGGATGATAATGCATATTCGTTTATGCGTGTGTGTGCATGTGTGTAGTAGGCATTTTTATTTTTGTTTGGTGGCTGGCCACATGTTGATTTGTGGATGTTGTTACATGACATCAGTTGTCGTTGTAGTAGTAGGTGGACACATCTTTCTTTACTTGTGGTGTTATATATATTATATAGCCATAGGTAGACATATCTTAGACATATCTTAGGTAGGTAGACATATCTTAGATTCTTTAAGTATGGTGTTATATATATATATATATATATATTAAATGTATAATCATCAAAGACTGATAACGTTCAGGCAAGGAAGCCACTCTTGCTTACATAATAACGAAATTGTCTTACGGCAAAAATCCTATTAGGCAAATTTTTCTACGGCGAAAATTGCTGAGGCGAGTTTTCCTGCGGCAAAAATGTTTAGGGCGAAGGTTCCTAGAACTGTATGAGTATTTCCTTCTTTTTGAATGTTCAGATATGGCAATCCCAACCTGTTCAGCTAAGAGAATACATTAAACTGGGCAATAGTTTTAAATGCTTTTTTTTAAAACATGCCTCTTATATACTGGCATATACAATATGCCATTATATATATTATTTGACCGCCCTGATATACAATTTGCTGTTTAAATAATTAGAATGTTTAATTCGTCGAATAAAAGTGTACAAAATCCTAGCTATTCCCTTATATTTCCAATCGACTGTTCTTTGAATCAGATTTTCATTAATAATTTTTCGCTTTTTCGATTATGTTCAGATGTGCACGTAAAGTAACAGTTAACAGCCTTGAAAAAGAAATTGGCGAGTCGATTTCGAGTACCAGTCGAGCTCGTTACTATAATTTTTCCATCAATACCCCTGGGAAAAGTATGAACCTATCTTCTCTCCCATCAGCTATGATATATTACTTATCTAAACTTTAAACAAACTGATATTACCGTACCAACCAAATAAATTTAGCGTTATATCCATTTGCGAATTTTAAATACTGCATTCACATAAACTTAATAACAGCATTACCTCATTAGATGTTGAATGTCTGTTTATTAATATCCTCGCCAAAGAAACTATGCATATAATAATACAACATATATGTAATAATACACTATATATAATAAAAGTAATAGTGCAAAATATGCGTAAACATTCTTCGTGCCCAAGTACTAAAGCAAGAATTCAACGTTAACTTCTATCCTTCACAATAAAAATACTTTTTATGATCATTATGATAGTATTTACACGCAGCTTGACGGTATAGCAATGGTGTCATCCTTCGTTACCACTTTATCAAATTTCTACAAGACTCGCTTAGAAAGCAAAATCTTTATTAATATCGCCAAACATATATGTTCGATATATCGCCGAAATTTATATTAGCGGAAAAGCTATATGAAATTAAAAAATTTTTTAAAAGAAGCCTTTTAGGAAAACTCTGCACTACACTTTATTTAGGAACTTAATAATAGAATCCTATTATGCATTGTTTTAGCAGATACTTTTGCGCCAATACCCCTGCGAAAAGTACGAATCTATTTTTTCTCCCATCAGCTATGGGTTAAATATCAGAGCCGACTGAACACTCTAACCTTGATTGACAACCGCTCTATAGATAGCCACTTGATAAAAGAATACATTCACTCGTGGCGATGCGTTGGCCCGAAAAATGACTGAAATTCTTAAGTTAGATGAGTTGCGCAATCTGACAGAGGAATAGACAGTACCTATTTATATTTAACTATATTTGGTATATAATATATACGCCGTAACGTAGCTTACTTGTGCCTTTTCATGGTATTTATCCTGATGAGCTTTCATCTTTTGTATTTCGACTTTACGAATTTAAGCGGAGTGCTATATTGGCGATAAAGTCTCATCAATTTACAATTGAAATTTCCAAATGTAACTGTAAGTTCTATGTTAGCAGTTTCTGCTATTGCATTTCTCACTTGTGGAACTCTCTTCCGGTTTCTTTCTTTCTAGTCAACTTTTATCTTTAAAAATTTAAATGCAATGTTATCTTCTGTCTTATTAATTTCTGTTATTTTATTGTCCTCTCTCCTTAATAATGTTTTTTTTTATATTCTTTCACACTTTATTGCTTTCCTTAGGGTGAAGTGATAAAAATTAGATGTGTTCAAAAGTTTCCAGTGGTCTCTATTGAAAACTAGACACTGAGCAGACGACTGAAAACCAAGTTTTCGCTGCAAACTTATGCGACACAGTTATTATATTCATAATATAAACTACTTGAAATCTAATTCTTTTTATTTTCAGATTTCATTTAAATCCAACCATTCGGCATACATTCTGGAACCTTCTGTGTGGAGCCGCCATTGGTTGGATGGCAATCTTCGGAATCAGTCAAGCGAGCGTACAACGATATTCTGCTTTACCAACATTAAAAAAAGCGCGATAGTAAGTTTTATGAAAGATTTATTCGTGTTTTTTTTTTCATTCTGTTGTATATTCTCTTTAAAATTAAGAAGAAGCAAAAAAAAAAAAAAAACAAGACAAAAAGACGACGTTTAAAGAATTGAGCAATAGTTATTCGCGTTTGACGTCATTGGAAGTATAAAATATAAAAAGGAATTCAGAAAACTTTCGACTAAGAAACAGAATAAACTCTTGCTTCTCTTAAATAAAATATCACAAAAGCAAACATGAAAACAAATATGGCGGAACAAACCTGTAAGCAACGTTAAAAGAATTTGAAAAATGTTACAAATCCTTAATATGATACATATTTATCATTATTTTTTGGGCAGTGGATGTCTATATTGTATGTATCTGAGTAATCTTGAATTGATTTTTTAAGTTATATTTTTATCAAGCATAAAATATATTACTGAACCCCTACTTTAAAATCTCAATGCAACTTACATAATCTAAACGATTTATTGTAGTGGGGTTGTGCAAAATTTGTTATTTTAATTCTTGGATAGTGTTGCGATAGTAATTTCATTTAAGCAATTACATTAAACGTGTATTTGCTTTGCTTAGATTAAATTTAGCCGATTACTCATTCTATCATCCGACTCATTTTTAAGGGACACAAAATAGGCAAGTTATTTGTAAACACAAATAAAAAAAAGATGTAACTTCTTTTTGATGATTATTAAAAATTATCAGGAATGATGAAAGAGAAGAAAGCGTTCTTTATATAAAAATAATTACAGCTGCAATAATTTTCAGTTAAACCAAAAGGACTTTTTTTCAGTTTTTATGAATGTAAATGGCTGAAAAGTGTCCATTAGATAGACTGAACATAATCTACCATGAGATCTGGCTTATGGCCATATCACGTTGAAACACCGGTTCTCGTGCGATCACCAAAGTTAAACAAAGTCGTTCCTGGTCACTAGATGGGTAACCACTTGGGAATAGCAGATGCTGTAAGCATGGATGTGCGGATGGTGTAATGGACAAAGGCTCAGAATTGGAAATCGGAGAGCCGAGTCATAATTCTAGTCGGGTTCGTTATATTCAATTTTACGTGCAAATACCCTTTGGGAAAGGTATGAATCCACCTCTTCTCCCCGTATCTATGGGTTAATTAGTAGAACTTGTATCAGTAAATCATTATTATTTTTAAAAAAATTCTTATAATCTAAAAATATTTTCTGTCTTTAAATAACCTGCAAAAGGTTGATAAGCCATAAAAACGAAACAATTAATCAGGTCCTTAAAAAACGATGTAATCAATCAGAAAAAAAAATTAATAATGTAAACATCGAAACTATTAAGAACAGTAACAGTAGCAATATATAATATGTAAACATCCTACAACTAAAGAAAGACTGTTAATGAAATAATTACCCACACTTTAGGCTTAAGGTATAAAAAGTAAACATGACTACAGAAAACGAACCCTACTCTTAACCAAAAAGCATTTAAGAAAGCTTATGCAGCACCAAGTAAAAACAAAACACTGTAATTCGGAAATAAACATTTTTGTTATTTTAAACAGGATTGATGGCAATTCAAAACAAGGCAATTCTCGGCATCCAAACTAAGTTTTAAAAAAAATCAAACAAAAATATTAGAAGCCTCCTCAAGACACAGATAAATAAACACATTATAGTCTACATCGCTGAAATCGGACACATCATACTCCTTAAAATTGTACGCTCATGTTATTCTGGTTAATTATATTGGAATGTAAAAGCACATAAACTTGTCTCATCTCCACGTCCCATAATTTCCTAAATTCCTACACCTGTATATCACTTATCTAAACTTTAAGCAAACTAATACCACCGTACCTACCAAATAAATTTAGCGTCACATCCATTTGCAAATTTCTTTAAATACTGCATTCACATAAACCTAATAACAGCACCATTACCTCATTAGATGTTAAATGTCTGTTTATTAATATCCCTGTCAAAGAAACTATGCATATACTAATAAAATATATATATAATAATACAATGTATATAATAATAATAATAATAATAATAATAATAATAATAATAATAATAATAATAATAATAATAATAATAGTATGCCCAGATCCGAAGAGGGCAGAGGATTAGTTCAACTACAACTGTCCTACAGAACTACAACAATTGGCCTTCAAAAATACCTGGAAACTACAGATGACTGGATGATGATATGTGTCAAAGAACATGAAAATAGTAAGCGTCTTTAATAAAGGAAGCCAAAAAGTTCAAAATAGAGTTTCAAATGGGTGAAGAAATACAAGTAAAGAACAATACACCGACTGAAACTGCAAAATACTTAAAAAAAGAAAGCAAAAGCAAATGAACTGACCAGATACAGAAAAATGGCAACATAAACCGCTTCATGGCAAATACTCTGCTCGTACCAAACAAGCTGATGTAGACAAACCCCGTACCCATCAGTGGCTACGTGGTGCAGGGTTAAAAGCTGAAACCGAAGATTTTATACTTGCTGCAGAGTACCAATGCTTGTTAACTAGAAATTATCAAGCACACATATTAAATATTGTGTTAGCCCAAAATGCAGATTCTGTATCCAGAAACAATTGATCATCTTGTATCAGGTTGCACGGTATTGCCACCCACTGAATATAAAATCAGGCATGGCAGAGTGGGCCAATATCTGCACTGGAAAATCTGCAACTTCTACTTCAATTTTATGGGACTACACAATACACACAGACAGAACAATCAAAGCTAACCGCTCAAACATTGTTATTAGATATCACAAACAAAAAAGTGCCTTTTTATTGATATGACAGTCCCTGAAGACTGCAATGTATCTTTGAAGATTTTAAAAGCTATCGGAATACAAAGACCTTGAAATCGAAATCTCAAAAATGTAGCACATGGGAACATCAACAATCCCTGTTGCAGTTGGAGCTCTCGAATTGGTTGGAAAAGATTCCAGTAGACTCATTGTAGGGATTCCTGGAAGCCCATGCCTTAAAGAAATACAAAGAAAATTGTTCCCATGAGTACAGCCCACACCTTACGAAGGGTTTTATCTATGTAAAATATGTATTTTTTTTTAATTGGTCAGTGAAAAATGTCATGATGCCATTTCTAACCTTAGGTCTCTGGGTGTGATCCGGAAAGAAATGTGTACACACCAGTAATCAAAGTAAATAATAATAATAATAATAATAATAATAAAAGTAATAATACAGAATATACATAAACATTCTTCGTAGCCAAGTGCTAAACCAAGCATTCAACGTTAACTTCTTCGATCCTTCACAATACAAATACTTTATAGGAACATTATGATAGTATTTACACACAGTTTGATGGCATAGCAGTGGTGTCACCTCTCCAACCTACTTTAACTTTATTAAAGTTTTACACGACTCGTTTAGAAAACAAAATCTTTATCAATATTGCCAAACACATGATATATGTTCGATATATCGGTGAAATTCATATTAACGGAAAACCTAGATGAAATAAAAAATAATATTAAAGAAACCTTTCAGGAAAACTCTGTACTAAACTTTATTTACGAACTTACTAAGAGAATCCCATTATGCACTGTTTCAGCAGACACTAGTAGCCACAGTTTTACTATTAATGACCACGGATGGCCGAAAGTACTCGAACCAAAACATAACGAACTTTGGGCAGATTCTCCACATATTTTATCCAGATGTGAGACAACTTATACGCAAACTGGAAAATTTAATAAAGAAGATTAAATAGATAGACCTTATTCGTCGATTTTAATGAAACCTTTTCGCGTGCGCGCATGTGTGTGTAAATAAATAAAAAAATATTTGTTTAAACGTTATTTTTAATGGATACTCTCATTGAGTAGATGCTCTGTTTTTATTTATTTATTAAACAGTATATTTATTTACTTACATCTATCGGTCTGAATATTCGAGAAATCTTGTTAGATATGAGACAGTGTCTGAAGTACTTTGGTTGGCTATGATGATATATAAACCCAAATTCATATTTTTAACTAAACCTAGTCTGGCACAAGGCCACAAAATTCACTGAGGATACGACCGAATGGTAGTAGTTTACGAGACTACGTTGCTAATCACTACGCTACACTAGTCACTTCTTGGTGCTTACTAAACATAGGTATGTCTGACCCAAGGTCACTGGGCTAAGACACCTAGTTAGGATCAGACTAACTTCAGCAGTAATGGTTTTGGAGATTAGCTAACATTTAGTCAATGGAGTAGTGTTCAAAGACTTGCTAGACTTAATCTCGCACACAATGAACTAAGCTATCTTGATAACCATTGCTTGACGTCAAGTGCGTAAATAATCTGAAATTAGTGTTAATTAAATTAAAGACGCTGCTAAATTTCACTTATCATTTTTTAAAACTAAAGCCAATAAAAATGATTTATGATGAACAGAAAATAACGTTCCTGTTTTTAGTAAGCGTCAATTATTGCCTGACATGAATGTTAATTGTTAGTGTAGAAATAAAGCCGTTTTTGGTAAAAGCATCATCAAGTCGATTCAATATTTGCGTAAAACATTGTGTCATTATCAATAAATACATTTATTTAAAATATTTACATGAATTTAATTTATTTAATACATTTATTATTTTCAGTGCCATTCTCCTTAACATTGTTATTGTGTCAATGATTATGTTCTTGACATGCTTGGCTGGAATTACTGTTTTCGCCTATTACGCCACCAAAGGATGTGATCCATTGTCTTCTCATCAGATTAAGAACGCCAATCAAGTAACTTTCTTCCTATTCTATTCTTCTTTTATTATTAATTCTCGAACAGAATAAAAACGTCAATCAAGTAACTTTCTTCTTATTCTATCCTTATTCTGTTATTAACTTTCGAACAGATTAATAACGCCAATCAAGTAACTTTCTATTCTGTTCCGCACTTTAACAGTTATTTATTATCCATAACTAATTTTCAAAGAAAAAAAGAAAAAAATAGAATAATTTCGCTACAAGTTATATTTCGAAATTTTTATATGACTCTTTCTTCACTATTATTATTTTATGACTATTTAATTTTGGAGTTGCTCTTTATATAAACACTTTGGATCAGTATATTCTTCCACTGTTATAATACTAACGAAATGTTCATACAGAAAGAAAAACATTATTACTAGATAGTAAAACAAAGATGGTGCAGAATATCAGAAAAAAGAATATGGCGGTATGACGATAGATTTGTGCACTTCTTAATCATAAAGACTTCTGTGATAGAAGTAGTTAAAACGACGTCCATAAAAGACAGACTTCCGAGATACGAGTTAAAATCTCGTCAGAAACCACTTATTTATTTTGTGCTGTTTATTCTTGCAGTCGAAGAATTTATTGACAAACAGTTTTGATAAAAATCAACAGAATGCATTTAGTAATGAAATAGCAATAGTTTCGTTACAAATTTATTGTACTATATTCGCATGTGAGTAAGTATCAAGAAAATGTCGAACACTAATTCGCAATAAAATCACAAAGTCAAGTTCAATTAGGCTTGCTATGTTACAGAATTATTGTTATCTGATATTTTTGACCCTGACAATGAATATTCCATTAACAATATTCTTCGACTGGTAAGTAGTATGTCACTGGGATTAAAGAGTAGGAGAAATCGACAAGAGACAGCTGTACATCACCTTACTACTACAGTAGTCGATCTGAAAGTGACTGGACCAAGAAAAAAGAGAAAACGACAATAAAGATACGCTTCCCTTTAAAAAGGCGGGTTGAAATAGACTTGATATAAGAAAAAAGAGATGGGTTTGTGGTCAACAAACAATTTTTATAAGGCATTTACAACTATTTTCTATGAATGTATGTGTATATGATAAAATAATAGAGTTTTTTGTGTGATTAATACGTGTGTGAATAAATTGTTCAGTTTGAGCGAAGAAAAGTCTTAATATATGTTGATGTGACGAATTGTCTTTAATTGGTATGAGACAGTGTGAATGGACTCAGTTGAAACAGAGTGACCAAACTCGGGGAATGTCGCTCTATGTTTGACACGGGCCGATTAGAACCGCCATCATGAGTAAATTAAGTCATGGTGTTTTTCTAGCGGTCCTGACTGCTCATAAAATTGCTTTTTATAATTTTATGCTATTTCTTCAAATAAAACCGGAGCTAATGTGCAGAGCCGATGCACAGAAATTACGTTTACACACTTCCCTCATTAACGTAGAAGCATACAATTCCGGTCAGGTTCTCTGGCAAAGTTTAACAGTTATGATTGAAATGGTTGGCAAAGATACCGTATTCCAGGAGGCACGGTAGTGTAATGAATAGGGGCATGGATTGAGGAATACTGGTCGAATCCATTTCATTCACTTATGTGCTAATACCCTTGGGAAAAGTATAAATCCTTTTCTCCCCCCTCCAGCTATGGGTGAATAGCAGAACAGATCGGGTTCTATAGCCTTGGATGGCAACTGGTCTACCGTAGAAAGAAATGGTAACCTACTGCGGGGAAAAAATCTGCCTCGTCAGTCATGTATCGAAAGATACATGATCGTCTACGCGTGTATCACGCATGGTACATAACTGACTGACCGTATTCCAATATGTTTTAAAACAAAACTCATGAATATTTTTATATTGTTTGTGACTTTTTAAATAATAACCCTGATATAGATATACTATACAGAGATACTCTGCTAGGGACGTTTATTGTTTTAGATTTTGTTTGGTGTGTAATGTTTTACAACATATCAACCTCAATGGGTTATTTAATGCCAACAAGATTTTTAATGTTGGTAATTTAAAAAAAAATGTATTGCTGGTATTAAAGCCTATTTTTATTTGCCCATAGCTGGGACCCTAACAGGTACTACCACCCCAGGTCAGAGTAAGCCTGAGAACAACAGCAATTAAAAGGTGGTTCCACGCTTATTATTAAAACCTCCTGATCAGAAGCCTTGCTGCCGGATGTAGTTTATCGTCATACCAAGCACGATGTTGTTTTAGAGAACATTAACAACGTCAGCGATTGATTAAATGGAATAATAGCGACACACAACGGAAGACCAAAGAAAGATAGTATTGACCTCCTACCTTTATCATGATGAACAAGGGGAAATTTTCATTATATACTAAAGTTCGACCATAGAAGGCTAGAGAACCACTCAAGGTAGAGGGTCAAGAAATGAATATTATTAGGCTAAGGAGGATAGATAAGGATTCACGCTTGACTTGAAGAGGTTAAGATTCTAGTGATTAAGAAAGATCCACACAGGAGTCTGTTCCACAAAGAAGAAGCTTTCCGAGCAGAACTTTCTTCTTACGTTTGGAATAACGAAGGAAATTAGTGCGATTTCACTCTGAGTAAGTAATATGGCGTGTCCTAGCTGTGTTGGATATCTGTTGAGGAAGACCTTTGACCTTTCACTTCTGCTGCATCAGAGAACGAATGAAAATCGAAATGGGTGATAGCATAAATAGGAAATGTATCCAGTGGCTAAAATAAACAGGGCGCACATACCCTTCAATATTTCAGACCTGCAAACCAAATATGTGCGGGATTTGGTTTGCAGGTCTGAAAGATTGAAGCCTATTTTTATAGCTTTCATGAAATAAAGATTATTACCTATGGTATTTTAAGTGTTTGATATTCATTAATATATATATATATATATATATATATATATATATATATATATATATATATATATATATATATATGTATAAAGATATGTTTTGTGGTACAAAACTTTATGACTGCCATAAAAAGACAAAAATTATTTTTATTACCACACATGATGATAATAGATAAAAAGTAAAACTAAAAAACGGGTTAGCTAACCGGGTTCGAACTTCGCTCAACAGAGCTAAATCGAGATTAATAAATTAAATAGAATTAACACTAAAAGGTGGATAATATGTATTGAAAAAAAAAAGAAAAAAAATATTGATTAGATGGAAATTAGTTGGAGGCCCAGTACGAAGTCCTGTTTACACAGAGAGGGCTTCAAAGATAAAATACAAATGGACTCCAACACTTTCAAGTCGTAATTCTAGTGGGACTTGCTAAGAATGGTAAATGAGTTCACACTGAAACTAGTAGCACAATTATGGCTATTTATTAGGTGTTCTGCGATGGAAGACCCGTATGTATTGGTCAGAATGTCTGAAGGAGTGTACTTAAGATTGCGGATTTTCGTTGGAACGTGTTGCTTTATTCTGACATCCACCCTTTGTGTCGTTCTCCCTATGTAGTGCAAACCACAACTACATTTAAAGGAATAAATTAAAGAACTATTATGATGTGGAAGGAGAACGTCTTTACGCATGGACGGAAGGACAGGCTTGGCGGAGAGAAAACTACACGAGTAGCAGCAAAGTAACAATGTTGAACTATTTAGCATATATATATATATATATATATATATATATATATATATATATATATGTATATAATTGTTTATTTAAAAATTATAACATAAATATATGTTGAAATGGCTATTTTTGTAGTGATTTTATAACATATTTATGTTATAATTTTTAAATAAATAATTATATATGCTCTACTCTGTATTGAGCACTCTTTTAAGAATAGTAATTGTTGGTTATTGGAATTTATTCCGTATACACCAATCCTAGACTTGGTTATATATATATATATATATATATATATATGTAAAACGTCTGGTGAGTTCAGCATATATATATATATATATATATATATATATATATATATATATATATATATATATATATACAGGACTCTCCCGCCGTATCAGTATATATATATATATATATATATATATATATATACTGGACTCTCCCGCCATTTTCGATGTATGAAGGTCAAGCAGCTCCTTACTTAGAACCAACAGCCAAACTACCCACATATATCATTAGATTATAGTGCTGAAGGCTTGTGCAGAACCAACCATACGTTTGGGAAGAGCCAAATACAGAGAATTGCTGTACAGTATGTCACAAATTACCCAAACGACCCTCTGCAGGTTTTGATTTCAGAGTTGTTCTTCTCCTATACCGCTCGCCACCCAAGCCTGGCCTACTATTTAACCACAGCTGGGCGGAGAAGAGATGGATTCATACCTTTCCCAAGGGTATTAGCACGTAAGTGAATGCAACGAACTTGACTGGAATTCGAACTTGGCTCTTCGATGCTGCTATCCATTATTCCACCGTGCTCCCCCCTCTCTCGATATATATATATATATATATATATATATATATATATATATATGATTAATACAAATATTAAATTTGTCACTTAGTTGATTGACGCTATATTCAGCACCTCTACACTAGAGTTTCGTAGACGAACCTTTTGGCAGTCGTTCAGTCCACTCTTCGGGGGGGGGGAGGTATCCCCAATATGTGTCTTTGTGTGTGTGCGCGCGCGTGCATGTGTGTGCGCGCGCGCGTGCATGTGTGTGCGCGCGCGCGCGCGTGCATGTGTGTGCGCGCGCGCGTGCATGTGTGTGCGCGCGCGTGCATGTGTGTGCGCGCGCGCGTGCATGTGTGTGCGCGCGCGTGCATGTGTGTGCATGTATATATGCAGGCTTCTCAAATATAAAAGGACGCGAGTTTAAACTTCGTCGAAGGCTGATTCTTTATTCCCCACTGTCGCTACTTACTAACGATCGCAGAATGACGATCTGTGAATTTCGATGAAAAAGCAACAAAAAGAAGAAATACTAGTGAAAGAATTAATGAAAATTGGGAGCAATTCACTTAAAGATATTAAAATAGCATTTAATAAGTATTTCTATTTTCTAAAAAAATTGTAGTTTTCATCAAACTAATACCAAGATTAATAACAGAAGCAATTTGTGTCAATCACAGATAATACCATTCTTTGTGGTGGAAGTACTCGGCTATCCTGGTTTGCCTGGTCTTTTTATAGCAGCACTTTTTAGCGGGGCTTTAAGGTTTGTTGCATTTTTTTTCTCTTTTTCTTTACAATAATGCTCAGGCAACCAATATTTAACTTTATCTTCAAATGTTTTCAAGAAGTTTGAAAGTAAAAGAATACCAAAGTATTATGCGGAAGTATTATGAAATATCGAATAAACTTTACTAAGGAAATCTCAAGAATTAATTTGTAAGATAAAAAAAAATACGACATTAAAAATATTTACACTATTTTCGTTCGGATTTTTGTCCTCATCTTCATTGTCATATTCACGACGTTTCGACTGTTGTACGCTTCGGACTTTTTCAGGTGATATACACTGAATATGGCAATAAAGATGAGGACAACAGCCCAAGCGATGTAAATAGCATAAATAATTACAATACCTCATCTCAGAAATATAGACAGATGTATTCAGAAACTTGTTTGAACCTTCGGTGTAGAGTAATGGTTAACGAACTCGTCTGAGCAGTGAGTTCGATCCTCATTGTGTGCCCTAAATTTGTGCCAAAACTCATCTTCGCTTAGTAAATAACAATGCTGTACTAGGGTTGACAATTTGGGTTACGTTTGAAAGCCCAGCAAAATTAAATTTTGAAATTCGCTACTTGAACCTTTTGGTGCAGCTTTTAAAATAAGGTGGACTGACTTAAACTACTAACTTTTCTTACTAATAGGAAAATTAATTTAAGATCTATTTCGCACTGTGCTTTCGAATGTAACTCAGTACGCGCTGGGCGGTTAAAATCTGGTTTTGTTTAACATATTATAGCCTAAATTTTTAAATACAAAGTTTTAGAGAAGCATCTATGTTAAATATTATTTCGGTCCATTTTTTTTATCATTTCACCCCACGCAATGCGCTAATACCACTAGGACGCGGGGAGTTACAATGAGTAAAAGAGAATTAGAAGACCTTAGTGAGATGAGACGAGGAAAGGATAATAAAGAAACCGGTTTCGGGAAGACAGAAGATGGCGATTGACGTTGTATTTAAATTTTTGAAAATTGTAGATGTTAGAGAAGTAAGGAATCGGAAGAGAGTATCCCACTGTTGAGAAGTGCGAGAAAAGGAACTGTTAGAATAGATGTGGTGATTGTATCTAGTTAGTTCAACTGTAAAACGGTGAGACCTAGTTGCCAATCTAGTAGCATGCTTAAATTCTTGTAGTCGAGGTACTGGGGAAGCTAATCGAATCGTTCTCGCACGAACTTGCCGATCATCTGCTGTTTCCAAATTGTGCTTTAGCCTCGTGAATCAATATTGATTTTCCGTTTCCCGCATTTTTAATTGCGCTCGTAAAAGTAAAATTAAGCTCTTCTGTAGATTTTTTCCAACAGGCATACAAACACGTTTTCTTTCAACTTCGTTGTTAATGACAACATATTTACCAATTCTCTTTGATGATAATTCTGGAAGTTAGTTTAGCACTCCCAAGAAATCTAACCGAAATATTTCTGGTGTTGTGGAGACATAATAAATAATTTCTGGTGTTGTGAAAACGTAATAAATTTAAATAATTCACAAAATAATTGTTATACAAAGGGATGATCATACATGAGGATCAATCAATAAATTCGTATCCTGATACATAGTCACTGGCTAAATTATTATCTAGTTGGTTTACGACATGTAAATCCTCGTTGGATTATTTAATGTTGAACTCACTAATGGTTGTCAAAAAGATTAGGTTCGCTGACCGTTAACAGACACTAAGGTGTTTTAATTTTAATTTGAAATTCTCACTCAATAGTCACATCTATGTGATTGATAATGTTCATTATTTAATTTAATTAAGTGCATTGACAAGGAAGGTGATAATGTTAGAATTTATCATCATTTACACTCGGACTATTGTCCTCATCTTTGTTGTTGCTATCACAGCGTTACGGCCGTTGGGCCCTCCGGACATCATCAGCTGTTTGTCAATCCGGGTAACTATCAGGGAATTTCGAAAAGAACTCTTTATTTAATCTACGGGGGAAGATTGTTCGCATTCCTCTGTCCGTGCCTAGGGATAAGTCGTCTTGTTTATATGCTCAGTTATTGCTTGCCCTATTTTTACTGAGTCTAAGTCAGCACTCTCCCGGTCCAGGGATTGAACTCGCAATTGTGATAACATCAACAAAGATGAGCACAATAGTCCGAGTGTAAATAATGCAAATAATGATAACTCCTCATCCTAGAAATCAGAGAGAAAATATTTGTAGTGTAAATGTGTTTTTTAATCATTAAGCTGCCGATTGATGTACATAAATTGTATAAACAATAGACAGGGCCATGCGAGTATCAAAAATCTGTATATTTCTGTGAAACTAAACTGCTAACCATTACTCTACGACGAGGTGATCTTCAGATTCTCAATTAACCCAAGTCTACAGAATCTAAATATATTTTTAAAAACAGAGCTAATTTAAGAACTTCCCTCTAAAACAGCTAAGCAAAAATAATGACCGAAAAAAAATGACACCTGTTAAAAAATATCTTTTTTCCGCAGTTCTGTGTCTTCCTCTTTGAATGGTCTGGCAGCAATTACCTGGGACGCATTCCTCAAAGTTCCCTGTCGCAATTTATCTGAGGCCCAAAAAGCTATGGTTACAAAATTCCTCGGTAAGTATCTTTAATTTGTTTACATTTAAAACGAAAATAAAAATAAAATAAAAACAAAATTAGCTCTTATACAATCTAAGCTAAAACGCATATTTAATAAACATATATATATATATATATATATATATATATATATATATATATATATATATATGCAGTAGAAGATTTTCGAGAAAATGTATTACATAAACATAGAAAATATGTTTAATATATATATATATATATATATATATATATATATATATATATATATATATATAACACCATATTTTATAAGTATCTTTAGATTGTAACTAATATTCGGGTTGCTTAATTTTTTATGCAAGAGTTAGTACTCAAGTACTTAAAATTGTTGCGTAAATGTTTTATACTGGTGTTTAATAAATAGAAAAGGCATAATAAACGTTCTATGCGAGAATGGGATATTCCAAGTTTGCATTTCCCCTATTATGGGCATTATTATATTCATGATATAATAACACTTTAATACGCGGACAGAACGGAATAGCTGAAAGAAAAGGAATGGCAAACATGTTTTATTCTCAGAGAGTATTTTATACCGCTAAGTCTTTCACAAAATTATATACACATATTTATATGTGTCCCCCACAGAGAAACTACAACACATATGTACCATGCCAGCGGTGTGAATATGGAGGGGAGAGAGAGGGAGGGAGAGAGAGAGAGAGAGAGAGAGAGAGAGAGAGAGAGAGAGAGTTTTACTTGGTATATTTCACAACGGGAATTTGAGCCGCTTGAGGATTTTTCTACGTTTCTAGAGAAGCAATTTTATGGTTCTCAACGGAGATTCGAGCGAGACGGATTTATTTTCTATGTCACTAGCGAGGACATATTCCCCAAACAGGAAACAGCGAGTCATGAGTTTTCCCCAACATGAAGACTGCGAGCTGGAGATAGTTTCTATATCTGGTGAAGATATATTCCCAAAAGGAAACGGCGCTATGGGCTTGTGAGCTGATCCTTTGGCAGCTTGCCTGAGCGAGGTCTTTTCTCGCTCTTGATAAAAAAAAAGTAGCTGCTCGGTTTGACTCTTGAAAGCTGACCGACGGACTGGCCACTTTCATCACTCTATGAAGTGATGTCGCTCAATCAAAGGGAGATAATTGCCTTTTGTATCCCTACAGACATCTCAAAGTAAGTAAACTAGTAGAAATCTTGAATACTCTATAAAATAATGTACTTTAAAGACCTGTTTCTCTTTTCTTTCTATTTGTTTTTGGATTGTTTAGTTATACTAACGTCTCTCATGAATAAGCTTAAGATTTAATCAAATTGGAATCCAGATGATAATAAATGACTTGCTTGTAAAAAACGTGGTAAAAAATTATTCATCTCAGTTGAACTATTCATTAATAATAGTTTTACTTATTATTATTATTATTATTATTATTAATATTATTATTATTATTATTATTATTATTATTATTATTATTTTATATTCTGGTGTATACTCATTTCTTTCCGGATCCCAACCAGAGACCTTAGGTCAGAAATTGCATATTGACCTTTTCCACCGAGCATTTTTGAGGAAAAAACAAAAACACCTAAGATCACACATATTTTACAAAGATAAAGCCCTTCGTAAGGTGTGGGCTGTACTTATGAGAACATTTTTTTATATTTCTTTAAGGCATGGGCTACCAGGAATCCCTTAAATGAGAATTGGATTCTTTTACAATCATTCTAAGGGCTCCAGATACAACTAGAATTGTTGATGTCCTTATGTGCCACATTTTTGAGATTCCGATTTCAAAGTCCTTGTATTCTGATAGTTTTTGTTAAGATCTTCAAAGATACATGACATTCCGCAAGGACTGCCATGTCAATAGGTAGGCACAATTGGTCTTTGCTGTCTCTAATCTCAATGACTGGACAATTAGTTTTGATTGTTCTGTCTGTGTGTATTGTAAAGTCTCATAAAATTGTTACAGGTCCTATCTTCCTAACCATGTCTGGGTGATGTTCATACCAATTTCTTGCAGTTTCCTTTCCGTAATCGTTGCAGATTTCCGTAAACGTGCAGATATTGGCCCACTCTGTCATGTCAAGTTTATATTCAGTGGGTGCCAATACCGAGAAACCTGATACAAGATGGTCAATTGTTTCTGGATATTCATCACAGAATCTGCATTTTGGCTAACACAATTTTTCAGTATGTGTGCTTGGTAATTTCTAGTTAGCAAGCATTGGTTCTGTGCAGCAAGAATAAAATCTCCGGTTTTAGCTTTTCATCCTGCACTACGTAGCCACTGATTTGTACGGGATTTGCCCACATCAGCTTGTTTGATACAGGCAGAGTATTGACCATGTAGCGGTTTATCCTTCCATCGTTTCTGTATTTGGTCGGTTGCAATTGCCTTTCCTTTCTTTTTTAAGTATTTTGCAGCTGTAGTCGGTGTATTATACTTTACTTGCATTTCTTCACCCATTTGAAACTCCATTTTTAACTTGTTGGATTCCTTTATTAGTGAATAAAGTTTCTTCTTTCATGTTCTTTGACACAGATCATCATCCAATCTTCTGTAGTTTCAGGTATCTTTGAAGGCTAATTGTTGTTTTACATTTTACAGTATTGAGGAGACCTTTCAACTCATTGTCGTCTTTGGCAAAGAGTTTAAGATCATCCATGTAGAGTAGATTATTGAATACTTTCTTGTTTAGTTTATATTCATAGCTATTATTGTTTAATTTATGCGCAAGGGGGATTAAGGACAGACAAAACAGAAGTGGTGACAAAGAGTCTTCCTGGAAGATTCCTCGTCGGATATTCAGGCAGTTGGAGGTGCCCTGCCTTTTGCGTGATTTAGGTATGTGTTTAAGGAAATTTACTACCATGGAGGAAACATTGTACATTTCCAAAGTCTTAAGGATGATGATGATGATGATGATGATGATGATGATGACGACGATGATGATGATGATGATGATGATGATAATAATAATAATAATAATAATAATAATAATAATAATTATTATTATTATTATTATTATTCATCATCTCACTATTTATAAAGATAAAAATTTAAATAACAAATTTGTTTGGATAAAATTTAGAAAATTTGTTTCTGGTTGTTTCTGCAGGAATGATCTTCGTTTAGAATATTCAAGTATTGATAAAATAAATCTAAAGCTTTTAAAATTTGGGGGAGGAGGAAGTGTTGCACAAATTATTGAATTTATTCTTGATGCTGCTTTTGTTGTAACCATAACATTTTGTCTGATCCATCTACAACTTTCTTCAATTATACAATCAGTTAGAAAAACTAGGAGGAATGGAGTGTTTTCCAGTTACCTTCTCCACGATTTTGAATTCAGAGTAGTTCTCCAAGATCCTGTTTCTTTATTATCTGTGATTTGTCATGGCTTCTTTGAAAATATAGTGTAGTGGTTTCCCGTTTCCACCTCCTCGGTTTTAAATTCAGAGTACTTTCTTGAAGATTCCTTTTCTTTATTATCTGTAAATTTCCACGATTTTTTGGTAAAGATAGTTAAATGGTTTCCCGTTGCCTTCTCTACAGTTTGGTATTTGTAGTGAAAGAGATAATCAGTTACCCCGAAAAAAAGTTCGTGTTTTGTGTGCGATCTGCCGAAGAAAAATTACCAAAAAGTAGTTAGCAAAAATCTACTTCAATGACTAGAATCTATGCCAATGTTCTCCCCTCCCCTGAATGGCATGACCAATCAGAAAATGATCTCGGTGAACAGAAGCCGTTGTTTTTCGCTTATAAAAGGAGAAGATTTTTTGAGCTTGGGATGAAGACGTGTTTTTGCTGGTAAGAAGTGAAAGTTGGACGTGTGACCCCATTTTCTACGTTGTTTGTTGGACTGTTACGTCGGACTATCGTTTGAACTGTGATTTGGCTACAAGTGTTGCGGTCGAGAGACGGAAGAAATCTATAAATCTATTGTAGACGTTAGTTGCTACTTTAAGTTGACAGTCTTTTTTTTTTTACCACTACAAGCTATTTCGACGTTTACTTTGTCTCTAGCAAGATGGCAGAAAGACCGTTCGACATAAAACTGATCCCCGAATTCAGTGGTGATACGAGTGGACAGTCTGTGGTTGAATGGATCGAAAATGTGGAACTGGTTTGCGAATTATGCGAGATCACGAAGATTGAACGGATTCTTCCACTGCGATTGAAAGGCGATGCCCTTGCTGTGTATAGGCAGCTGAGCTAAGAACAGAAAAGTGACATTGAGCAAATAAAGCGCGCCCTACTAACCGAGTTTGGAACTGACCGTTTCGTGGCCTATGACCAAATCCAGGCGCGGCGTCTGCGACCTGGCGAGACAGTAGACGTATATTTGGCAGAATTAAAGAAGCTCGCCGTACCGATCGCACCGCTTCCTGAAGAATGGATGACATGTGCTTTCGTGTCTGGATTGCCTAGTCATTTTAAGTAGATACTCCGCGCATCATCCAGAATGGAAGACATGACGCTCACTCAATTGTTGACCAGTGCCCGCGCTATCATGATCGACGAAACAGAGGCTGATGAACCAGTGGCCGCAGTCGTTCAACCAATTGAAGTCAAAGAGGGTCCGACCCCAGCCATCTGTCACCATGGCGATGTCACCTGCTATCGGTGCTCTGGGCCGAATCATTTTGCCAAAGACTGCCGCTATCAACGCGAAGAAATGCGCAGCGGGTCGGCGCAAAAGGCACGTCTCGATCTACGATGCTTCCAATGTCATAAATTAGGTCATATTGCCTCTAAGTGTCCGGGAAATGGAATGGGGGACGCGACGTCAGCGCCGGTCTCTTCCCCCGCACCGAGCATGAAAGAGGCGCTCCCTGTGATTAAGGTGCGCATCAATGGAATAACGCGTACCGCTTTAGTAGATTCGGGATGCTCTCGGTCACTCACGAACAGTTCGATTTGTCGGCAGTGGAGCAGACAAAAGATGGACGTACTAACGGCCGATGGAAAGGTTCTCAGAAGCCGGGGAGTTGGAAACATCAAACTCAGTATCAACAACGGTAACCCCGTCACAGTCAGTGTGTTGGTCGTGGACAGCGCGTTATTAGGTTTTGATCTACTTATTGGAATGGACATTATTAAGAAGCTGGGCGGCGTACGCATCACAGAGGCGGGCGAAGTCAAGTTTTCTGATCCGCCCATCTGTGCTACTTTGAAGACCAACGAGCCCGACTTTAGCGTAGAGCTCGACCAAAGGACGAAGACATGGACAGCACTGTGGAAATGGTCGGAAAATAACCCACCAGAAAAGCTCCAGAACCGAGTGTCAGAGTATTCGGTGCCCGAATGCGTCAAGGAAGAATACCAGCGCGAATTGCAGGTGTAGCTGGACAATGGATGGCTGACTCCGTATCCCGAGAAAGAACTGGCTTCTCCAAGAGGCCTCATCCCGTTGATGGCCGTGGTACAGAAGAACAAGGGAAAGGTGCGCCCTGTATTAGATTATAGAGAACTAAACGAACATTTAGACACATACACGGCTCATGCTGATGTATGTGCACACAAATTGAGAGAATGGAGAAGAAAGGGGTCCAATGTCTCTGTGATTGACCTTCGAAAGGCCTACTTGCAGGTACGCGTGCACCGGTCACTGTGACCATTTCAGACGGTGATCCTTAATGAGAGGAGATACTGCTTAACGCGAATGGGATTCGGACTCAATGTGGCGCCAGCCATCATGAGAGCCATCGTGGATGCTGTGCTATTCAAGGATGAGAGAATTCGTCAAGCGACGTCGGCTTACATTGACGACATCTACATCAACGTAACCTTAGTGCCCGCTGCACAGGTGAGAAAGCATCTTGCTGACTTTTGGCTCGAGTGTAAGAACCCAGAACGACTGGAGGACGGTGCTCGTGTGCTCGGCTTGCAGGTCTGGGGGGAGCACAACGTGCTTTACTGAAAACGTGGAAGCGAGCTCCCGGACATTCCCAGACACATGACACGACGCAGCGTGTTCTCGTTATGTGGAAAGCTGGTTGGATATTTCCCCGTGGGCGGGTGGATCCGCATTGTAACTGCATTTATCAAACTAAGGGTGACTGCTGTCACTTCCGGCTGGGATGACAAAACAAATGATGCTCCCCTTAGACACATGATAGCGGAAGTCATTAACAGGGTGCATCAAGACGACCCCGTACGTGGTAAATGGTGCGTTGACGGATGTGAATTTGACGTCTGGGTTGACGCGAGCTCCCTTGCAACAGGAGTGTCTCTTAAAATAGGTGAAACTGTCGTGGAAGACGCGTGTTGGTTGCGTCCCGAGAAGGATATACAACATATCAACCTGTCGGAATTAGACGCCGTTATCAAGGGAGTAACCGCGGCCCTTCAATGGAATGCAAAGGTGTTGCATTTATTCACGGATTCCGCATGTGTGTATAAGTGGATAGCAAACACTCTTACGGGGAAGACAAGGATACGTACAAAGGCTGCGAGCGAGATGCTCATTCGAAGGCGGCTAGACACACTGGGAAAGTTGGTACGTGAATACTTCTCCGTAGATATACAGCTGGTCAGATCACATCAGAACAAGGCCGATACCTTAACAAGGGTACCCCCCAAATGGCTTGACGCTATTAAAAAGAAGTGGAGTCGGTAGGACATATCTGTGCAACATCAGCGAGTGACCGTAACTCAGATTTACTAAAATCTGTGCATTGCCAAAGCGGATATCCCGGTGTAAAACAGACCCTATATTTCGTGAGGCAGATTAATCCCTCCGTATCCAAAGCTGCTGTCAGGGCAGTGGTCAGGGAATGCAAGGAGTGTCAGTCCATCGACCCAGCACCTGTGCAATGGCCAAAAGGACAACTGAGTGTGAGCAAGGTGTGGCACCGTGTTGGAATGGACATCACCCATTATAATGGACATCGCTATTTAACCCTAATTGACCGTGGTCCAACTCGGTTCACTATTTGACGACGTCTGCGCCGACAGGATTCCGCAAGCGTCATTGGCCACTTGTGGGCATTGTTCGCGTGTGGGTAAAAGCTCCACATAACCGGTGTACAACTCGGTACCGGGTGGGACATGTCACTGGAATAAATAACTCGCGCTCTGTGCTGGTTGATGGAATACCAAGACACGTAAAAGACTTGCGTCGCTATGTAGGTACAGATACTTCAACAAGTGACACTAGCAGTGAGTGCTCAGAAAGTGAACGAATAATTACCATCGGAGGTAGGGCTGGCACCTCTGCAGATGGTGAAGACTCCATGCGTGAGGTTGTCAGACCAGAAGAAACCTCGGAAGACGAATCTTCAGATGACGAAGACTCTGTGCGCGAGGTTGACAGATCGGAAGAATCCTCAGAACATACCACACAATCCCCTCCAACAGTCGCCCCGCTCCGGAGAAGCTTAAGAATAAAGAGGCCCGCCCCTGAGTGTCACTTATGTGACAGGGGGGTGTAGTGAAAGAGATAATCAGTTACCCGAAAAAAAGTTCGTGTTTTGTGTGAGATCTGCCGAAGAAAAATTACCAAAAAGTAGTTAGCAAGAATCTACTTCAATGACTAGAATCTATGCTAATATTCTTCCCTCCCCTGAATGGCGTGACCAATCAGAAAATTCTCTCGGTGAACAGAAGCCGTTGTTTTTCGCTTATAAAAGAAGGTTTTTTGAGCCTGGGATGAAGACGCGTTTTTGCTGGTAAGAAGTGAAAATTGGACGTGTGACCCCATTTTGTCGTTTCTACGTTGTTTGTTGGACTGTTACGTTCGACTATCGTTTGAACTGTGATTTGGTGACAAGTGTTGAGGTCGAGAGACAGAAGAAATCTATTGCAGACGTTTGTTGCTACTTTAAGTTGACAGTTTTTTTTTACCACTACAGTATTCAAAATAGTCCTTTCCTAAACTGGCTGCTACTGAAGTCTAGGGAGCAAAGGCTACCCTTATATTTAGCCCATAGTTGAGAAGAGGTGTATTCGTACCTTCCTCGGGCATTTGCACAGAAATAAAGAGATTCCAGCTGTTTATCTGGCTGAACATGGTCTGTTTCTTTCTGAAATTTCTCGGTTTGAAGGTAATTTCGGCTGAGTGACCAGCGTTTAGAATGGACCCAGCGGCGGACAGGATACGCACAACGAAGATACAGTAGACACAATGTTGCACTCGAAATTAGTGGATACGATCAACATGACAGGGAAATAATACGCAACTCTGACACGCGATCTGCTCTTAAAAAAAGGGAAACTAGGATCCATAGCGAACAAAAATTAAATAATGGCAAATATACCGACTGACTCATCAAATTCTGAGGGAGGCGGGAAATGAGACGATTGATAATTTATTGAAATAACATAAGCAACGTAATGATATTCTTATATTCAACCGCCCGGAAAACTCTTAATTTTAATTTTTTTCAATGAAATTTAATTTAACCTTTTTAAATTTATATTCGTTCAATTAAATGAACACAAAATCATAATTCGATCATTTTCCCTACCAGTTCTCGTATTTGGTGCAGCCGGCGTTGGAGTTGGATTTATTGCTCGTGGATTGGGTGGAACAGTTTTGCAAGTAAGAAAAAATTTGTTTCATTGCAAAGATTTTGTAAAACATACTGAGTACTACTCAGGCTTTGACTCATTTCGTATCAATATTTCGTTATTTAACTCTCATTTAATATCAATAATTCGCTATGTAACTGCTATTTAATATCATTAATTTCCTATTTTACTATCATTTAATATCTACAATTCGCTATTTAACTGTCATTTTATATCAATAATTTGTTATTTAACTGTCATTTAATATCAATAACTCGCTATGTAACTGCAATTTAATATAACTAATTTTCTATTTTAGTATTATTTAATATAATTAATTTTCTATCTGTCATTTAATATTAATAATTTGCTATTTAACTATCATTTAAGATCAATAATTTGCGATGTAAATATCATTTAATATCATTAATTTGCTATTTAACTGTCATTTAATATCAATAATTCGTTATGTTAAGTGGAAGCGCAAAAATCTTATTCAGTATTTATATGTTTATTGAATGCACAGTTAATTCGTAATTTTCTACCACTCCGCCCCTTCAGCCCCTCAACCTCCGGCGTCTTCCTGTTTGGGTTGAGGCGCCCACTCGGTCTGAACCGAACTCAGGGGTAGCTGGCCGCACGCTCCCTGAGTACCCGTAGATTGTTCGACCGGTCACTGGCCAAGTTCCGCCTGCTGTCACGTTGTGTTAAATTTTAGATCCAGTAGGCGGGGGGGGGGTATTGTCCATACGCTCACGGTCGATTGGGGATGTAGGCACGGCTGTGAGGGTGGGCGGCAGGAAAATTAGAATGTGGCGAAAAAAGGAAATAATATCTGCAGAAGCCGAACAACAATGGGTAAAATATGGATGTCTTTTATATAAGGAAACAACAATAGTAGAAAAGATTACAGAAAGGATAGAAAAGCAATTAACATAAGAAAAGAGGACTACTCCTCTACCAATTTTCCAACAGAGAGAGGTGTGTGTGTGATTAACTCGTTCCAATCGACTTGGGAGGATGTGTGGCTCGTAATTCCAGCCCTACGTGGAAGTGTAGCTTTTCAGTTTGTTGTCGTAAGTGACAAACGTTAGGTTTCAGCGGCTTTTCAATTCGACTGCTACAACAACGATGATATTTCTTGAAGTCCTTATCTCTGACTCGTTACTGGACCGACTCACTGCGACGACAGTCTCGTCTCTTCGAGAATTCTTTCCCGACTGCCTTATTAGCAAAATCTCGAGTTAATATAGCAACCGAAGGTTATAAGCCAGGTTGTACACGCGCTTAACACGAGTGTCGCCATAATCACGTGTATTTGCAAAGTTTCTGTTGCTTACTCAGATCTATTTCAAATCTCTTAGTGGATAAAATTAATTCGTTCAATCCAATTGTCTTTTCGATGACCAAATTCAGCGGATACAACTTATGTTTAGAGTAGATTTAGCTAGCGGTAAACATACACTGATCTTACCTCCCCGGTCCAATTTATTTCAGTATATTTTTATCAAAAATATTATTTTCGTCTATTTTTTTTTTAATGACCCAAATTAAACATCGCCTCCTGCCCTTTGCATTTGTTTATAAACAAGTCTTCGCCAACCCGATTTGGAATTCACTCTTTATCCATCAGCCGTCTTAGGTTTCATATATCATTGTTCTAGATTCTTTCCTATTAATAGCGCTGACACTTTGTAACTTCACGGGAGATCGTGTTTCCATTTTCAATCAATAAACGTTATATTTGCGTGTGTGCATTCATGTGGGTGTGTGTGTCAACATCTCTCTGTTACAATTTTATTTTTAATGATGTTCAAGAGCCACTCAAAGTAGATGGTTACTGAATTAGGTGTTTGACATGAAGGTCACTAGAGGAAGTATGAAGTGAATATTTTGTGGATATGAAGGAAATTGATCCTAGACCTGGAAAGTTTAAGATTACAATGTTCGGGAAGGATAAACACAGGAGTCTGTTCCAGAAAGTAGCGGTTCTTGCGAAGAAGCTTTTTGTATGCAAAACCCTTCTGATTCAATTCTATGAACGCAGCATGCGGGTCTTGGCTGTAAAGGTCTGAACTTGTGGAAGTAAAGAATGGGGCTCATCTGAACATTTTCCATGGAAGTAATGATAGAGTAGCGAGAGTGATATGACGTTGGGACCGTGAGAAAGAGGTTGTAAAGTGGAAAATGTCACCAGTTTTTCAAGGCTGGAAAATGAGAATTAGGTAGATCTTTTGTTGTGTCAACGAACACTCTTTGCTACTTTTGTAATGTCAACGAATACTCGTTGTCCCTTTCGTAATGCTCGTTGTAGTAGGGAATGCTGGTGTCAGACGCCTTCGAATAACACTCGTACTAATAGTAATATTCGCTCGAAAAGTAACCACCGAATAGTGATCCGAATAGTAATCCGTATAGTGAGATATTCACCATTCGCCATACGCGGTCGGATGCGGCACAATGCCAAGTTTATTGTGGGGTGTCCGATCTCGTAGGATCGGTCAAAAATTCCCCGTAGACTTCGTAAAAACGGAATCGTGTAGCTGTCTACCTCCCCAGACGAGACTCTGACCTTCGACTTAGCCTCGTCTAGGGATACTCTCTGCTCGGAGGTATAGATTTTGACCAGCACATTTCCGAAGTAGTCCGGATAGTGAGATATTCACTAACCGCCCCACGAAGTCGAATGCAGCACAAGACCAAGTTTATTGTAGGGTATTCGAGCCTGTAGGCTCGAGCAAAAATTCCTCGTAGACCTCATAAAAAACTGGGTCGTGTAGCTGTCTACCTCCCCAGACGAGACTATGCCCTTTGACATAGCCTCGTCTGGGTTCCTCTCTTTTCGGAGGCAGAAAGTTTGACAGGCACACTTTCGAAGTAATCCGGAGAGTGATTACTTAGACGCCACGCTAATTACCATATATACATTTCCTTTACCATCACGTCATCTACTTATTCAAAATGGATCACATGTGTTTGCTCTCTGGAGATCTGTGTTCAAACTCCAGTGTAAGCAGCGACACTTTATTCCTATATAACAAGATGCAATACAGATGTGGCAGCAATATTCCCTGTTTAGTCTGATCTGACTCCTGTAAAGATAATGCATGACAGGAGGGATCAGATCCTTTCTGGAGTTGTACAATGAACCGACTATTTTTCAGTATCTTTAGTGAAGGATCGGTTTGTTGGTTGATTTTGTTTAACGGCATATCAACCTCCATGGGTGTTGTGGCCTTGTTAGGCCAGAAATAAAGACACAAGAGATGAATTGAGTTAAACAAATATATTAACAGAAACAGTAATACAAACATATGCAAACGAGTGTTGCAGCAAGAATGTTCGGTCCGACTGTCAGAGCTGACTGTTGAAAACTTCTCTTTCTAAAAGGCAGTACCTGCTCCTATTTATAGCTGGGAGAGTCCATGCGTGCGTAGGTAAATTACCATAACAATGGGTTATTTAATGCCAAAATCTAAATATTTTGAATCCAACTGTGGGCCTTCAACTACAGATAAAATGTATTGTTGGTAATTTTAATATAAATATGTATTGTTAGTAATATTTTAAATCTAGATGTATTGGTGGTATTTTTCTTTTACTATAAAAATGTATTTTTTATACTCTCACAGTGTTAAGTTTTTGTTCGGGGATTCACTATTTGCTCATAGCTTGGACCCTAACAGGTGCTACCACCCTGGGTTAGAGTGGACCTGGGAATAACAGCAATTAAGTGGTTGTTCCATGCTTCTCAAAGCCTCCAATCTCCCGATCAGAGGCCTTGCTGCCGAATGTAGTTTATCGTCATTGAATCACAATAGACATTAAAAGCGAGGAGCCTCCTTGTGAGATATCAGCTACAAGACTCGGATCAGTTTGATTTTTGTAGGTGCACCGATAAACGATGATACCAGCTGCATAGATATTTATCAATGATCTGAGAATATTCCTCGGCAGATCGTTAATATAAATCAGAATGTGTGTAGGATCGAGAAACGAGCCTTTGGGACATCTGTATTTATTTCATGAATTTCAGAAGATTGGCCATTAGCAACGACATTCATGAAAATATCTTGATAATCGTGAAGACTCTTCTAAAGATGCCATAGCTGGTGAGTTTGTGCAGCAACCCCCTAAACCACACTTTTCAAATATCTTTGAGGTATCTAAGGCGTGTGATGAATTAATTATCGTGTGTTTCATTGATTCTCTATATAATGACAGTTAAAACATCAACAGTGGCCATAGAGGAGCGAAATACATACTGTTCGGTGCTCAGATGGTGGTTTTTGTTAAAATTGATAATAGACAAAAGAAGGGGTTTGTTGGTAACACTAAGGAGGCTGCGGGTAATATTACAACAGGGATGAGCATTCACTTGCATTCTTGAAAACAGGGCACATAGCTGACACCATCCATAGGCTCGGGAAACACTTTAGCAAGAGAGACCGAGGGAAACAGCGAATAAACTATTTAATGGGCTTATGTAAATGCGTTGGCTCCAATCTACTTGGGATATCTACTAAGAACACCACCTCCCCAAATCTATAGACAAATCCTACAGATGTATGCTGGGATTTTTTTCTAACTAATACAAATGAACCGATTCTCGGTCTCGTCCCCATGTTTTTCGTTCTTTCTTGTCTTGAAGTCAGAACTCTATAACTACTTGACTGTATTCCTTTTGCGTGTGAACACAATTCTTACTTTATGAACTTTTTACTTTATTAGTTGTTTGCCTCGTTTTGATTTGCATATATATTGTTTGCTTAGTATTTATTTGCATATATATTGTTTGCTTAGTATTGATTTGCATATATATTGTTTGCTTAGTATTGATTTGCCGTTCTTTTGTCGGTTCCGTTTGGTTTATGTCAATTTAAACACAACCATGGCCAATTACTCCACAAAATGATCTATGTAATTAATATTCACCGCTGGATTTAGTGCGTTAGCAAAGGAGGAAATTATGTTGAAGAAAGAATATTTTTTGCCTTTTATTATTAAGCTGTAAATTTATTGATGTATTTAGCAAGGTTCTAAT
>OZ038499.1:37184397-37219397 GCA_964036315.1 Acanthosepion esculentum
GTCTTAGATGGCAACTGGTCTACCGCAGAAAGAAATGGCAACCTACCGCGGGAAAAAAATCTGCCTTATCAGTTATGTATCGAAAGATACATGATCGCCTACGCGTGTATCACGCATGGCACATAACTGAGTGACTGACAAGATTGGCAGCTATATCACATCGGTTTTAAATAGCTAAATGTAACCGTAACTTCTATTCTAATATTTTTTCGCTCGCATTTCACGTCTGTTAAACTTTCTTCTGGTTTCTTGCTTTCCTGTCAACTACGATCTTAAAAAGTTTAAATGCAAGGTCAATGGTAATCTTATATCTCATTGAATCTTGTTCTTTTAGTGTCCTCTCTCCTCAGTAATATTTTCTCAAGTTTCTTTCACTCTCAGTAACTCCATTCTGTCTTAGTGGCTTTATCGCCTTGCTCGGGGTAAAATTGTTTATTGAAAAACAAAAATTGAGTAAAAAGTAAGATTTTAGAAACATAATGACCGCTTCCTAGGACAATTTGAACCATACTTGAGTGTACCTTTGTGATATATTGTATTAAGGTAGGAGATTGAATAAAACGAAAAAGAAAAAAAAGAAAAGAATGGCCACATCAGAGCTTTACTGATACGTGTTCTCAATAAAATGCAAGTTGATATTCAAACAGCATCAGTAGCAAATCTTAGCAACAAAAAAGCAAATTATTAATTTGATTCTTTATGCTATGCAATAGCCAAATCAAGTCTCATTTGATGTACAGTTTTGATAAACAACATAATCCTTGTTGTTTATTTGAAACGCGCTCAATATGTGCCCACATTTGATATGTATTTTACCCTGTTCTCACGGGACCTTGAATTTGAACAAGGTTATACGCGCACCAAACAAAAAGTCTTATCCTCTATGGATTCATCGGTTATTAGTTTTTTATTTTCTTTTGTTTATTTCCTCTTTCTCATATTTTTTTTTTTACTCAGAGCGCTTTTTTACTTTGAAGTTATTGATATTTTGCTGGCATTTTGTTTTTCCTCTCCTT
This sequence comes from Acanthosepion esculentum, assembly GCA_964036315.1. NCBI lineage: Eukaryota > Metazoa > Mollusca > Cephalopoda > Sepiida > Sepiidae > Acanthosepion > Acanthosepion esculentum. The sequence continues at coordinate 37,185,414 of OZ038499.1, forward strand.
CAATTGCATTCTTTTAAGGCGTGTCACGAAGAAAAGCTGATCTCATTCTGGTTTTCACTGGATGGGCTTGAGGTAGTTCTTTAGATAAAAAGGAAACCTTTTCAGAAGAAAATCCTTCAGTAGATGAATAATTCTTTTTGGAAGGTAACGTGCATTGACAAAACATTGCCTTCTTGACAGCACTGTTGCGTCTGCTTAACGCAAAATCTTTAAATGATAATGAAACATTTCTTGTAGAAGTAAATCCAGGTCGATCAGGTCGCACACGTAATAATGTAATGACACCACATCTGATATAAAATTGCATTCAATGCCATACTATTGCACAAAGCAGTCTCACTGGGTGCCTCATACTTTCGGCCTTGTGCGGCATTGAAGTTAAGCTTAGAAAATCACTATTGCATCAAGCATTTACAGTCGTGCTTCCAGTATTGTATGGTGGATATCGGTTGAGGAAAGACCTTTGGCCTTACTTCTGATGCATCAGTGTGTTAGTGGAAATCGGAACTGAAGCTTTTTACTACATGTATTATAACTGTGGTTATATATATTTTTGGACGTGTGAAAATATTATTATCTTGTGTAAAAAAGTTTTACAGAATTGATGAATGTCTAAAATTTTCCACTCAGTTTATTAGTTAGCTGCTTAAGAAAAAGTCTAGCACTTTATGACAACAGTGACGCTTTCACTGCATGCAGGAGACAGTGAATATCGCCAGGAATATTTTGGCGATGGCAATCTTGATCTGCACCGTCTTCAATGGTCAGATCAGGTAGCAAGAATGAAAGAGTCAAGGTTTCCACGTCAAGTCTTATTCAGTGAGCTCACTTCAGGGAAAAGACCACGGGCTTGCCCTCTTCGAAGATACACAGGCCATCTCAAAACAGCACTGGACTTGGGCCATAATCGTTTGAAACACATGCATAACCGTATCAACTGGCGATGTTCCATCACCATCTGAACCAAAAAATCACTAGAAGAGAAAAGGTAGAAGACTAGCGACAAGAGATAAAGGCTCGACAAAATCAACCTCGTCCTTTACCAACATTACTATACAGCCAATGCCATCGGCTCTTCCATATATAAATTGATCAATTTAGTCATCAACGCCATTATCATAAAGGAAACTATCAGAAAAGGAGAAATTAAATTCTTGGATACGAGATAAAGCCGCCACTGACGACGGCTTGATTTCTGGAGATTTGTTAAATCCTTTTAATTAGAGTTTCACAGAGATCAGCTGCTTGAAACATAACGGTTATATACCGTTACTTGGAATGATGGAAAACTACCTATGTGCCAGTTATAAAAGACATTTAGAGTCTTTCCATAAGTAATTCAAATATAGTTTTAAAATCGTGTGTAAATTTCATAAAACTGGGTGAGTAGTGGTTCAAGTACTGAGTGGGGCATCAGTGAATATCCTTTGCCTTTCGGTACTAATTTTATGATCTGAAACGCCATTTTATCAATATAAATGGTGATCCCACGCTCTTCTCGTTCAGATTGCGGAGTGTGAGATTATCCCACTTTGTCTGCCAACGGACTTCTTCCAGTGGACACAAAATGATATTGTATAAAGCAGTATAAAAGGAAAAGATTAAAACCTATTTCTCTTTTTTTGTCTCTTTTCAATCACAGGATGCCGTAATGACAAGACGTGTCTCATTTCTGCCCCCCCCCCAGACGAACTGACATTTTAGTCTCAACCGAACAATTTGGTGCATCACACACGCACGTTACAGCTAATCACATAAATATATGTTTCGCTTTACTTTTTAAGTGATGTTTTGCTGTATATAAATATATAAAAATAACATGCATGTGATGAATTTTCACTTATTTTAAAAATTTGAAATATTCTACCGAATTTCGTAACAATTGATAACTCCCTTCCATAACAATTGGTAGTTCCCGGCGTGATTTGAATACGCTACGGTTACAAGAGGTTTGCTTTCATTTCATGCACGATGTGGACCAGTCATGAAAATAATATTGAAACTATGATTACTTTAAAACTCTAAGTTGATTTTACTCTTATTAGAAAGTAATATACTTAAAAATCAGCGAATCTTGATAAGTATGCATAAGTGAATAATATTTGCTATTCAATTTTATAAAAATGAAAAAATCAAATAAAAAGGAAAAAAGGTAGAGGCTTATTTTAAGGGAGGATTTAGATTTCAACTCTCTTTATAAATACTTTTAGATGCGCTTACGGAAAAAAACAAGAATACTCTTAAGCCGAGTGAAATTTGCAGTGAAACGCACATTTATTAAAATCACATAATATTTTTCGCAATATACAAATTTTACAAATATAGGCCTTGCATACAATTTTCTTTGTGCACCTCAAACTAACAAAGCAGGTTAACAGTTCTTTAAATATACAAATCTAGGTTCTCTTTAGAAAACAACAATTCATGTAAAACAAATGTTTTCCTTCACAACCAAGAAATCTTAACAACTTTCTTTTAGAGTAAAAATGGCCTCTTTCAAAATAAGAAACCTTTGCCACATTTTAGTCCATGACAATGAGTCTAAAATCCACTGATCCAGCATTGATTCTGACCCAGAATATATTTACATTTAAATTATACATATTATATTCCTACACTAGTCCTAATATTTTTTTACTAGATTAAGTCGGTATAATCCTTGGAGCAAGTGGATGTAGCATACTAGTTAACCTAATGTTCAATGTACCAAACAGCCCCAAACGCATAGTTTTGTTTACATTGTATTTCAAGAGAAAGTTTTGTCAGAAACTGTTTAAAATTAATTATATATACCGTTTATTGCCACTTCCGTTAAATATGAAGTGCCTTATCATCAAGCGCACATTACAGCATAAACACGGCACACATTTTGTCAAAGTGAAAAAGTTACTCACCAGAGTGAAGAACAAAAACGTTTTCAGGCAAAACCTTTGCAATTCACAACGCAGATGACTCAAACTTAAAGAAAAATGGCGGATTTTTTAATGCTCAAAACGAGGCTAACTGTAGCGTCATCAAGTGGTGGACATAGAAATTAAAGCAAGCGATTCAACCTACTCCATATACCAATCAACCTCTCTTTTAATGCAACCTAAGTTCTAAATCATATCTAACTTTCGTTAAGGGTAATTCTATTTGAAAATGTCGCTGATTCAAATTATAAAAATCACGTAAAATAGCGAGATTAACGTGAAGAAAACGAGAAAACCATTCACCTCTCGGAAGTGGATTTCTGTTACTTATATTATTTTCATTTCATTTAGGTCCAAGTAAGCCAAAAGATGTCAGTCCTGAATACTTGATTCCATTGTTGGATCGACTTTGTTGTTGCATTCCCATATCTATTCGCCGTAAATTGCAATGTAACTTTAAGAAATCAGAAGTGAGTATTGAGAAAATAAACATAAAATCATTTTAATTATTTGCTAACACATTGATTTATTTTATGTATGCTACTGATATTGTTCCAACGTAAGTATTGAGTTGTCAGAATTACATAAACCTTCATTATTATTTTTTATTATTAATTTTTCTTTCATCAACATTGTTATATCTTTATACCATTGCTCCTGTTGTTATATTCTACGACCGTAAAGCAGTATAAATCGCAAATAAGTGTTTTTCAACGATATTTTAACATACATCCCAGATCCAGTGATGGCATCTTAGCGGTTTGCGTGAACCGATTCTTAAAATTATAAAAGCTTAATAAACCGGTTGTTGGAGTATCCGAAAATATTTTTATATATTAATAGCCGATAGTCTAGGTAAAATGTTAATTACGCTCGTTCGTGCGCGCGTCTAGTGAAAAAAATATGTGAAATCTTCTAGTCATAAATTTAATAGGTCTTCCATTGTATCCTTGGAATGAAGCGATTCAGTTCGAATGTGGTTAAGAAACCATAATACAGCTGATGACACGAGTAAAAAAGTATCAATCTTCTGAACAGAAATATGATGAGAATATAATTTCAGTATAGAAATATCTTAATAAATAAATGTTTTCTATTAAACTATCAAAATGTTTTAAGTCTTTTTGATACTATAAAGTGATTTGTTTCCATTCTCAGATTGAAAAGAAAATTAGCAAAATAGGTTCCTAAAGATTACCTGCGGTTACTGGAAATTTAGTATGCCACCACTGCCCGTATCCTTGGGAGCATATCTGATATGGACAACGCCGTAGCCAAATCGGTAACCTATCGTTCATGTCAGACGGGCCACCAAGGAAAATATAAGCAAATTCAAATCTTGCTGTGGAGGCATTGTTTATTTCCGATCAATGGTACTTACCGCTCGTAGTAATTAAAACGTTTCAAGCATTACGATAAAAATCTACAATAAAGATAAAAATAACTACGAGTAAATAATAATAATTGTTCTGTATAATATGCTGTATTTTTTGTCTGCAAATTTTGCTGCCCTATAGTTATTTCCCTTGCATTGACGAATTGTGAAAATTTTCTAACTGTAATGTTACAAAGACTAATAAGAAAACGAAACTAAGTCTCTCATACATTAAATTATTATCTATTTCCGGATTTCGTCAATTAATATCAGCGTAAGAGTCTGTGGCTTGAGAACGCGAATCTTCTTGATAGTGTCTGAGGAACTCTTGCTTTTTTCCTTCTCGGATGGGGAGCTTATATATCTTTCTGGAATCCGGTTGTCCCACATGTGCACATCCTAAGCGCATTTGAGTCGGCCACCTGTTTACATGTTAGGGGCAACCAATGACATCCTGTGAGGAACGATTCTGAACCTGGCGGCTGGGAGGTTACCTTCCAGGATTCCTCTGATGCTCTAGTGCGATACTTAGTGAAAAGTTTACCGATCAACTCCTCTTAGAACAAAAGTTCCTTATTGACATTAAATTCGATTCAGACCATCTGCTATTTCCTGGTGTGAATTACATACTAAATTTAGAGTAACACTCACTGTATTCACATTACTATTTTTTAAAAAGTAATAATTAATAATTATCTTTTAGGATTGGCCCATTATATATTGGGGACACCACAGATCAACTCCTCTTAGAACAGCGGTTCCTTATTGACATTAAATTCGATTCAGACCATCTGCTATTTCCTGGTGTGAATTACATACTAAATTTAGAGTAACACTCACTGTATTCACATTACTATTTTTAAAAAAGTAATAATTAATAATTATCTTTTAGAATTGGCCCATTATATATTGGGGACACCACAGATCAACTCCTCTTAGAACAGAGGTTCCTTATTGACATTAAATTCGATTCAGACCTTCCGTTCTGATGTTAATCCCGTTCTGCATAATAATATTGGCAGGCATCCATCTATCTCGTGAGACAATAATAGCACCCTGGTTGGTCAAGATCATTCCTGATGACAGCAGCGTATTGTACTCTCACCGAGTGGTGAAACTTGGAGGGACTCCTCTAGCAGTGGTCGATAGGGGACGGAAGCCTTGCATTACCCAGACAACAACGCCCCCTACCAAACCGCCAAAACTGTAGAGATCAAATGGCAGTAAGAATTTAAAAAATATGCCGTTAGTCATGAACGCTTGAGTAAACGACGAGTATAGAATGGAACGTCGAAAATATTGTTAAACTACCGCGCGACCTACCCGGCGACAAACATAATCAGTGCGGCAGTGGCATATATTGTTTGCAAAAATACTTTCTTCTTTAATTACAGCGTTCCCAGTAAAAAACGGCAAATTTATTATCATTGTTTTATCTTTCAGCAATAATTGACCTTGAATAACCTTGAATAAATTTCTTGAATATTCATGACCTTGAATAATTATTCGACTCTTAATTACTTAACCCTGAATGGTCCTTTTATGATTGACTAATCGCTAATAGTAGGCCCGGTGGAGTAATGGTAGCGGCTCGGATTGAGGAATCGGAGTGCCGAGTTCGAATTCCAGTCGAATCAATTACATTCACTTACGTGTTAATACTCTTGAGAAAGGTATAAATCCTCTTCTTCTCCCTGCCTCCCCAGCTATGGGTAAATAGCAGGACAGACTGGGTTCTATAGCCTTGGGTGGCAACTGGTCTACCTCAGAAAGAAATGGCAACCTACTGCGGGAAAATATCTGCCTCGTCAGTCATGTTTCGAAAGATACATGATCGCCTATGCGTGTATCACGCATGGCACATAATTGACTGAATTGCTACTCGATCTTGTGACTCGTTATTTAAAGGTTATTTACAGACGGCTTTCATTCTGCCCTTCTCGTATGGCTAAACAACTCACTTAATTTGAACGTCAAGCTGTCGTACTTTTCAAAGAAGATCATCCGACTTGGGGATTCCCGAAATGTGCAGAAATTCTTCCTGAATTTTTTAGTCATATCAGTCGTCACCAGTTTTCAACGGTTGTCTCACGTCTTTCTGAATTTACCGCTTTTTTACTGAGCACCCAGTAGATAAGGAGAAAACAAACAAAAGAAGACGAACCCCACCGCAAAAAAAAAAAAACGGCACTTTTGAAAAAGTGATACCTGCGCCATCATCTGAATAAGCGTCCATATTTAGAGGAAACAGTAACAAAAATCATTGTCTTTCATCCTCATAATTTTTACTCATTCTTTTTCTTTCAAGACTTCTTTTTCACGTTGGATATCCAACCAAGCTTTTCCATTTCCCCTCGTCGTACTATATTTTAATGGATCGTTTGCGACTTTTCAGCGGTTCTATTGGCAACAAAAATTGTTCAACAGGTTTTTGCGTTCTCAATCATATCTGGAACCTCGAAATGTGGTGTAATGGTTAGCAAGCGTGTCTTGCAAGAACAATTACGACTGAGTATTGAGTTCGATCACCATTGGGTATCCCATGCTTTAGGTCTTGTGTCATATTTAAGTTACGCTTAGAAAATCACCGTATTCCAGTGCACTAGACTCGTCCTTTAGTGTAAGTAGGACTCGTCTTTCGGCAGACCCGCTTCTATATCTCTTCAACTCACTCAGCGCATGTATCCTTATATCTCCAATGTCAGCTCACTGTCTTTTTCTTTGATCACACGAGAAATCTTTTTACCGGTCAGGACCTTTATCAGGTGGCCAGTGCTACTTTTTGTTACTTGTGACTTTCGGATTTTCCACGCTTTTGCCAATTCGTTTTCATTTTTTTTTATCCCTTAGGTTTTTAGTTTTTATAGTCCGACCTTGAAACCCGCCCAAGAAAAACGATACACGCTATCAAGTATCAAATGTAGCTTATACCCAGCTAGCGTAACAATCTTTTCGTTCTGTTTGTTGGAAGCAAAATAAGATTCATTTCTTAATAATAAAAAAAAACAACACTCAACACTGCTTTTACCCAACATTTTAATATTATGCGTATTTATAAGAAAATATCATCTTGTTTTTAACAAAACGTTTTAGCCGCTTTATTCTTTGACCTCTTTCAGTTGCATAGCCCACAGGCTAGAATTCTGCAATGAAATTAAATCTAATTGACTGATTTCTGTTTCATGGTTTATCAACACCCCGTGGGTTATTTAAAACAGAAAAATATTTTTGATGATAAGAATAATTCTTTTTTTTTTTTGAGAGAGAGAGAGAGAGAGTATTGTATTAACAATGTTTGTGAAAATAACAATGACGACTTTTCCAGATGAAAGTCCTACTATTTAACCCATAACTGGGAGGAGTAGATGGATTCATATCTTTCTTACTAATGTAACGAACCTAGCCGGACTTCAAACTCGGCTCTCCGATTTCTTATTCCGAGCAGCTATCCACAGGCACATTCAAACCAATCTGGAGTAAGTCGAAAAATAAACCAGGTGAAACGCAGTGAAAAAGAAAACAATAAATAAAACTAGTAAAAGAAAAAGCACAAATATACTCTATTTTAATAGCAGGCATTCAACTACGGGAAAGATATTACTTCGTAAAAAGTCAATTATAAATGAAAATATATATTATCAATGCATATCGAATATTAACACTTACTGTTCTATTTTGTTTTAATAGCGAATATCCATCCCGAAGAATGACGTTACTTCAAAAAAAGATGAGATCCAAGTAACAGTAGATGGTTCTCTGTCTCTAAATATTACGAAAAATCAAAATGACGCCCCTACGAGATTTGCTTTTGCCAATGTGGCATTTCATTCTGACGCTAGAGCCGTCGACAAGAGATGCGCGTAAGACGGTTACCTCCCCTTAATTTTCAACACATTCTGATCGTCATTTTGGGTGATGCAGTTTCACAAGTGTGTCAGGTTACAAATGAAAGTAAAAATTGGAAAAGAAATAAGCAGACAATGATGAACAACAAAACATTTGTAAGAACAAGAAACTGAATGTCTTGAAGAAGGACAGAATTTCCCAAGTGAAACTAAAGTAAAATTAACTTCATTTGATCAGACGAGCCATTACGTATTTACACTCACTTGTATTTTTGTATAGAAAATAATTTTTGAGAAGATAATATTCATTTCGCAGAAACAAAAATGATTATATATTATATTATCTATGTATATATAGTTGTGCCAGTACGAAGTCGCAAGTCATCGTGATGAAAGATTTGAGCGAATTGTCCTTATTCAAACTGGTGATCTCACCAGATTATGCACTCTTTTTCTCAGAAACTGTCCGCCCAGCATAGTCAGTCAGTCAAGTGTCATACGTGATACACGCTTGGGCGAGCATGTCTCTTTTGATCCATGACTGACTAGACAGAAGATTCCCTGCGGTAGGTTGCTGTTTCTTTCTGCGATAGACTTATTGCCGACGAAGACTACAGGACCCAGTCTGTCCTGTAATTCAAGAGATTTGGGAGAAGAGATGGTTTCATACCTTTTCCAATGGGTATTTGCGCGTAAGTGAATATAACGAACCCAACCGGAATTCGAGCTCAGCTTACCGATTTTCTGCCGTTATCCATTACACCCTACCTCACATCCCCGCTCAGCATAGTTGAAGTATAAACCACAGTTAGGATTTGTGAGTGTTGAATACGCACAAAATGTGTCTGAGCAGGTGTCTGTAACAGGGATTTGTTAGCCATCTTAGTAGAAAGTCATACTTGGATACGAGAAGCCAGCCATACGTGTATATATGTAAGAAAAACCTGAAAATGCTGTTTGACGTTTAGTAAAAAAAAAAGCGGTTATCATGGTCGTTTATCAATGTATATCAATCATTATTTTATAGAATAAATTTAATTATTTTCTCTCACATTTTGTTAACTGTTGATATTTATACTTTGAAAATTCTACAAACGCAGGAATGTCCCAAACATTTAGCAGATACGATTGCTTCATATTATTTTCATACATGATGTGGGGCAACTTAATCTAGTCACAAAGGTGCTTTAATTTAGAATGCCCGAAAAACACCGAGAAGCACTTAAATACAGGTACATAAATACAGGTACATAAATGCTAAAAAATTGGCACAAAGCGTGAGATGCCAGTATTCATAGTTTAAATTTGAAAAAATAATAAACTAAAACGAATCGACCAAAAACGTCTGAAAAAGAATTTTACGCCAACAAAAGGATCTGAATCAGTTGGAAATTCTCCATTTCTCACCACTAAAAACAATTAAATAAGCTGACAGCAATGACTAAAATCAATAAAACTAAAAACAAGCTACTAAAAACAGATAAATAGGCTGATAGAAATGACCCTAATCAATAAAACTAAAAACAAGCTACTAAAAACAGATAAATAGGCTGATAGAAATGACCCTAATCAATAAAACTAAAAACAAGCTACTAAAAACAGATAAATAGGCTGATAGAAATGACCCTAATCAATAAAACTAAAATCAAGGTACTAAAAACAGATAAATAGGCTGATAGAAATGACCCTAATCAATAAAACTAAAAACAAGCTACTAAAAACAGATAAATAGGCTGATAGAAATGACCCTAATCAATAAAACTAAAATCAAGCTACTAAAAACAGATAAATAGGCTGATAGAAATGACCCTAATCAATAAAACTAAAATCAAGGTACTAAAAACAGATAAATAGGCTGATAGAAATGACCCAAATCAATAAAACAAAAAACTAGAAGTTACTAAAAGAAATCGAAAAACAAAAGCCACCAAAAACAATAAGAATAGATAAAAGACACTAATAACAATTAAATAGGCTGACAGGAACGACTGAAAGCAGTTAAAGAGGCTGACAGAAGCGACTTTAGTGATTAGCAACATCAATAATTAAATGCTTAAGGTTTCCTACGGGAACATTTAATAGTGCATGAAATAAAGGTGGTGAAGAAGAGTACATGCACTAAATAAATGACCAAGTGATTTGCAATGCAAGATAACATTTATTAAAACAAAATTAACAAAAGAAAGTTTAAAACAAGAGTTTCTTTTGTTAGACGTAAATTGTATACACAACGAAGTATTCATTAATATGTTATAGTGGGAACTTACTGTGTTGGTGTGTTTTAGTGAGATGCCTTCACAGCCCTTGTAACTTCAGCATGAAAAGTTCATGTCATCAGTTCGAAAGAGGGAAAACCCGGAAAAAGAAAGTTACTTTAGGGTTCACGCGTTTTTATATTCGTAAGCTGCTGCTGGTATGAATTTTATTTTAGAGTTGCTACTGCTACTATGCTTAAGCTGCTGATACTATCTTTAATGTTACAACACGACTAAAAACAATAAAACTAAAAACTAGAACCTACTAAAACCAATAAAAGAAGAAACAGAAGCTACTTGTAGTGAGAAGACGAACACAGGTATAATTTATCTGAAGCTTTATTCGACTTAGAATGTAGTGTGTTTGAGGTGACTTAAATACAGAATACGTATAAGGGGCAATAATCCATACCACACTACTAAAAACAATAAATAATGCTACAAGATGCAGTTCAAGATTTGATATTAAAATCGCAGTGACTTATGTCCAAACGACAAACACTCACCATATTCCAACGTAGAAATAATTTAAACAGCAACACAGCAAGAAATGACGGCATTTACATAATAATAATAATAATAATAATAATAATAATAATAATAATAATAATAATAATCAATAAAGTCTACAAAATCTTGCATATTTCATTTTAAAATATCGGGAAAAGACTTTTCCCAGCAAGTTAAGGCGGCCATCTTTACTGGAAGCAGTCACCAAGGTTGTCACTTTTATCATTGACAGAGGTGATACATTTTATTAGTGGAGCAGAAAGCAGGGTTAAGTGTAGTACCATCTATAGGCAGAGATCACACGACACCCGGAAACATTATACTGCCAGCAATCAACGACAGCAAAATTAGGATTTCGAAACAAAAACGTTAGTACTCAACTTCAGTTTACAGTACACTGTGCGTTTATACAGGAATTTAACATATCAGAATGTGAGATGACTATTTTCGATACTGACTTTCTGAAAAAATGCAACCTTTCAATATAAAAGTATAAAATCTGTCAATGTAAAAGAATATACGTGAAAACAGATTTTACCGTGACAGGGACCAAATCAAACTACACATCAACAGGACTCACTACAGCTATTTAATCTTAAAATAAGTTCTCGAAGTTACTGCACCTTTTCCATAGATTTCACCACAGGGAAGTGATTAAAAATCTCACGAAAAAACATTATATATAAAAACTAAAATCCACCCAATGCATTCAAAAACTACATAGTCTGGATCCACCCAAATTAAGATTGCAAAAGAAAAATTCGAACACATATTACAAAAAGAAGTGTCTAGTCATCACTCTTAAATATGGTCCCTAAACCAAACACTTTAGATTGGCATACGTGTGGAGAGTTTGTAAATTGAACGTTATAACTAATCCAGATGAATATCCATCAATGATTTTATTCTGGATTTACAACGTACAAGTATATTTTATAAAATGCATCTGATTAATTAAGAAGTAACTAGATCGAATTTAATCAATTATTTTCATATACAAAGAGCTGAAGAAGATATCCGAAAATATCTGTTAGAACTATTAACTTATCTTCGGAAAATCAAGTTTAAAAATATTACATTTAATGCTGCAGCGACAACAACCTTTAGGAATGCAAAAGAATCTCCTTAGAGGATTACGAAATGGCAAGTTTTTACTAACAGACACGTCATATCAAATATTAAGTGCAGAGAACAGCAAAAGAGAAAATGACACTTTTTCAGCTAAACAAGATACATAATAATAATAATAATAATAATAATAATAATAATAATAATAATAAAATAAAATAAAAATAGAGCACATTCTAACGGGAATTGTCCGCCATCTCTCAAAGAGTTAAACACACTAAGCATAAACTACAAGAAATCAATGCGTGGTCACCAGTAAGAGGAAGAGCCTGAAATGCGATTTGCAGGCCGGGAACACTAGAATCAAGCAGACACAGAAGTTTAAATATCTGGGAAGCGTCTTGTAAGTACAACACTGAGATCCGTAGACGTATTGGGATGGCCAAGGACACATTCCAAAAGCTGGGCAGAATATTGCGAGACAGGAGGATTTCTTTGGTAACGAAGAAAAGAATACTGAGCTGTTACGTGACATCTGTTCTTCTTTACGGCACCGAATGTTGGATGATTTCCTCAAGGATGAGGAAGAGACTCGAGGCGACGGATATGTGGTTCTACAGAAGGATGCTGAGGATATCATGGACCGAGCGGGTGAGCAACGATGAGGTTTTAGATAGGTTACAAACAAAGAGAAGAGTTATACTTAATATCAGAAAGAGGCAGCTGAAGTTTCTGGGACGCATAATGAGGAAGGAGGGCTTGGAGAATCTCGGGTCAAATAGAGGGAAAGAGAGACAAGGGAAAGCTGGGCGTGGCATACCTGACGAGCTTGAGCAGATGGCTGACAGAACGTGGTCTGGAGGAGGAAGCAGAGGGAAGGAGGTTGCTGAGAGCTGCAAGGGATAGGAAGAGGTGGAGAGCTATGATCGCCTACATCCTGAAATGATATGGCACATAAAAAAAGAAAGAAAAGTAACATTAAAGATAGTAGCAGCTACTGCTACTATCTTTAATGTCACTACATTATCTCCTTTCAAGTAAGATAGTTGTACAACAATCCCAAGAAAGAGAATTTCTATTATGTTAGGTAAGAACAGAGTTTCTTAGGCCATCTAATATGACGACCGCTCTTTGAAGTTCTAGATTGTCTCTACTTGGCAGTTTCTAATGGATCGTCACCGTTTTAACCGGATAATGAAAATATTCTCTAGTCTATTATTAATCACAACTGTGAAATGTTTCTCTACACGTTATACTACGTTGTAAGGACCTCTGTAAGCTGGTTGTAAGGGATGTTTGGTTGCATTGTATTTTATTAGCACAAATTTGCAGTTTTTGAGTGATTCCGGCCCATATGTTACATGGGTTGATTGTCTAGGATGTTACTTGAGACATCTTTAATCTCAACATATCTATAAATGAAGTAGGGTCCAAGAGTGATACATTTGGTTTGATTATTAACTCACCTGGTAGACGTAAAGGTGTGCAATATACAAGTTCGGCTGCAGAATATTGTGAATCAGATTTTACAGCTGTTCATAGCCCTAAAAGAATTAACGGAATATTCTGAAGCCAGGAAGTATAGTTCATTGTTGTTTTCAGGGATTCCTTCAGAGAACGTTGAAAATATTCTATCATGCCGTTAGCTTCAGGATGGTAAGCAGTAGTACGAATTCTAATTGTACCAAGCAGGTCGGTTAGGGAAGCGAAAAGTGAGGATTCAAATTGTGTTCCTGTATCAGTGGTGATGGTAGTAGGAACACCAATCTGCTGACCCAACCGGTTATAAAACCCCGTGCAACTGATTTCACACTGATATCAGTAAGGGGGATTATTTCAGGACAACGGGTGAATCTATCAATGCAGGTGAGGATATAGTAATATTCATGACAGGGAAGGAATGGTTTGGTGAAGTCGATATGGACATGGTCAAATCGAGTATCAGGAACGGGAAAAAATTAGGAGCTGATTTAGTGTGCCTCCCTATTTTGGCTTTTTGACACGGTACACAATGACGTGTCCAATCACTCGTATCCTTGTTGATTCTGGGCCAGATACATTTTTTTACTAATTAACCTGCAGGTCGCTTTTATACCTGGGTGTGATACTGAGTGTAGAATGTCGAATAGTTGCTTACGGAGGTTTTCGGAATAAACGGCTGCAAATTTTCCGTAGAAATGTCGCAAATAGTTTCGCCATTGACAGGTGTTCTTTAAGGACAAAAGAAAAAGAACTGTGACATAATTTTTTTTGAAGATGTGTTGTCAGGTTTTAATTTGGCAAAGGAAAAGTTAGCCAATGTTAGTAACCTCACTTTTTCCAATCTTGAAGCCGAGTTATCCTTGGCAGTAGATGCCTCGAATTTTACCATTGAAGCGGTCTTGCAACAACGGGAATCAGATGAATGGTTACCCGTGTTTTTCTTCTCAAAGAAATTATCAGAAACCGCTACTCAGTACAACTCTTTCGGACGAGAGTTAATGGCAGTGTACTGTGCCATCCAACACTTCCAACATTTCTTGGAAAATAGATCTTTTCACGGGCTCGTGGACCATAAACCTTTACTCGTAGCAATCAAGGCGAAGTCGGATAACTATTCTTCCCGGGAACTTAGGCACCTCGACGTGGTGTGGGAACAAGCTTATCTTGCTAGATCAATCACAATTGAGTAGTGACTTCGATCCCCACTGGTTGTTCTATACATTCGGCCTTGTGTCGCATCTAAGCTACGCTTAGTAAATCGCTATATATATATATATATATATATATATATATATATATATATATATATATATATATATATATATATATATGTATATATATATATATATATTAACAATCAACAAATATTCCTTCTTTGTTAAATCTGAAATCTGAATCTTCCCAACAAATATGGCTCTGGAGGTGGGGAATTTGTACGATGCTATTCGACGTAGTCCAAGTGTAAAATTATACACACACTTTTTCATCCATAGTATGCTAATAGTTGGTATTTACACTTTTCGGATTCGCAAATTCTACAATCGTAGGAATCTACTGTGGATTAAATAGTTTTTAGCACTATTTTCCTACGTAGGGTGGGGTGACGCGGTGTAGTCACAGAGGAATTTTAAACTAGAATAACAGTTTAGACTTGAATGGGTTAAGATTGTAGAGATCGGGGAAGTATCCTCTTTGGAGTCGGTTCCATAAAGCAGCGGTTCGTTGAAGGACAACTAAAAAGATTAAGTATTTAAAGGAGACACTACAAAAAAAGAAAAAAGAATTCGACAATAAAATTATTTTAAACTTAGTGAATATAGTATGAATAAACAAGCAATATTTTAAGGAAAATATGCAAAAAAATAAGTAACAGTAATATACAAGAAAAAAGCGCAAAGAAAAAATAAACTAAAAAATAAGCAAAATAAATAATCAAGGGTAATATTCAAGAAAATCGCTCAAAGAAAAAATCAACCAAATAATAAGCAAAAAAAAGGAAGTATTATATGCAAGAACATAGCGCATAAGAAAAATAAGCAAAAAATAAGCAAGACTAATATGCAAGAAAATGGCGCAAAGGAAAAATAAGCAAAAAAAGCAAGACTAATATTTAAGACAATAGCGCAAGAGAAAAATAAGCAAAAAAAAAAAACCCAGAAAAAATAAGCAAGAGTAATACGCAAGAAAATAGCGCAATGGAAAAATAAGCAAAAAAAAGTGTTATGGGAACCTACCCATAATAATAATGGACTATCCCGTACTCCATAAATACTGCGCCTCAAGGAGAGTCAGAGAGTGACAGAGTGGGTGACAGTGTGAGTCAGAGTTCTGAGTAAGTCAGAGACAGTCGCGTGCAGACGATTACTGTAAGACATTGGAATAGTGATACTGGTCGAGACAACATAGTTCTCTCTAACCTAACCTGATTGTTACTTCTACTCTTTTGTACATATTCTATTTGTAATATATATCTGTGTTATTCCATACCTGTGTTCGAGTTATTTTTCATTGGTTCTACCTTGGTTTATCACCGTGGTACAAGGAACCTGGACCATAACAGTGGCGACGAGGTGACCCTTAAAGGACATAAGAACTCTATTCGCGGAGGACATACTTTTTTGCTATACGTCGCACATAACAAGTGGCGACTTGGAAAACCTCAAAAGAAAAACAAATTCTTTACGCAAAGAACATACCTTTTTTTTTTACTATCCGTCGCACATAACAGTGGCCTACGAGTAAACTCTAAAAAAAAAAAAAAAAAAATACAAGTTCTACGCAAGATTCTAAAAAAAAAAAACTAGTTCTACACGAACACACACACACACACAAAAATTTTTTTTGTTTAAATCTACCAATCGTCTGTTCATTGAATATTGTTGCTATATGTGGTCTCCTACTATATACCTTGAGATTCTTGATAAAATTCTCTGTAATGTAATCGAACCTGACCTGGCATCTCGACTTCAGTCACTTTCTCATCACCGTGACGTGGCTTCCCTCTGTCTTTTCGCGTTAACTCAAACACTGGTATAAACTAAAATAATGTTCGAAGAAATAAAAATATATTGAATTAAAAAATAAAGTTCAACAGCGTTTACTCCTGGCTAAGGATCGTTGATTAATTTGAAACTTTTAAAACGATTCATTCTATATTCGACATCGTCACTTGAAAAGACACTAGAAGTGTTGAAACAAAATGGCTACTTTTGTCGTGATTTTATAACATATTTATGTTGTAATATTCAAATAAATAATTATATCTGCTCTACTCTGTATTGAGCACTCTTTAAAGAATATTAATTGTTGGTTATTGGATCTCACTCCGTATATACCAATCCTAAACTTGTATATATATATATATATATATATATATATATATATATATGTATATATATATGTATATATATATATATATACATATGTATATATATATATATGTGTGCGTGTGTGTGTATGTATGTGTGTGTAAAATGTATGATAAAGTGGAAAAGTCATCTTGTGACCCGTTTCGTCCTTTAGGACTTCATCAGACTGAAACGCGTCACAAAAATATTTTTTCAGTTGGTTATACATTTTTCCCCAATCAATATTGTTTTTGATATATAAAAATGTCATTGTCTTATATATATATATATATATATATAAATGAAATAAATCCTAAAGAGCCAGGAACAACCTACCTAGCTTTCACCTAAACGGATCTTCAGGGTAAGCTGGTTAAAAAGGAAATGAAATAAAACAGTATTTATTGATAAAACCACTGAAAACTAATTAGGATAAAACCTCATGACAGAAGAAAATAGAGACAGAGAGAAAAAAAACTAAAACAAAACAAAAAAAATAGAGCCTCTATTCCAATAACCAGGATTTCCTATGCCTACACCTATTTAAAATCTAAGATATTTGATTTAATAAATGAGTAGGTTCATCGGAGGTGGCTATTGCTAATTTTTCTCCATACATAATAAGCAACACTTGTCCCCTGCTTTTTACTTATGGCATATATATATATATATATATATATATATATATATATATATATATATAGATATGTATGTGTGTGTGTATATATGTATATATGGTCTGAAAATCATTTGAAGACTGAAACTGACAGTCACCATGGAGTGTTGTTTTTTTTTTTCACACTGTCTATACAACGCGCTCTAGTTGATACTAAATACTTTTTCTTACAAATATAGAACACTTTTAACAATATACATTTTAAACAATATATACATAATATAGATTTACCTGAAGTATCGAAGACATTCCGATATGCATTTTGACTGAATGTAACATGTATGTTCTAATAATGATTTCACTTAAATAATAACAGTATTTCTATAAAATGAAATTTAACATCTTTATTTAGTTATTTTACAGATTTGTTATGGTTTTGAAACTGTTCCATAACGATCTCTTCTCAAATCCCTTTTCGCCGTTTATCAAAGTAATTGTGGCATTTTTAACCAATGCTGAATTTTTATTTCGATTAATCCAAGTGTAATTTCGAATTTAATCGTAACCATCTCTCATTTGTGAAAGAATGTTCGAGGTCGTTTTAGGCTGGCAATACTCGCAGTAGCAAACATAGACAGGCTTAGACTTATAAATAACCGTTGTGCAAGAACCGGTGTGGCAATTTTCCTCCTTGCAGCGTTTTATGCAAGCTTCCTCAGTTCCAGGGCATTCCAGCAAAACCTGGGCCTCTACAAAAGTGAATAGTAAAAAGGGCTAAACAAACGGAAGCTGAATTAAAAATAAAACAAAAAAATATAAAAAAACAAAACAATCTAGCTATGTTCATATATATACATATATGCGCCTGAAATATATTGTGTACTTACCCTATAAATATAGCATACCTTAAAAATATATTTTATCATATACATATTGTTATGGGAACTTAACCATAATAATAATGAACTATTCCGGACATTATAAATACTGCGGCTCAAGAGGGAGCAGAGAGGATTAATTGTAAGATCAGAGTTAAAGATTATGGCCAAGATCCTGCAGGAGCGTTTTCAGTCAGTTGCCGAGTCTCTGTTGGGACCTGAGCAGACTTGTTCTGCGAGGGGCCGAACAATTCAGAGCAACCTGCATTTGATCCGCACGATCCTAGGGGGAGTAAAAGACGACGAAGAAGCCGCGCTGGTCAATTTGGATCAGTCCAAGGCATTTGATAGGGTGGACCATCGCTACCTTGCTACTGTCCTGCAGGCCGCCGGATTCGCACCCGACTTCTGCCCTGGATCAGCCTCCTGTATCGCTCCCCCAGTGCTGTGGTACAGGTGAACGGAAAGTTGTCGGACGCTTTTGTTCTGTCGAGGTCGGTTCGTCAGGGTTGTCCGCTGTCGCCTCTCCTTTATGCTTTGGCGTTGGAGCCTCTCCTTCGCCGGCTGAAGGACGAGACGTGCAGTCCAGCCCTACGCGGGATCGCCGTTCCTGGAGGGTCTCGAGCCAGGGTTTCCGCGTACGCCGATGACGTATCTGCTTTCGTGTCGTTCCGCAGCGACATTGAGGCGGTACAGAAGGCGCTTGATCGGTACGATAAGGTGACAGGGGCCAAGATAAACCGCGACAAGTCGTCCGGCTTGCGGTTAGGTGCCTGGAAGGGGCGTGATCTTCCAGGTCGCTTCGGTTGGACGGACGGTCCTGTCCGCATTCTTGGAGTGTGGTTTGGACCCGACCTCCAGCTGGAGAAGAATTGGTCAGAAGTACTAGCAAAGATCGGTTCTGCCGGCAAGACTTGGAATCGACGGAGGTGGTCCGTGAAGGGCAGGGCAGAGGTGTGTGTTACATACATTTTCCCCTTGGTTCTTTATCGATTGTCAGTACTTCCTCTCTGTAAGGCCCACAGGAAGGCGCTCGAGCGATCGCTATCCTCCATTTTATGGAGGGGATGCGGTAACAGGGTCGACAGACGAGTCTGCACTAAAGGTCCGTGTCATGGGGGGCTGGGAATGCCACACTAGGTGAGTCACATCCGTGCCTCTCGGTTGGCTTTCCTACGCCGCGCATTGACTAGAGGAGATCCGATTCTGGAGGGGATTGTTAGGGACGCGTTCCCTCACCTTACCATCAGACCCCCAATCTCGAGGGTTGAGCGCCGTCGTAAACCCCGGGATCAATCGCTTTTCCTCCGCGAGTGTCGGCCAGCCTTGAATGCTATTCCGCGGTCCAGTGACCTGTCACGGCATAGGAAAGTCTTCTATCTGGGATTAGTAGAGGGGCCCGCGAAGGATTCTTTACGTGATACGCTCTGCTTTTCGGAAGAGGAGTATCGCTCCTACTGGTCTTGGGCGCCAGCGGCGGATTATCTCAGTAACCATGAGTTTTCGCTTACCTGGCGATGGGGTCGGAATCGGCTGCCTCTCAACGACAAGGCTTTCATATGGGGCTTGGCGGATTTGCCAGACTGTGAACGGTGTGACCTTGGTTTAGAAGAAACGGCTGCGCACGCCTTCTACCATTGCCCCCGGGTCCGCCCCTTATGGAACCATGTCGGCGAGCTGACGGCTCGTCTCGCTCCCGAAGAACTCGTGTCCATTGATCGCGCATACGCGTGTGACAATGTGTCGCCCCCGTATTCCGGGGTGAAACGAATGGTGTTTCTGACACTGCTAGCCACGGCTAGAATGGTGATATGGACGACGCGCATGGAGGAAGTCTTGCGTGGCAATCGTCTTTCGCATCAGGATCTAATCCGATTCTTTGGGCATCAGCTCAGGATGAAGATTAGAACTGATTGGAACTGATCGAAAACGATTGCATTCGACAGTCTTCAGCGAAAGGTGGGTAAAAGAGGCGAGCTTGGTTCATTTGAACGGGGCTAGCCTTGATTTTCTTTTCTAGGTCAACCTAAGTCACATCGGGGTGGTTTCCTGTGGACCCCCACCCCCTGGTTAGGCTAGACAAGCTTAAGTGTACCTAGTTAATGTGAGTAAGTGTGTTACTAACCTGTTCCCGGTTATCTCTTTAGTTATGATCCAAGTCGAGATTCCCATCCCCCCAGTTTGTTTTTGGTCCCCGTTTTTTATCTCGACTGGGTCAGCCCTTTTATTTCCGCATGTCCGTGTTATTTTATCTCTTTCCCACTCCCTTAGCGAGAGTGCTTCTTGATTTTGTCCTCTGGGCAGAATACAGCGGACTCTCTATTTTGAGGGTTGGACGGGCCCTACTAACATAAATTATGTTTAGTTTAAATATTTGTTGAATTTCTTAGTTTGTTATTGGGTTCATCTCCCTCCCCTTTTCATCTTTTCATTATTAGAATTTTAATGTATTTTATTATCATCAAATTTTTATGGTGTGGGGCGCGTTTTTGTAGGTTCCCCTGGTGTGGATGTGGTATTATGGTGGATGAAGGTTTGAATGGCGACGGATGAGTTCTTGTGGTGAATGGGTTAATTGTAATGTATGAATGGGTTGCTAATCTGATTAGCTAGGTATAGGATAGTAAGTTATGACCAGCCTTTATCCCTCCCCTTTTTCGGCCTTGTGCCACATTTGTCGTATTATTCAACAATAAATATTGGATTAATTATAAGAATTTTTGTATTCTTGCCATTTCCTCGCTTTCCAGTTCGTGTTGGACGATTTTTGACCGGTGAACCTGTTTTTTTGGCTGGAAGGACTTCGTTTGTTTTGAAGAGCTTTGTTTTGACTTTGAAAAGTGTTTCCTTAAGTTAAGTTATTTGTTAAGTTTTTATTTTCCTTTATTTTATTTCTTTTGTTTGAATTTATTTTTTCTTGGCTTCGGCCAACATTTTTTATTTTTTTTTAGTCCGGTTTGACTAAGTCTTACCGGCTTTTTATTTTCTGTTTATTTGTTTTCAGTTCTCGTTTTTAAGTACAGTTTAAGAAAAGAAAAAGAAAGAAAGTTTTGTTTTAATTTTCCCTCCTTTTTAGTTTATAACCTCCCCCGTTGTTATTTTCAATTTAATTAGCGACTTCGGTCGCAATCCTTTCATTTTTTAGTTTCTAACCTTTGTATTTTTCTATTTAATTTATTTCTTTAGCGGCTTCGGCCGCAAACCTTTATTTTTTAGTTTGGTTTGACTAGTTTCAAACCCGACTTTTTATTTCTTTTCTTTTTCTTTCTGTTTTTTAATTGACTAAAAACGAGAGGAGTTTATTTATTGTTTTTCTTTTATTTTCGGCTGCCTTCGGGCACCATTTTTATTTTTTTTAAAGTCTTACGAGACTATTTAATTTATAGTTTTCTTTTATTTGATCTAGTTTGTTTTTATTTTTCTAATTTGGGTAAACTTTTAGTTTTCCCAGTTTATTTATTTAATAGCCTTTGTTTTTATTTATTGTTTTAATTGACTTTTATTTTTACTTAGCTCTTGCCTTATTTTTTTCTCCCTATACCAACTCCTTGGCCAACTCCTTGCCTCTTTCAACATTTGAGGCCAGCTTTTCTTTTTTAAAAAATGGCTGACGGAATGAGTCGGTCAGCTGTTAAAAAAGACCTCTTTGGGGCGGCTGCTAAAGCTGACACCCCAGATAAAATGAAAAACAAAAAACGGGGAAAAGCTTCCCCAAATAAACCAGACCAGGCCAGTGCTAAAATCACTAGCAACTCGGACAAGGAAGAGGCCATGCAGGTCTCAAACACAAGTCCGAAAGAGAAGGTGCCGAAGGAGGCACAAACCAAGTCAACAGCCAGGAATCGCCCTCTTGCTGGAAGTCCCCCCCTAGTTGTATCGTGAATATTGCGGAGTTCTTGGAAAAGGCTAAGGATTACGCTCATCTTGTAAATAAAGATGGCCTCCTTAAAGACGTCCAAGAACTGAAGGTATTCGAACAGAGAATGGTGGCGGTCTTCGCGGTCGACAAGCGTACGCGCAAAATTTGTCGCTCCACGAAAGACACAATGATCAAATCACTTTTGTCCCTGGGGATAAAACCCCAAAGAGTTATAAAAGGAGTAAAATTTTTCATGTCGGATGTACTGCTGCCCACACCTGAAGATTGCCTAGAAATGGCAAAAAGAGAATTGATTACTAAGGATTTAATTCTCCGAACAGAATATCAAGGTCGGCGAAGGACCAGAGTGGCCGTATTTGAGGTCCCTCCTCAAATAACCGGAGAGCACCTGGCTGCATTTTTTATGCAGTACGACCAATTTTTAGAGGCTCTCTCGGACAATTTGAACGGGGGATAGACTTTTCATATTATGATCGATGAGGCGGCTTTCAAGTCCATCCCCAACTGTCTGGATTTTGGCAACCGGAGAATGCCGGTCATTGTGACCGGTAGAAAACCAATTTGCTGGAGGTGTGGAGTGACTGGTCATCTCTCCTCCTCCTACCCAGGGAAGAAGGCCCCTAGAGTTCCGGTTGCTCTCGACCAAAATCCCCCTTTGACCGAGACTGTTAAATCCGCGGCGCCTGTAATGGGCCTACCTACGAAGCGGACCGTTGGGGGAAATCCCTTGGTTGGGTCTTTGCCCTCATTACCCTCAAAGCCGACGCCTTCCACAAGTGTGGATAAGGAGAAGGATGAGGGGGAATGGCGTGTAGTAGGTAGGGGCAAAGGGAAGATCCGGACAGCGGGGCCTCTGTCCCAGCATGACCCCAGGGATACAGTCACCTACAGTCCCATTCCCTCTATTAGCTCTGAGGGCGACGCCTCGGCATCATACGAAAAGACTGCAACAACAACTCAAAAGCTGAATGAGCCCAGCTGGGAAAAAATTTTGGATTTAAAAAAATTGAAGCAAAAAATAGATGAGAAGAGGGCAAAGAATCACAAGTCGCTGGGGGTGCCTTGCCCCTCATCCTCTGCCCCGTCTTCCCCTTCATCTTTTGTTAAACCCCCTCCGCCCAAATCATTGTCAAATTCCCCAGCCAAACATAGATACTGTCTATCAAATAAGCCGTCCCTCTTCAAGACCCCATTTGGCATGACTCCTTCCCACACTCCTACATGCACTCCTAACCCAACACCTTCACAGACCCCTAAAAAAAAGAGGAATAGAAGCCCGGACATTCAAGTCGCGGTAGAAAAAAATCAAAAAATCAAACCGCCATATTTCTCAGGGGAAGACGTCTGCCGCGTATCCCGGGTGCAGGCGGAAAAGGTCTTTGGGCAGACAAAAAACCCGAGGCCATTGAAAGTGTTGTGCAACCTCCGGCACATCAATGGCGTGGATGTGGAAGTGCCGGGATAATTTAAAGACGCCCGAAGGATGCTCACAGTGGTTCGTTCTGGCCCGGGTACGCGGGAGATTTGGGGCATGATTGAGGAGGCTAATACGTCCCTGAAATTGGTGCCCCCAGCGGCCGTTTTAGCCAAATCTGGATGAATCGAAAGAGTGTAAAGGGAGGGTCCCTGTTTTTGTTCACCCATCCCTTTATCGAGCTCTTAAATTAACTTATCCTGCGGACATCGGCGGCTTGTCTCATGATGATACCGTCGAGATTAAGATGGCGTCAGGTTCAATGGGACGAGCTGTCGGTGTCCTCACACCAGCTATGTTCTATCCTGAAGGGCAACCCTAATCGATTTGATAATGGCTCTCTGGTTGGCTAGTGTGAATGTCTGAGGCCTGAGGTCGGAGTCTCGAAGGGTGAGACTCGTTCGCGACCTTCAGAGCCTCGGTGTGAATATATGTTGTGTGCAAGAGACCCGTTTTTCTTCTCGCGATTATGAAGGCATTCTGTCTAAGGAGTTTACTCTTTATTCAGCATGTTTTGATGTACGCTCGAGGGGTGTCTCTTGGCTGGTGAGCAAGTCTTTGAAGGCTGCGTGTGCTCTTGTCTTCGCAGATCCGGCGGACAGACTTTGCGTGCTGGATGCTACCATAAAGCATAAGGCTTTGCGTCTCATTGGGGTTTATGGGCCCAACATCCAGTCTGAGCGGCTTGCTTTGTTTCGGCAGATCGAGCCGTTTATGGCGACATCACGTCGGTTAATTTTAGTGGGGGATTGGAATGCCGTCCTTGACCCCGATATAGATAGTATAGGGTCAAAATACAATCCGGGTACTAAAAACTGGGGAGTGGAACATTTTCGCGGCTTTGTCGATGGGGTTGATCTTGTCGACAAATACCGGAATGAACACCCTCAGCGGGTAGTGTGGACTTGGTGTGCGTGCAAGCTACCTCGACCGAGTTCTAGTTAGGAGAGTCGATGTAGAGCTCTTAGGGTGTCCAAGTTTTCATTATATAGTTTATTCGGATCATAGGCTTGTCCGGGTCCGTGTAAACTTAGATAAGCCTAAGGTTAGGATGGCTGGCTACTGGAAATTCAACTGCTCGTTATTTGGCGAGCAGGTATTCCAGGACCAGCTTTTACTAATGTTACAAAGGCAACTGACGGGGGTTGTGGTGGGAAATGTCTGGTGGGACAAACTTAAATCTAAAATTCGAACGTTTGCTGCCGATTTTAGTCGTCGACTCAATCTAGATAGATTAGCGGCGCAAACGGCTTTAGAGCAAAGAGTTGATCGGGCTGTTAAATCCCGTGATAGTGGGGAAGTAGTCTTAGCTAAGGCAGAGTTGGCCTCCTTGCTTAACAAGAAGGATCAAGCTCTGGTAGTTAGGGCTAGGTTAAAAAGAATGTTCTCTGAGGCGACGAATATGGCCGCGGAATTGCGTGCAGGGGAAAGGGGGAACTTCAAGACGGCATATCGCGAGCGTCACATTGCCGGATGGGCGGACTGTGACTACAAACTCGGGCATATGTGAGGCTTTTCGGGATTACTTTCGGGATCTTTTTACCAGGGAGCCCGGTCTGAGCTCTGCTCAGTTCGACACTTATTTAGCCGACTTTCCCTGCCTTGAGGCAGCTGAATCGGCTGGGTGCGAGGGTTCAATCACAGAGTCGGAAATCTGGGAAGCGTTGAAACAGGTTGGCCTGGATAAATCTCCGGGATTAGATGGTCTTCCCTACGAAGTCTACTTGAGGCAGTCGCCCGTTTTTGTTCCTTTGCTGGAACTGATCTCCAACAACTGGATGAAGCAGGGGTCTATACCTCAACGCTTCACCAGGGGTGTGATCAAGTTGCTGCGTAAGGGCAAAAGCGGTGGGGATGGGATAGATAATTTTCGCCCTTTAACTATGTTAAATACAGAGTTAAAGATTTTGGCTAAGGTCTTAGCTAACCGTTTGCAGCTTGTCCTGTCTAGTCTGATTGGCTCCGAACAGACTTGTGCTGTGAAGGGCAGGACTATTCAAGACAACCTTCATATGGTGCGCTTGGTCATAGAGAAAGTCGACAGTGAAGCCGTGCTGATCAATTTGGATCAGTCCAAGGCCTTTGATAGGGTTGACCATCAATTCTTGGAGGCTGTTCTTTCGGCTGCCGGTTTCGGGCCGTACTTTCGCTCCTGGATCCGTCTTCTGTATGCGACTCCCGGTGCGCTGGTGGAAGTGAACGGGGTAAGATCGGAACCTTTCGTATTGTCTCGATCTATTCGTCAGGGTTGTCCGCTTTCGCCTATGCTTTACGTTCTTGCGTTGGAACCTTTCCTTCGCAAGTTAAAGGCGAATCTGGTCCTACGCGGAATCTCTTTACCTGGTGCTACCACCTCGGCCAGGTATTCTGCCTATGCTGACGACGTTTCGGTTCTTATGTCGAGCAGAACCGAGATTAATGAAGTCAGCAAAGAAATCAGTGGTTATGAGATGGTAACAGGGGCCAAGATCAACCGCGATAAGTCTGTTGGCTTGCGGTTGGGTGCGTGGAAGGGAGTTTCTCTTCCCGGACCTTTCCACTGGACGGATGGGCCGATCAAGATACTCGGCGTCTGGTTCGGTCCTGATATCCAGTTGGATATGAATTGGTCGGAGGTGCAAGAGAAGGCCGAGATCGCAATTAATTTATGGTCTCGGAGGAATCTTTCCTTGAAGGAGAGGGCGGAGGTATGTGTTTCACATATCTACCCGATTCTCCTTTACCGACTCTCGGTACTTCCACTTCCGTCTACCACACTACTTTCATTAGTACAGCTCTTGTTCTCTTTCTTGTGGAGAGGCAAAGATACTAGGGTATGTCGGGAGATCTGTTGCCTTCATCCATCTGAAGGCGGTCTAGGTATGCCTAGCATTGAGATTCGTCTCGATATGCTTCGCATCGGGTTCCTGGGTCGTTTGTGTCGCGATTCGGATGACGGGGGCGCCTTCTGGAAGGAAGACGCCCGTAGATCTTTCCCATCCTTGAGAAGTGCGCATTCGTGCGAGGAGGAGGCTGGCCGTTTGCCTCGTGCCGAGTGCTCCTTCTATCGTGAATGTCGTCTGGCTCTGAAACACCTATTACGGGCGACGGATGGCCTCCCCAACGTCCAGGCGTTGTCTCGTAGGGCATTATATCGAGTGGTAGTCAGGGGGTCCGTTCATGATGATTTGATTGACGAGCTCGGTCTTACAAAGCAGGAGGCTCGCTCAATCTGGCCTTGGGCTCCCGAGTTGAAATGTCTCAATAACGATGAGGCATCCCTCACCTGGCTGGTGATACGTGGGGCCCTCTGGGTCGCCAAAAGACTTTGCGCAGCGGGTTTGGAGAAATATCCAAACTGCCGACGCTGTGATGGGGAAGTCGAGACCCTTGGTCACGTCTTCTTTCATTGCAAATTGGTAGCACCATTGTGTAAGTTTGTTGAAGGCCTCATGGTTCGCATGTTGCAGGGAAAGTTTTTGTCCTTGAGGCCGCTTCTATTTGTAGCAATGTGGCCCCGCCGTTAACGAAGTCTGAACTTTATGTGTTCCACTGCTGGCTAGGAGTTATGAGAGTCGTGATTTGGGTGACACGTCAGAAGGGATTCTATGGAGATGAGGAGTTCACCTCTTCCCAACTGATCAGCTTAAAGTCAAGATTAGGACGGAAAGGCGGCGACTCTCTTCATTAGAATTCGGCAAAAGGTGGGTAAATCTTGCGCGAATGTGTAGAGTGAGAGGAGCTGACCTAGAGTGGCACTTTGATGTCGGTTAGGTACAGGATTTTGTCCCTCATGGGTTGAACAGAGGCAACCCGTCCCGATATTAGGCTAGTTTAGGTTTATTTTGAATCTTTAGTTTCTCGTTAACTTAGCTAGGGTATGTATGCTCATTGCCCCCCTTTTATTTCTGTCCTTATTTTTCTTTGGTTTAATTCCCCATCTCCTACCCTCGTTAGGTGGCCAGTGACGTCAGTTCTCTGGTAGTTGCGGGATGACTTTCGTTTCGTGTGTGTGTGTGTTTTCGTATTTGTTATTGTGTCTAAATGAGTGTGTGTCTGTGTGAGTGATTTTGGACGGATGACTGTGTTTTTTATACTTTTATAATCTCGCAATTTTTTCGTCCAGTTAACTGATGTTTCTGCCACATTTAGGTATTGTGGTTTTTTTTATTAGTAACCTTATTTTGTTTTGTTTTTCTTGTAAATATTTAATTCATATTGTAAATATTCATTGGGTTTTTTTAAATTGTTACCCCCCCTCAAGACTTTGAATTGTACATATGGGGACTAGTTAGAATTTCACTGAGAATTTGAGGAATTATGGTGGATGTAGTAAGAAAGGTATGGAAGAATGTGTTGTTTTGGTGCTAGGACTATTGTTGGTATGTTTGGGTCAGTGTTTGTGACTAGCTAAGTTTTAATTTAAGACAGATGATGACCGTCCTTCCCCAATCCCCCTTTTGGCCTTGTGCCACATTTTGTACTTTTGTGCAAATAAATATTGGATTATTGTAAGAATCTCCTGTCGAACTCTCTGCTTTGGCAGAGAGGAACTCGGACGAGGCTTTGCCGCAGGGCAAAGTTTCGTCCGGAGAGGTAGACAGTTCCTGAACCCGTTTATACGGGTTCTAATGGGCATATTTTTGGCCGAGCCTACGGGCTCGGAGAACCCACATTAAACCGGCCTTGTGCCACATAAGACCCATGTGGTGGGGGTTGTTAAATATCGGATTATTGTAAGAACATTGGAATAGTGATACTTGTCGAGACAACATAGTTCACTCTAACCAAATATGATAGTCATTACTAATACTTCTACTTCTTTGTATATATTTCTGTTTGTAATATATCTGTGTTATTCCATACCTGTGTTCGAGTTATTCTTCATTGGTTCTACCTTGGACCATCACCGTGGTACAAGGAACTTGGACCATAACACATATACACACATATATATATATATATATATATATATATATATATATATATATATATTTGTGTATTTAGGCAGCAATCCCTCTTTCATGCACATTTCATTGAATACGACATATTGAATTTGACACGCAGACTCACTTTTACATCTTTCTGACCATAACTCAATTAGATCTCATTTAAATATTCATGGAGACCTACCGGACACTATTCATAACATACTTGTTGACAACACTAATATAATAGCATTATCTACATGCAAAAAAGGCTAAAATTAATGGAAGCCTTATTAATAAAAACAAAAAACCAACACTTAATAATATTAAATATTTTATAAAACATACATACAACAAATTATTTCTTATTTAACAGTTAAAATATTTAATCCTTGAAAATGGTTAAATGTATAGCCGAAAGCGCTCGGATAAAAAGAACATTCGGACAGTTTTTACAAAATTTATCATCCGAAAAGAAAAAAAATTATTAGATCGCATGAGAAATTGTATAAAAAAGTAAATAAAAGCACATTGTCTGTCGTATTCAATGAAATGTGCATACACACACATATATATATATATATATATATATATATATATATATATAATATATATATATATATAGATATAATATATATATATATATAGAGAGAGAGAGAGATAGATAGATAGATAGATAGATAGATATAGATACCTCCACTTTTTCGCGGAAAACAGCATAGAGTAATGAAAAAGGCCACAAACTTAATAAAAATAAAGTTTTATCGTCAAAATGTTTATGTTATTAAAATGAAAGACCAAAGTGGTTTTTGATTATTTTTTAATTTTTTTTTTAATCTTTTCTAACATGTTCGAAATTTTGGTTAAAATCTTGTTTACGTCATCATCGTTTAATAATGACATTAACTTTTTTGTGCTTTTTCCGTTGAAAACACATTGATTTAATAATTCTTGTAAAAATCGAATAATTGTCCGATTTTAATGAAATTTTCAGGACTTATTCAGAAATGAGTGAAATTATTTAAAAAAATTTTTTAGAAAATTTTTGAGAAAAATACTTTTTTTACATATGTCACCCCCCCCCCACATACATACACAATTACTGAATTTCATGAAATTTCGCAAAAAAACTGAATTTTTTCGTTAAATGTAGGACACCTTGGAGAATGTAAATGACCTAATTTTGTTTTTCAAACTTGCATTATTCTAACTGAAAATCTGCTCTGAATGGAGAAATAATGAATGCAATAAAACTGACTATTTAATTAGAAAAGCTTTTAATTGCTTTTGTAAATATGTTATATTACGGATACTACTGCCTGAAGAAATAAAATTTTTTCGATGAATAATGAATTTTTACAAGAATTTTTTCATTTAAAAAAAAATATATATTTATAATAATTTATAATAGTTTGGTTGTGATATAGTAATTAAGTGGAAACAAGATTTATGAATCCAAAATTGAAAAGATTAATAAACCTAGTTACACTATTCTATGTTTAAAATTATTTTTTATTTTTTATTTTTTACTTAATTTGTTCCTTTTTTTTCATCTATGAAAGGCTAAACGTGACATTATTATAAAAGGTCACGTGGTCTAAGAGTTTTGTTTCTTTACAGAGAAATTAATTTTAGAAAATTTTATAGTAATTTAAATTTGTTTATTTTTGCATAAAGCATCTTCGAAAGGTAAATAAAAGTCAACAAATTATTAGATAATTGCGGAAAATATGTTCATTTATAAAATCTACTAGGTAGTTAAAAACTAAAAAAATGCGCTCACTCAGAGTTCGTAAATTTTATGCCAATTCTAGTCACCCATATTAGTTGTCATCGCTTCGTCACTCAATCGTCCATCAATCATTGCCTCAGATAAACGACCGATCAATAACAAATGGTTGTGTATTACTTTTTATGCTATAAGTAAGTAATATTTATTTCAAATAAGATTAATTTAACTTTAAATTTTCTGATTTTACTCTAATAACGTGTCAGAAATATATATATATTTTGGAAGAGTTTTAAAATCGATAAATTTGTTTTGTTTACAAATTTCTTAAAATTAAGAAAATGGCCGCTTTTAAGAAAATTTTAAGAATTCGAAATTAAATTTGAGGTCCCACTCTATCAGCTCATCCCATAAGTTCTGTCCGAATTTTGAATAAAGAAAACAAGTGACCAAATGTTACATTTAATTACAGATTAAATCAACAATGTATTTTCCCTGATTTTCTATGATTCCTTCCATCTATTAACAAGCTTACTAATTCCATTACTGTAACATTCTTTTGGCTTTGATTCGAAGAACTCACAAATGTTAGTTTTAACCTCTTCCTGTGTTACAAAAGCTGTTTCTTCCAAATTACTCTGTAAGCTACGAAACAAATGGTAGCCTGAAGGAGCAAGGTCGGGAGAATAAGGTGGATGAGGAATTTTCTCCCAACCAAGTTCTTCGATCTTTTGTGACGTGATTCTTGCTGTGTGTGGTCGCGCATTGTCCTGATGAAACATCACCCGTTTTCGATTCACTAGAGTAGGTTTTTTTTCTCTCAAAGCTTGGTTCAAACGCTCTAATTTCTGACAGTATATTTGAGCATTAATTGTTGCATTAGGTGGTAAGAATTCAAAGTGGATTATTCCTTGGCAATCCCACCAGATTGAAATAAGAACCTTTTGCTCATGAAGTTCCCTTCTCGGCTGTGGCTGGGGTCCTTCCCCTTTACCAAGCCACTGTCTACGACGCTTAACATTTCGATAAAAGATCCATTTTTCGTCGCCAGTCTATCCAAAAAAGGTGAAACAAGTTGGCGAGAATGGAGAGAAGAGCAGATGTCAACTCGGTATTTGAGGTTGTTTTCAGACAATTCATGAGACACCCATTTTCCAAGTTTAGGAACTTTTCCAAGTTGTTGAAGATGACGATGAACAGTTGTATGGTTTGAACTGAGAACCACTGCCAATTCCTAAACTGATAAAGCAGGATTTTCTTCAAAGGCTGCTTCAAGAAGCTTTTCATCAAACTCAACTGGACGTCCGGTTCGATCTTCATCTTCAAGGGTGAAATCTCCACCTCTGAATTTTGCAAACCATCTTCTGCAAGTTCTTTCATTCACACATTCCTCTCCATAAACTGAGTGAATGTTTCTAGCCGCTTCGGCTGCTGAGTTTCCTTTCTTGAACTCATAAAGCATTATGTGCCTCAAATGATTCAGATTCAGAATATATATATATATATATATATATATATATATATATATATATATATATATATTTATATATTCCTATCCCGCCAAATCTCTCAGCACTGACCACACACACGGGACGTCTTTCCCACCCAAAATCCAATGGCCCTCTCCCTCTATGTTCAAAATGTCACTCCTCTACTACCTACACCGATAAGGACAAAAACAGCCTAACTTTTGAATCTAAGTTTATTTTGACAAGAAGTTTCGCACACCGAGAAATCAAACAGAGATCGGATTTTTACTAATAATACCATCTACACAAACAGTCACACCCGCCACAAGGACAACAGCTGGTGAGTCCGTTTCTCTGTTTCTTTCTCGCACCGCTGATGAAGGACAAAGGCGTGCCCGAAAATTCTGGACTTAAAACCTTAATTTCCGTGTTTCATTTTTGTCTTGTGGTTAATAATTAATATTCAATAAATATTTTTCGTATTAATCTCATTGGTACTATTTCGTTTGTCCTTGTTTTATTAACAAACATATCTATTTTACATACTATAAGAAGTACACGTTCACTCTTCCTTCTAATTATATATATATATATATATATATATATATATATATATATATATATATAAATAATTAGGAAATCATTCGATTCCGCTACCTTGCTTTCAACCTTTCGGTATCTTTAGGCGATTTCGGTCAATTGATTTCCTAACGCTTTATTTTAAAAAAATAAAAATTTATGAACGCTATATTTTAAAAAAAAAATAAATGAATAAGCGCACAATGTGAAGTGTAGTAGAATTTGAGGAGGTGGAGGAGGGGGGGAATCAACTGTTTTGGAAATGTATTGGTGGGGGATTAAATGAAAAATACATACGTTCTTTTCATCCGATTCAAATGAACTGAAAAGGAACATTTTAGTATGAATACAACGGGAGATAATTTTCGATCTCTGGTTTAAAAGATTTCCAATACACTTGATTTTCCCCTGCTCATTAGCCATTACACAAGACCAATGTATACCCAAACAAAATATAGCGATCAGTCAGTTATGTGCCATGCGTGATACACGCTTAGGCGATTATGTATCTTTCCATATTGAATTGGAATATTAATAAGTAGCATCTTGAATATGATTTCTATCATTTGTGATGCAAAGGTTGATACGCTTTGCAAGATTCACATGCAATAACTTCACATTGCCGTCAATTTTAACATATTCACTCTTTATGCGTTCAATCAAGTGTGTTGTATCTGTGATTTTCATTAAGTACACCTTCTCCTTTAGCATTCACCAGAAAAAGAAATCAGTTCTTTCTTCTTTCGCCCAAACTATGTTTAATCTGTGGCGGTAAAAGAAATATAGTTAATGATATTTCTTATGTGTCCAGACTTTAGGAACACCCTGTAGTTTGAAAGATTTGTTTTTAATCATTTCCCAAACACCACTTTTACTGAACCTACTCCGTTTATTAGATTTTCTCATTATTTCAAATTTGCACCCCCAATTATTACAATCCACGTTTTATTTGTCTCTACAGTTCAAGGAAAAATTTAAAGAAAACTTCTAATTTTTTAAAATATCGCTCTAAAGATAACGCTTGAAACGTTTTTACCAACCTAATCAATATTTAATTGGGTATTATTCAAAACAAATTATCTCTGGTTAAAAAGTCATGTTTATAGATTACCTAAAGAGAAAACCAAATCACTATTAATGGCAGATGTTGTCAGATTAAGCATAGGCATGTCGGGACAAGACCACTTGCTGCACAATAATTTTTCGTTATTAACATTAACCATTAAAAATGGTTTAAAATTAAAAATGGTTTAATATTAAAAAACAAATGAAAAAGTATTTTTTATCTCTTTTTCTCTCTCTGTTAAGCATCGATTTAGAACGTGAGAGAAGATAGTCCAACAAAACTACCCGCATGAGTCCCATAATCAACCACGCATGAGCGAACATACTCATACATTTAAAATAAGACTGATATATATCGGCTTTTGCTTTTTAAATGAAGAACTTTTATTTATGAAAAAATATAAAATAATATCTTGACAGGAAGATATTTCATACACATTTTAATTATATACTTCGAAGAATGCTTATAAACCAAAGGAAACGTTTTTGCAAAGGAATAAACGCGAATAAAATCAATTTTTGATTTTTCATAGAATCTTTTGGGGTTTGAAATGAATACCTTCACTCTTGTCTGATACGGATCGGATACAACA
>OZ038499.1:37224397-37296897 GCA_964036315.1 Acanthosepion esculentum
TTCCGTGAGGTTAATTTGTTCCACAGAAGGAGAACATTGAAATTATTTACATTTAAGTGAACAAATTATTTACTTCGTTATTTTTAAGGAAAACTTTCAGCGCTGTAATTTTTTTTTGTTTTTTGTACTTAGCTTTCACCTTTACGTTTACGATGCTTTATGGAAAATATATTATAAAGACATTAAAATAAGACTGTTAAGAGTGAGATTAAATTTTATAAGAAAGGTATCTAATTAATTTACAGGTTTCTTTCTTATGAAATTTTATCAGAAGTGTACAAAAAATACTATAATTTTATGTACATTTATTACATTTTACTGTGTTATTTGTATTTCCATTCATTTTATTATTAATTTTGATATTTCATTTATGGAAAAAATGCCATAATTGAGATTAATATAAAAATAAGATCATATAAATTTCATAAGATGATACTGGTACACTTCTCATTTGAAATTTAAAAATCAAATAAACTTCTCCACACGTGTTTCGCAAAAGTAATTGCCTTAACAGCGGAGAACAATGCTTAACTCAAATAACGCAACTTAATTGTATTCTGGTTGGTCTTCCGTACTATATAATTACAGCCCGATTATAAACACAAAATTACATTTCTTAATTACTGCGGGTTTTCGATTAGTCAAAACGATACAATTTACAACGTGCTAAAAAGGACACTTACGAAAGTGGATGTGGCTTTTAACTAATTTTATAATATTTTAACAACTTAAACGTAAAAATCTATTGTATTAAAAATTCATTTTTCATCGAAATTTTTTTTCCTTTCAGAAAATATTGTCCATATTCATAAAAACAATTAAAAGCAAATAAAAGCATTTGAAATTAAATAATATATTTGTTTTATTGAGTTTTATATGTTACAATTCAGTGCTGATTTTCAGGGAGGGGGGTCCAATTAAAAACAAAAAAAACATGATTTGCATACCTCAAAGCCTTGTGCTTTTAACTATTGTAATTACTAAAGTGGACTCGATCGAATTTCTAGAGTTTTCATAAAATTAGTTATTAGTTGATATTATCATCTTAGTTTTATCAGCCTACTTTTTTGTACTAGCTTAGGGTAACTTGGAAGAGAGTGACATGCCCCGACACCAGATTTGGAAAAATTTATACTCAATTGGGTTATAAATAAGTTTTTCCTTCTCTATGAGATGAATTTACTCATGTCATATACCAACCTAGTATTTATATCTTGACAATAAGGATTTTAAATTGGAGATCTTTGTTCTTTCCGACAGAGCGCCTTCACTGCGGCTAAAGAGCCCATCTACCCGACAATTACGTCACAAGGAAATGGAGGTTTGAAATCAGATTTTTAATTCCCTTAACTTCACACTAAATAAGCTACACAACTAGTTGAATAAAAACATTGAAATAAAGTTAGTTCATAGTAGTGGGTACATTTTTTAATCTCTTTTATTTCGTAACATTTAAATGTATACCGTTTAAAAATTTTGCTAAGTGTGCCGTGATATTTGCATTTACTCCAAGATGTGCCGTTGTTTAAAAGTTTGAGAAACACTTCCCCATGCTAAGACGTTCCGTTTACCCGATTTAAGCTTACGACCACTAGTATTCTCAAACGGGCTCCCATCTTAGTACCGATCAGGTTCAGCGCTAACTTAATTTCAGTGATCGGGCCACAAACATTGCATTGTACTCCAAATTGGCAAAGAAAGAAAGAGATTCGTATTTTAAAAAATTATTTAATTGGTTTCTTTTTTTGAGATTTGAAGTTTCGTTTCTAAATTATTAGCCATGTTTCAACACCAGCTAAATAAATAAATTCAGTATGTACTTACCTGCTGCAAACTGAGTAGTGAGAGCCATCAATAACAAGGACATTAAAAGCAATCGAGACATCTTGCAATCGTTGAAGTGAAGCTCTCAAAGAACGGACTGTTGGACAATGACAGATTTGCCAACGTGAAAGGGCGAAAGTGTTTTGTGAGGTGGTCTCGCTCGTTAAACTGGAGGACGCGAAGCTGATATCTTCCGGTAGAACTGTGGTTGGTGGATATTTGTCACGGTTAGAATAGATGGAATGTATTTTTCATATTTCGAAAATCTCAACTGACCAATTTTGATTGGCCAAAGCTGTTGAAACAGTTGGTAGCAGATAGAAGTGAATTGGCGACCAAAATCAATGAAATTCATTCTCATAAGTCGAAAATATAAGGGTAGCACAGAGAATCAAACCTAACAAAAATCTCTTTAGAAATCATTTTATGTTGCTTACTTTTGATAATACTTTCGGTTATCAGTATTCGCCACTTTTTATACAGTATTTTTTTTCTTTCGGTTTATTTTTAAAAAACTAAACGTTTATTAAAATTTAAAATTTCCAGCGTACACCTCCCCAAAAATACCTTAAGATTGCCGGAAACATTTTAATTTACTTGTTTACCTTTTACTTATGTTAATTACAACAAAATGAAAAACCATTTTTTTTAATCATTTCACCCCAAGCAAGGCAATACGAGACACGAGGGGTTACTGAATATGAAAGAATAAGAAAAAGAAAAAAATCAGTATTAAGGAGCGAAATCAATAAAAGAAAAAGAATAAAAAAAAAATGAGAACGATTGACATTACATTTATATTTTTGAAGATCAAAGTTGGCGGGAAAGCAAGAAGCCGGAAGAAAGATCCACGGGTGAAAAGTGCGAGAAAAGAAACTGCTAGCATAAAACTTACGGTTATTTCTAGCGTACTTAACTGTAAAATTATGAGACGTTGCTGCCAATTTGGAACCACAGAGGAGAGTTCATAAGAACAATTACGATGAAAGTATTTATAGAAAAGACACAGAGAAGCTACATTACGGCAGTAGAAAAGTGACTGAAGCCGAGATGCCAGGTCAGGACCGCCAATATAACATTTACATTATCATCGATTCTACAAATGGTTAAAACGTTAACATAGTATTGTTTCATCACCACCGATCAAATCCTGACTTTTCTGCAGTCACGATGAATGTTTACTCTTTCAACGTAGCTCCATACTTTGAACGTCTATTGGATCACAAGTTCGTTCCAGACATAAGTGGAACATATACAGCCACTCCTCGGTTAACGACTTAACGTGTTTATCGCCCCCATATCTACGACAAGCCATAAAATCTCATAAAACAAAAGATAAAAAGATAAATCGTACCACCCCCAAG
This sequence comes from Acanthosepion esculentum, assembly GCA_964036315.1. Taxonomy (NCBI): domain Eukaryota; kingdom Metazoa; phylum Mollusca; class Cephalopoda; order Sepiida; family Sepiidae; genus Acanthosepion; species Acanthosepion esculentum. Next base: position 37,227,586 of record OZ038499.1, read on the forward strand.
CAAGGCGATAATGCCACTAAAACGCAGGGGGTTACAGGAAGTGAAAGAGAAAGTGAATAATAAGACTGAGAGTGGGAAAGGACAAAAAAAAAAAAAATAGAAACAGCGTTCAAGAAGATTGCATTTAAATTTTGGGAGATTATAGTTATCAGGAAAGCAAGAAATGTAGAGGGAGTTTCACAGGTGGAAAGTGCGTGAAAAGAAACTGTTAGAGTAGAAGTGGTAGTTGCATCTAGCAAGTTCAACTGTAAAACGCTGAGACCCAGATGCCAATCTAGTAACATCTATCCGTGGCACCAGGAAAAAAAACTTATTAGAGCAGTTGTCATGAAAATATTTGTTGAAAAGACAGAGGGAAACCACGTCACGTCGGTGGGAAAAGAATTGAAGTCGAGATGCATGGTCAGCATCGATTACATTACTGACGACTCTTTGGATTTTGTCAAGAATCGCAAGATGTACAGCAGGAACAGCAGACCAGATATGGCAGCAGTATTCAATGCACGGACGAATAGTAGATTTATAAATATGCTAGATGGATTCTGACGAGAAAAATCTTCTGGCACAACCCAGTGAAATATTTTATTTTCAGTAGACGTAGCAATTACAAATGGTGCAAAAGTTACATTAAAGTTATCTGAAGCCGGTTGACACAAACCCATTACACGAGTGGCATGCCTGAAATAGCGCCCAGGTGTAACTTCTCTTTTAGCCACCTGGTCGTTGTAACGGAACCTAGTCGTTAAATGAGGAGTGTCTGTATACGATCCACTGCTAAAGATACTGGAAATTAGGTCATTCTATCACTCCTAAAATTACCCGACTCCTCCTGGCATGCTTTATCTTTATAAGTTTTCAAAGTAGACCAGAAATAGTCTAAGATATCTGGGTTGGAATTACACAATCTTCACTTTTTAGCCTTGATAAAGCTAAAAATTATTTACGCGGTCCTGTGGGGGGGGGGGGTGACTTATTCTCCACTCTTCAACCTCTTTTCTACAGACGCAACGCCGCAAGCCTATCGCTACTTTATCGTTATTTCCTTGGCAAATGTTCAAATGAGATCCACTCTTTAGTTCCACCAGTTCAGACTTTTACAGCTAGAACATGACATGCTACTTCCACATAGACAAATCATCCTTATTTCCAATTGTAAGGAGGAAATTCCACTCAGCTTTTCCCCCCAATAATTGCTACATTCTGGAACAGACTCCTGCGTGGATGCTTCTCTGAACACCATAATTTTAACGAAGAAGATAAAATTGTAATCAAGTCAAGATTCAATCGTTATCTATCCTACTTATCCTCATAATCTTCACTTCCTATCACGTTTTCTTAAATTCACACCACACATCCCATTCAGAAACCTTATACTTCTTGAGCCTTGTATTGACCGAACTTCAATATATAAAAAAATTACCACTGTATTCCTTCAGCGTGTGAGTTATCATGGCTCCCCACAAGTTCCTATACTTGATAACTCTAAGCAATGTATGTCCCCTTACTATCCTTCCCATACCCAGTTCTACCATCCATCACAGAATCTGCGTTTCGGTTTAAAACAATTTTTCAGTATGTTTGCTTGATAATTTCTACTTAGCAGGCATTAGCCCCGTGCAGCACGAATAAAACAACCGCTGATGAATATGGAGTTTGTCTACATCAGCTTGTTTGGCACGGACACATTAAGTGGATTATCTTTCCATTGTTTCTGCATTTGCTTTTGCCTTCAAGCTCATTAGACTGGTTAAAAGCTTTTTTCCTTCTGCCTTATTGTGTTCAATGTGTCCTATGAGTGTCAAACACTCCAAGCTCTCTTTCCTTATTATGTGTTCAAAAAATTAAACTGTTTCTTTCTCGGTACAACACGACAAAAATATAAAAAGAATTTTTTAGTTTTTTTCTCTTATGTACCCTGTCTTTTCAGGACGTGGCGGAACATGGCCTTCCACAATTTCCTACTATCGGCTGCTCTAAGTAACTCTTCTACTTTTACCACTCCTCTTTGTTTTGTAGTCTTTGTTCCGCCATCGATTCAGTTGGACATGTTATTTGTCATTTCCCCTGTTTCTCTTGCCTTGTAAGTGTTCTCTTTTTCTTTTTACTAATATTCACCCAATACAAGGCCCAAGGGCCACTCAAGGTAGAGGGTTACTTTGTGAAGTTGTATTAGTGTCAGAAAAGGGAAAGATAACAGGAAAGATAGCTAATTCAAGTCTTAAAGCGCTCAAGATTTAATTAGCGAATAAAATTTCAGAGTTCAGGCGGAAACGTTAGGATTATAGTGTCGAAGTGGACTTTAGCGGGAACCGGAAACCCAATCCTAAACAGGAAGCAAGGAATAAACTTCTACTCCTGTTCCAAAGACTGGGGAGGAGTGTGAAACAGACGATAGGCAAATCTCTCCAGGCCTTCTTTCCTCATTGTGTTTTCCCTAAAATTTCAGCTGTTTTTCTCATTATCGAGAAAGAACCTTCCTTCCATCTTGCACACTGAAAGTCTCATTGTTTTTAAACAAACTTGTAATGGTTTTAAGTGATTTTAACGGTTTTAATAGTTTTAAGGGTTCAGATCAACGTGCGTTTTTCTTTTATGTTTCATGTCTTAGGACGTGAGAAAACATGGCACCTCATAACTTCTCATCGCTTGTTACTTTACTACGACTCTCGGTTTTTGTTCACTCAGCCATTCACTCAATTTCGTCAAGCAGGTTAATCGCTGTTACTACTTGCTTCTCTTGCATTCAGTGTGTGAGTTAAACTCTCCAAACCTTCTTTCCTCGTTATTCTCATTGCTCACATGTTCTGTCCATGGTATTCACAGCATTCATTGGGAGAATTACACTTGTCTCCCAAGTATTTTCTTCACCTGACGAGATTCTAACTTTAAACACTTTATCGGAATATTCATTTTAACAAAGGTAGTTTCCCCACTTCTGAATAATAATAATAATGATGATGATGATGATGATGATGATGGTGTCAATAATGATGATGATTGGGGGTTTTAACATGTACATCTACTTAATGTATATGGAGTTAAAGAAGAACGAACAACAATAACAAAAACAACAACAACAATAATAATAATAATAATGATGATAGCGATGATGATGATGATGATGATGATGATGATGATTGGGGGTGTTATCATGTACATCTACTAAATTTATATGAACTAAAAAAAAAGAACGAACAACAATAATAAATCCCCTGATGGAAAACCAAGCTTGACTCACATGGCTTCTGATCTTAATTAACTGGAGGTGTTAACATCTACCTGTTTTATCTTAGTGAATTAAGATGGGTTATAGTAAATATCAGTCAGTCAGTTATGTGTTATGCGTGATACACGCGTAGACGACCACGAATCCTTTTGATACATGACTGACTGACGCAGAAGGTTGCCATTTTTTTCTGCGGTAGACCAATTGCCATCCAAAGCTCTAGAACCCGGTCTGTCCTGATATTTACCCATTGAAAAGAAGAGGATTCATACCCAGGGGTATTAGCACTTAAGTGGATATAATGGATCCAATTGGAATTCGAACTCGGCTCTCCGATTCCTCAATCCGAGCTGCTATCCATTTACTCCACCGTAAATATACTGCTCAGTATCACAGATTTTCTTGTCAATCGCCTAACCTTCCGTTGAGCATGGCTCATACGGGCTGACGTGCTGTGCATCTCTGTTCTCGAGCGGAAGTAGTAGATGACCGTCATGACTGGATGTCGAATAGGTTGTTTCTTTAATTTTGAAGGATGAGGCAACAAAAGTGACTTAGGAGTGACGTCTAAATACTTTGGAAAATCCTCAATCGGTAATCGTCTGAGTGATATCCATTTTAGTTTTTGCTCTTGTTGAAAGTCCTCAAGTTTTATGGTTTCTGTTATTTGGTACACTTCTTTGTTTGTGATTCTATAGCGCCAGCCCAAGAGGTTCGAAGAATAATGATCTTCGGCAACGATCCACAGGCTTCACTCGCTCAAAGCCATTTTTAACCATTGATCTGAGAAAGCGGTTGTACACAGCTGACTTTTTAGATATTTCAGGTTTGGCGCCATACATGGCATCCATATCAGTATATATATATATATATATATATATATATATATATATATATACTGATATGGATGCCATGTATGGCGCCAAACCTGAAATATCTAAAAAGTCATATATATATATATATATATATATATATATATATATATATATATCCATAAAGTTCTAACGAGTCTTTCTGAGAACAGAACTCAGGTTAATATATTGGTTTTCTAGCAGCTTTCGGTTTTGAGCAAAACTACCTCTAGCGCAGCCTATTCTATGTTCAGATTCCTTTTCTCCTATACTCACTTTGTTAGAACCAAGCTATTTGAAGTGTTTGGTATTTACTAATTCTACATCCTGAATTTTTATAGTAAGTTCGATATTCTTTGATTGTCTGACACCAAATATCATTTTGGGTGACTACTCATAGAGTAATGGATAATACTCTCACAGAAAATTATTATTATTATAGAAAACACGATTCCCACGTGAGCACTCACGGTTGTAGCTTTGTGGCAAAGTTAGGTAAGTTTAGTAAATTCCAAGTGCGCTGTACTATATAACAATAGTTAACAAGCTTATCTCATATCTATATCTATAATTCTCAAAATGTGTGTGTGTATGTATGTGCGCGCGCGCGTGTGTGTGTGTGTACATGTGTGTGTGTGTGTGATCGAATGTTGTTTATGCATTTCCACAGTTTTCAGCTCTCGGATAGATTAGTAAAAAGGTTTCCATAGACTCATTGAAAGGATTCTTGGTAGCCCAAGCCTTAAAGAAATTAAAAATATTGTACTCACAAATACAACCTAAACCTTACGAAGGGCTTTATTGATGCAAAATGTGCGTGATCTTAGGCTTTTTTTTCTCAAAAAAATGCTCAGTAGAAAAGTTCATGATGTCATCTCTGACCTTAGGTCTCTGGTTGGTACCAGAAATAACAGGAAATAATAATAATATATCACTTCAATTAAGGATTTTAAACAAATTCTAGGGGTCAGTTGCCTTTAAGATATTAATAACTAAATTATTAGGTTGTTGCATATATTCGTTCATTTTTTTCTGTTTTTCTGCAAATGATCTTGAAGAATAATCATTCGTAGCATTTCTCACTTTTGCTTATCAATATGAAACTGTTGTCTAATGTTATTGAAATTTTATTGCAGATTAGATATCCCTTTGAGATGGAATGCCAAGTAGACAAGAATGAGGATGTTCGACATCTTCTTTTCTTTGCTTTAACCAAAGTCATAGAACTGCCAAAAACTGTGCGAGACATTTGTGTTGTGTAAAAGATGACTTCATTACTGACAGAATGATGGTAAATGCTTCAAAACAACCAATCGGTCATCAATGTTAAGCTGTATGGTGAATAAATAAACAGGCTCAAAGAGGCAATTCAACTGAAGAGACGTGACCAGCGATGCAGTGTAATTATTTAACATGACAATGCTTGCTCCCACGTCGCTAACATGACCAAATATGCAAAGAGCTCGGTTAGGAAGTTCTGCTACACCCAACATATTCTTCTGATTTAACCCCTTCAGGCTACTACATTTTTCGGTCGCTTTCCAACAATTTAAGGTCTGATTCGTTCGACAACGATGTGGAGCTTAAAACAGGATTTTTTCGAGTCAAAACCTAGTGATTACTATCGTCAAGACATTGAACAGATAATGGATTCTTGGCAGGAGGTCGTAAACAATGAAGGTAAATACATTCTTGAATGATCCATCAGAACTATTAATAAATAATTAGTGTTAAAGAAAAGTTCTATAAACACCTAATAAAGTTTTCATAGACCAATTTTTTTAATGTTTATTGTAACAGTTTCGATACAAAAGTTAAAAATCGAAGTTATCGTTGATATTTTGACTGCATATAAAGCGTTAAACATTGGGTAGCCGAGCATAACTTGCTTCGTTGTTCAATACAATATATCATATTACAATGCGTGTAACGTTCAAAACAATTTCCCCATAATGCTTTGTTTTTACAGTGCCGTATCAGAAATAAAACAACAAAAGATTTTCGCGAAATATCCAAATTCTTCCAAGTGGGCAAAATAGGAAAATGAAAGCACAAGAAAATAATCGCTTTCAATCAGGGAGATATTATTTTTTACACACCTACTTAAATCGCATCTTCAAAGAAAATTGAAATATTTTCATCTGACTAAGCGCAACAAATTCATTGATTTGGTTGTTTCGGTGTAATGATTAGTGAGCCAGTCTCGCAGATCATTACTACTGATACGACTTTTATTGGGTGCTCGATATATGATATCCATGAGACAAAATTAAGTCTATTTTCCTGAAATATTTTATACATTTCAATAGTAATTCTAACTATTCAGTCAATAAATGTTGAATATATTCTGTATGAAAACGGTTAATTTGTGCATCGAGGTGGTGTAATGGTTAACGAGTTATTCTGGCTGACCATTACTAGTGATTTCATAACTTATTGAATATCCCATCTTCTTCTTTATGTACCCAGTTCCTTCAGGATGTGGGCGATCATGGTCCTTCACATCTTCCTGTCCCTTGTAGCTCTTAATAAATTGTCTTTTTGCTATTTCTCCCAACCCCTGTTTTACCACCCATTTACTCAAGCCCATGAAGTATGTTACGCCTTGTCTTCCTCCAATCTGTCCTGCGAGTACCAACTTCTTTCTCATTATGTGCTCCAGAAATTTCAACGATCTCTTCCTGATGTTAAATACAGTGTAACCCGGATATAAGAGAGTTGTCGGGACCGGAGAAGAAGTATCTTATATCCGGGTTTTTGTTATATCCGGGTTTCCCTTATATCCGGGTTTGGTCTATTATATATACATTAACACAGGCTCTAATTTGGGACCAGAGAAAATATATCTTATATCCGGGTTTCTCTTATATTTGGATTACACTGTACAGTGTTACCCGGATATAAGAGAACCCCCGGATATAAGAGAAACACGGATATAAGAGCGATTTTTCTCTGGTCCCAAATTAGAGCTAAACTTACCTAAACAAAATAGACCAAAGCCGGATATAAGAGAAACCCGGATATAAGATACTTCTTCTCCGGTCCCGACAACTCTCTTATATCCGGGTTACACTGTATAAGTTTCCTTTTTGTTTCCATTTTCTTCAAAATCTCGACATTGCTCACATGTTCGGTCCATTGTGTCCTCAGTATCTTTCTGTAGAACCAAATTTCTGTTGCTTCAAGTCTCCATTTTTGTACCTTTATACCAGTGTAAGATTTGGGGGCCTCGGTGTAGGGTAATGATGATTTTCTAAGTAATTGATGATAATTTTGATATTTTGATATGAGATGATACGCCTCTTGATACGAAAACCTTTTCTCTATATTTTCGGTAGAGCATTTCAATTTTTAAGATATTTTGAAATGTCGCGGTTATATTACGACAAACACAAGGACTAGTTACACTTTCGAATAAAAAAATTGGTCTTAATGCAGTCAGTGATTAGATAAATGAACGTCAGAATGGAGAATATATTTGAAAAGGTCTTCCGCCATTAAAAAATTCAAGTCCGAACTGACATAATCAGGTAAACTGACCAACTGGACACGATAGCTCTCTCAGGTGATATAATGTGACAGATATTTTGCAATTGAATTTCGTTTACATTGACTTATTGTTTTTTTTTAATAACACCCTTTTTTTTGGTTTTATCTCTCAGTTGTGGTTAGCCTAAGGTTCTTCGATGCAGAAAATGGAATCTAAGAACAGAGTTCAAGTTCTAACCTCGGCTGTTAGTATTCACCTTCCGCTAATTCCCTCATAAAAGGATGAAATGGGTGAGATAGTAAGACAGGATGAAGCACTTAGCCTTGGTAGGACAACCGGTCTAGGAGAAGGACAACTCTCTATTCAAAAGCAGCACGCAGACGGATGGGTCTAGTCAATGTATCTCGCCCTAGATACACCTATCGCTGCTGCTGTTATCACTATAGTGCCACAACGACACTACAGGGGTGCATATTTGGAATGTTTTTCTTTTTGTAACTGATTTTTCCAATTATTTAATGAATTGTTTTTAGGCTTTTGGAATTTCGATAAACGACAAGATGAGTGAAAAAGAAAATTAGAGACAGCTACTTAATAACATAACGTAATAAGGTGTAAATCATTCTTTTCTCTGAATGACGTTGTCCGGTATCTTCGAGACACTGGAGTCGTAATGTAAGTATATCTATTCAGGCACATTCCAAGGCTGTCCATCACTGGGTTGTGTTCGTTGGGTGTGGTTGCAGGAGATTTTGTGAGGTTTACAACATGTCCCATATGGTTTCACTTTCAACGAGGCTTCTGAATCCAATCATCTATTGGGACTCAAGTTCAACTCAGACCTCAAGTGGAACTCATATATACAATCCATAGCTAAAGGGACTGAAAAATGGTCGGTTCCTTGTACCATTCTAGAAATTATCAGACTTCTGCAGTGTTTACAAGAATCAGATCAGACCAAAAATGGAGCATTGCTACAATATCTGGGATGGAGCTGCTCAATCCTCACTTTCCAGAATTCAAAAGCGTCTACGCGGCCTTGGGGGTGATGACATATTTTCAACCTTACAGCCTCTTTTCCACAGACGAGACGTCGCAAGTCTCTCGCTATTCTGTTACGAGCTACATTCTTTAGTTCCACCAGTTCAGACCTTTACAGCTAAGATCCGCCATGCTACGTATACAGGATCGAATCGTACTAATTCCCCTCGTATTCCACTGGTAAGAAGGAAGTTTCATTCGGACATCTACTTCCTAAAACCGCTATTTTGTGACACAGATTCCCGAAAGGGTGCTTGTCCGATTACTACACTCTTAACCTCTTCAAGGTAATTCAGAGAATGTGTCGATTAAAATTAAAAATAGTCCTATGCCTTTAACAATTATTTTTGAAATTATTATTTTTAGAAAATCTTGGTAAAAATATTTTTACATCGGTTACCCCACTTACTTAATTTCATTAAATTTCTAGAAATTGAATTCTGAGCTCAAACTTTGTTTTATTACTTAAACGCAGGACTCCTTGGAGAATGTAATTTTTTTTTTCAAACAGTTACTGCTTTCACGAAAATCCTCTCCAACGAGTGAAATAAAGACTGTAATAAAACTAATTATTTAATCGCAGGACTCCTTGGAGAATGTAAATATTTGTTCTATTTTTTTCAAAGGTTAATCGTTATTTGTTTTCAACAACCTTTTTCAGTAATTCTACATTGAGTGGCTCTTGGGCATTGTAAGAAATAGGGTTTAAGTCTGGGGATCGCGGGTGACAATGGAATACCTGGAAGTCACCTGAGTGTTCTCGGAACAAGTTTCGTGCCAGTTCTGAGCACGGTGGGTGCAACCACCATACACACTTCTTTACAGGGGAACGACAACACATAAAAGATACAGATAAAATATAAGAAATTGTAAGCACAATGTTATCGCGAAAGATGCCTTTCAAAAGCTAAACAAAGTATTAGTAGATAGGAAAATTTCGTTAGAAACAAATAAAAAGAGTACTGACAGCTATACTGAACCACCGTCTAACAATCCACTTATATAGTAGTGAATACTAGACAATTTCCTCACATATGAAGAGGAGACTTTAAGCAACAGAAATTTGTTTCTACAGAGGATACTGAGAATAACATGGTTGAAGCGTGTAAGCAACGAGGAACTTTTAAGGAAAATGGAAACATAAGAGATATTTGTGTTTAGAATCAGACAGAGAAAGTTGAAATTTCTGAAATTCATAATAAGGAAAGAAGGCTTCGAGAATTTGACACTCACACAACAGGCTGAAAGCAATGGGGTAGAGAGAAATAGCTAGTAATATACCTTACGGTAGACCGGAGAACGGGAGTGATAGTAAGAAAAGAAACATTACTTAGAGCAACGAAGGCTAGTAAGTTTTGGAAAGCCATGATCGCTTACGTCATGAAGAGACATAACTCATAAAGGGAGAAGCTTTAAGAGCAGTTATCAATGTTTGAAACAGCAAATTCTTTAACAAATGCATTTAACATTTTACAAATGAAATCGGTTTGATTATAAGAAATCACGAATGATCATTAAACAGTGGATTATTGTTACTTTGTAGCGGACCGTGGGGTGAAGATGTGAAGCGACATCAGAAGGTTAAAATTTCCTGCTAGCCGGTCCAGCTACATGAGAATGTTGGACTTTAATTAAGTCCAAAGAAGACAAAGAAAACAAACAAGACCGATATATATGTGTAAACAAATATATATTAATAACAAGTTAAGCAAAGACATGGAGAGTTACATAGAGTTTGTATGGAGAAATTATGTGTGTGTTGTGAGTGTTCGTACATACGTGTACTGTTCTTAGCGTGTTCCCAGAATTTGGGAAACGCTGTCTCTGTGAGAGGTCACATATTGATGTTGGTTGAAAAGAGAGATTTACCTCACCTCCGCACCAGGTGGCGGCCCAAGGCCTAAGTCGAAAAGAGAGATCGAGGCGAAGGGTCAGCCAGTATTTATAGCCGGGGGAGAGAGACCCCTGTTGAAGGGTTAAGGAACTGAGGAGGAGCTAACTCCGACAACTTCATTGATTTTACATAAACATAAAATCTTTGGCATAATTATCTACGTGGTTGACTTAAAACTGTTTTTCCCCCGAAAGTTCTATATTATCGAGTTTAATTTTATCATGACGAATTAATATAATTCAAAAATAGTTAGTCTTATCATAAAAGTAACAGTTATTCTATTAAGTAAAAGTCAAACGGAACACTAATTTATTGAGTGCGAAAGAATAATCTATTATTTATTGGAGTGAAAATATAAGTACTGAGTGAGAATAAAAACTCTTATTGGAGTAAGAATAAAACTTAATTATTCGTTTATGTCTATTTTCCAACAACATATAGATCAACTTCCAGTCTCATTTCATCTTAAAAACGAATTGTAATATATTTCTACTATCACTGAAATATATATTAATAAAACTACGATTATTTCCTTTGGGCTATCTACCTTTGACTCCCCACTGAGTCAGGATGTGACACAAAGTCAGTTTCTCCAATCGAGTCATTGGTCTTTTCTTGTCTTAGCCAGTCATAGCCAGTCAAGAAACCACGCTACGGAACAGATCCGAGGATTCTGTCCAACTAATGAGGGAGGCACGGAACAGATACTACAACAGCATCATTTATTCCGCCCCAGAACAACAGCATCTCCTCCCCTTATTTCCTTCGTTTGATTAGTTCTTCCATTTAGTCCTTTTATACATAATTATGATTCATTTTGGCAATTGTTTTTGTTGTGATGTATTCTAGTCTGTGATGTAGAAGTTCTCCATTTGTGCCGAGGGACGACTGACTTATTAGTCTATAGACTCTATGCAAAATAGGACAAGTCCAGTTTGCCTATGTCACTACACCTTCTGGAAACGAAGAGGATTTATGTCCTTTGTTGATCTGTGACTTCTCCGAACTAAAATACAAGATCTTATCTCTCTCTCTCTCTCTCTCTCTCTCTCTCTCTCTCTCTCTCTCTCTCTCTCTCTCTCTCTCTGTGTATCTAGTTCTTTTTATTGGAGATATAGGTCTGGAGTTCTGGTCATTCTGATCTTGCAACTCCATGTCGGATTCATGAGAACTAGCCTCCATAGTTTCTTTACTACTATGTTCGCTTTCTCTACCAGAAGCACTCATACTTTCCCCCCTTTCAGGTTCCTCCTGCTCTTCCATCTGGACATTGTCGTCAATTGTAGGTTTTATTTGATCAGACTGGGCCAATAAATTATGTCTACTTGCTGCTATTTTAGCCATATTATATCCCTTTTTGGCAATAAAGTTATGTTTTTCAGGACTTGATCCTCTGTCTTTTTTGTACCACGTTTTTTCATTTGTTGAATAGGACATTGTTTTAGGCGATCTAATTTATCTTCTCATCAATGCAGAGTGACTTGGAATTCTAACAGCATGAGGAATAGTTCTATAATTCAGTAATAGTCTCGGTAGGCCACTATCTATGGTGACTCTGGGTGGCCTTCAACCCCATTTTCACCGTCAGCACCATTCTTTTTGCAGTTCCATTCGATTGCTGGTGGTATAGTGGTGTTTTGTAAGGAAGGCATCCAATTTGTTTTAACCACAAACACAAAGTTGCATCTCAAAACTGGTGCATTTTCAGAGACTAACGTTTTTGGCATCCCATTTCTGGAAAATATTACTCGTAATATTACTTTGTTTTATCGTGGCTGCCTTCCTATCCTGAACTCTAAGCACTTCAGGCCATTCAGAGAATGAGTCGATTAAAATTAAAAATAGTCATATGCCTTTAACATGCGCATGAGCCATATGAACGCTGGCCCATGGCTCTTTTTTTAGGCCATGAATGTATCTTGATTTGGCGCAAGTTTTTCTTTTATTTCCCTACATTTTGAGCATTTTTGTACGTATTTTTCTACATCATGCAAATACATAGACCGCCTTGCTTCCAATATTAATTGTTCTGTGTTACTATTATTCTACAATGAACATGATCGTGTACACTATTTATTACATCTTTTCTTAATCTTTCTGGTGGTATTAAAACATCTACATTGTATATAAGACTCTCTCTGTAGTTAACTTGTGTCTTTCTACCCTAGAACAATCACGCAATTAACTCGACTGGCATTAACATACATTATAGGATGACCTTCTTGAGACAAAATCGCTTAGGTACCTCAACCTTTTCTTAAAAAAACAAACAGCATAGCATAATGAAAAAAGGCCCCATATGTAAAAACTAAGTTTTATCGTCAACACGTCTGTTATTACTAAGAGGAAAGACCAAAGTAATTTTTAATTATTTTACTTCCTTCTAACACGTTCGAAATTTTGATTAAAAGTCTTGTTTTTTTATGTGTCAACGATGTAACAGAGGAAATTTTGGTGTCTTTTTTTCGGTAAAATAACACATTAATTTGGGAATTCTGGCAAAAATAAAATAATTGTCGGATGAAACTTTTAGTGCTTACTCACAAATGAATGAATTTATTTTTGAAATTATTATTTTTAGAAAATCTTGGTAAAAATATTTTTTTTTACATCGGTTACCCCACTTACTTAATTTCATGAAATTTTTAGAAATTAAATTCTGAGCTCAAACTTTGTTTTATTACTTAAACGCAGGACTCCTTGGAGAATGTAAATATTTTTTTTTTCAAACAGTTACTGCTTTCACGAAAATCCTCTCCAACGAGTGAAATAAAGACTGTAATAAAACTAATTATTTAATTAGATGAGCTTTTAATTGCCTTTATAAATAATATATATTAAGGACATTATAATTTGAAGAAAAACATTTTTATGAATTATGAATTTTTACAAGAATTATATTCATTTTTTATTAATGATAATAATTTACAAAATTTCAAAAAGCTTTTAAAAATTCTTCAAAACTTTGTCCACGTTAGGTTATTAAGTTATTAAGTGTAAATTATATTTACTAAGCGAAAATTGAAAAACTTAATACAAATCATCACACACTAAGATTTTAAAATAATTTTTAATTTTTTTTATATTTATAAACGTACTCATTTTGAAAGTATGGGTGACCATACACAACATTATCAGAAAATAAGATCTCTGACTATAGTAAATTTAAAGTCAACAGTCCTAAAATTAGTTTACGGAGAATATTGCCAAGATTTTTAAGATTACTTAGTACTTAAAAATTATATAAAAAAGCGTTCATCCGTAATTTTCTTAAATTATGTTTTAACAGATAAAGTCTCCGTAAAACAACACTAAAACTGTTAACACCTTCAGAAGCACTTGTTAAGTGACTTACGAGCATTGACAAGTACTTAATCACCGTTACTGTTTCTTTTTAAAAGTCATTTCTCTGTTCAACAAAGTAAATAATATTTATTTTAAATCAGATTAATTATACTTTAAATCAGCTAATGTTTCTCAAATATAGTTTCAGAAAAATATATTTTATTTTTGGAAGATTTTTTAATAAAGAAAATTACATTGCGATGACAGATGACTAAAAAAGAGCTCTAATCAGCTATTTTTAGCCAAAGAAAAGTGAATCGAACTCCAATCAATATAATTTCTGTTTGAAATACATTACACAGTATTTTACTTACTGTAAATCGTAAATTTAATCCTTTAACTTTCAATTAAAGCTAAAATGAGAGTTTCAAGAAGTTTTTTTTATTTTTTATAATTCATTTTAAACCTTATTATCGCGAATTATTCGCGAATTAGTGAATGTACCTAAGTTAAAGTTAAAATGTTTTACAGTATTTTTTTATAATTTTTTTTTCTTTCAAATGTTGTATTTTATCATTGATCCTATTTAAATTCGTTGTTCTATTTTCGTAACTCCGCAAAAGGTTCTATCAATTCATTATACTTTGGAAAATATCTACTATAAAAATTGGCTAGTCCTAAAAAGATTCCAATTGTTTTTTATTTGTAGGTATAGATACCTCTGCTATTTTCTTTATCAAATTTGTGTCTGGTGAAATTTTGCCTTTGGAAATCTGGTATCCCAGATATGTTATTGTGTCGCAATTTAACACAGATATATCGTTGTTATCCAAATATTTTTAATTTGTTCAAAATATAATCCGTTTTTTGTTTTAGCTTTTCTTTACTGGTAACAGCAATACATATATCAACTTCATAGATGATCATATGTTTAACATCACCAGTTAGTACATTTTCAATAGCTCTTTGAAAAATAGCACTTTTTGTTTTTGCACCATAAGGCATACGCTTCCATCTGAGTAAGCCTATACTATAACTGGAGAGTTAATCGTAGGGACCTCTTTAAATTTTTCATCAATTTGTATGTGGTTATAGATAGATTTGAGGTCAGCTTAGCAGTTTTAATGTCAGGAATAAGGAACGAATTTGAGCATATTTTTTAAATCCCCACATATCCTTAAGAATCCATCCGGTTTTTGTAAAATAACAATGGGCGAGGCCAATTATTACCACCAGAAGGAACATGTTCTAAAATTCCTTACTCCACTATTGTTTTCAGTTTAGCATCTCCTAAAGGTAGTATGTGAATGGACAGTCTGCGAGACTCAAAGTAAGAGGGGTGACTATTTTCTTTAAATTTGGATCCCTTTAACATCCCCGTGTCATTATTTTCTAATTTCACAGTTAATTACTTTGGTTCAATTCCTATGAATTCATGACTTTTTTCCCCATTTCAATACTGTGATAGGAATAATTTTGAAGCGTGTGTCGGTCTCAAAAGTTCCTTCAAAACAACCTAAAGATTTAATGAAAGAGCCATCTAAATGTCTTAGTTTATGCCAACTCTAATTTGGGTTTGCCCATTCGTTCCCAGAAATTTATTGGGATTAGGATGACATCACCCCAGTATCTACTTACATAGGAAAAGTTATACCATTCAATTTAATTTTTTCTCTGGTACTTTTCTCTTTATGTCTTTGTATCGCAAATACAATTTTATTTTCCTGAAGGATGTGTAAATTTTCTACCTTTTCTATTGTCCTTTATACTTGCACACAGACTAGAAATGTTTTTTCTTTTCCCAAATCCAACATACTTGTCCTAAAGCTGGACATTTCTTCTTGTCACATTGGTGCTTTTTATCACAGTATTTGCATTTCACAAGTTAATTCGATACGTTGTATGCTTCGGCATTACTCTTGAATGTATCGAATTTCTCAATTAACTCAAACTGCTGCAGAAACTCTATAGATGCATCCAATGATATTTTAGTCAGTTGTAACCTTTCTAAAATGCTGTGTTTGGATGTAGGATCACACATGCCTTCAATTAATTAACAATATCAAGTCATCTTCGATTGTCATTTCTCCAGTGCCAAGTTTTTCAAACTCACAAATTCTGGAAGCCTCTCGTAGCTTGTTTACTGTTGTAGCGTACCTACGGACGATAATGGGTATATCCCCATTCACATAAATACAGTAGTAAATACTGTATATTGGTCTGCAGTTGGAGATTCATTGTGGAATTCACTTGACTCACTTCTGGCAGTTGACTACTTCTACGCGCCGCTGGCGAATCTTATATGTGTTGTTCTTGTCCTCAGTATTATCGTTCATTACCAACCTTCGTTTGACTATTCTATTCAGTAACCTTCTCTAGCTAATCTCGCTCTCTCCTCCTGCGACTTCGTGGTCTTTTAACATCTTGCTCTGCACCTGGGCAGTAAAATAACGAATCCATGTTTCCAAAAGTCCGGCTGAGACAATGGTGTTAGAAATCTTATCGGCAACGCCATATTGTTGTGATATCTTCTAGTCTGTGACGTGGAATCTTTTCCCCAGTGTTAGGTTACAGCTAACTTATTAATAGTTGCTCAACTCAGCGCAAAATAAGGAAAGTCCATTTTGCCTCTGTAACTACAATTTTTTTTCAAATTCCTTTGAATAGGGCTTTTGATTTAATAGGATCCCTGTGAATATGCGTTATTGTGGTATATATTGGATTGAATGGTGATGGATGAGTTCGTGTGGTGATCGAGTTAATTGTTAGAATAATTGGGCCGTGAATCTGATTAGACAGGTGTAGGATAGTCAGTGACGACCAACCCTTCTCTACTTCCATTTGGCCTTGTGTCACAATTGTATTTTAAATACAATAAATAAACTATTGAATAGGACTTTTCTTTGCTATACACACCAGCAACCCAAGTGATCTCTAGTCTTTGACCCGAATACATGAATAAAAAATATATATATATATATATATATATATATGTATAAGAAGATAATATATATATATATATATATATATATATATATATAAGAAAATAATATATATATATAAGAAACAAAATAATAAAATATGTGTGTGTGTGTGTGTGTGTGTGTGTGTGTGTGTGTGTGCGTGTGTGTGTGTATTTGTTGTGGCGTAATGAATATCGGCTCGGAGTGAGAACTCGGAGAGCCGAGTTCGAATTCCAGTGAAGTTCGTTAGGTTCACTTGCGCACAAATACCTTTGGGAAAGGTATGAATCCATCGCTTCTCCCCCAGCTATGGGTTGAATAGTAGGGTTCTTTAGCCATGGTTAGCAACCAGTCTACTGCAGAAAGAAATGATAATCTACTGCGGGAAAAAAATCTGTCTCGTCAGTCATGTATCTTTCGATACATGATCGCCCAAGCGTGTATCACGCATGGCACTTAACTGACTGATATATTGCTTAGCGCGAACTCGATGATTAATTCAATGTGGCTCTGTGAATTTTTTGACTGACTCGGTAGATACACTGAATTCGAGCAATTGTTTTTTTTTCCTTTCTCGTTTATTGAACAATAACGGAAATCAATATGAGGTGTATAAAGGCCATTCACATTTTTTTTAAAAAATCAGTTCTGATATGATAAATAGCTTAGTATTGAATGACAAAAACCTGTCGCACGAGACGTTCGATAAATCAGAGACAGAACATCTGTCTCGTTTCAAACTTTCAAATTTCGGAAATTCCAAGTACGTCAATATTAAATAGATGTCTTTCGGTAACATATGTCTAATGATGAAATAGAAATTGATTTTAATTTGCAAAATATATTGGCGGCCATATAAAAAAAAAAACTGCTTAAAAGTAGATTGATTTTTTTTTTTTTTGTTGTTTTTCTAAGTGTAAAATCTTTTAATTAACCAATATTGACGGATAAAAAAACAAACTAATAAAGAAGTGTTAATAAATCACGGGAAACATGACATAGAAAACTGAATTGGAAAAGCAAAAGATGTCGAGGAAAATAGGAAAAGCTAATATAGGATGTTGTGTAGAGCCATGGTCGCCCACGGCACTAAAAGACCCAAAATCAGTAACGAGAGTAGAATTTATCTATCGATACTTGTTTATTCATTAATCTATACTAGTAATGTTTAGTACCAGAAAAGCGGGCGTTTCTCTCATCAGCACCTCATCATTGCCCAAAATGTGGTAATATCAGGGCTTACCCTATATGCTCGTGTATATGTCGACTTCATGTATAGTGCGATCCCTGAATTTTTTGCATGAATTTTAACCTTTTCAGAAAAAAAAATTATTTGTGTATAGTGCAACTGGTCACAGGAAATACATGATTTTTAACCTCTTCAAAAAAATTACTTGTGTATAGTGCAATCCCAGGAGCGGTGAAGGGTGAATATGAATCTTTTACATACATAGGAAGCGAAATAAATAATAAATATAATTACTAAATATTTGGTGCTTCTTATGACACATTCTGTTCTTTTTATAACAATGAAACAAAAATGAAACAAAAATGAAACAAAAATAGGAGAATTTATTTGAATGTTATTTTAAGACTTGGAACTGAAACATTTAGATCTGCCTTCAAGATCAGAATATATATACTCGTGTATAAGCCGAATTCATATATAGTGTGACTCCTGAATTTTATTGCACTAATTTTAACACCCCCAGAAAAATTTGCCTGCGTATAGTGCAACCGGTCACCGGAAATGCACGATTTTTAACCTGTTTAAAAAATTACACGTTTATAGTGCGACCCCCTAGATTTTGCGAAAAAAAAAAACTGATCATAAAAACTCGCATTATACTTGAGTATATACAACATTCCCTGACGCCTGTGTCATGTCGACGGTAAGGCTGAAGAATTAGACAACTTTTATCTTCTTTTCAGTTTCAACTGTAGACATAAGCTAAACAAGCCACAGCTTAGGTTTTCACAATCCACAGAGACCTCAAAAAATAAAGAGAAATGTTTTTATGTTTTGTGAAATCTGGTGTATTTTATTTTTTTAAACAAAGAAACTCCAAGCTTTATATAGCTTAGTAGCTCACCTAATTCTGGTTTTTGTTTCATTCACACGTCTTAAGCATTGTGCTATGGTGCGTTGGTTCCCTCTACAATATAAAAAAAACGCAAGGCCCCTTATTAATATCACGTGAGTAGATCTTGCATGATCTACAATATACCGCGTGAGAATTTTCTGCCAATCAGTTGATTACAAAAACATTTATCCGTCATGCATATTCAGTTTTTATATATATATATATATATTATTTTTCTGGTTACACTTATCTGAGTAAATGCTCAGTTTTTCTTAATTAAACGGTATTAATTACATCTACCGGCCTGAATGTTCGAGAAATTTCGTACAAAACATGCATTCTCCGACAGGAATCGAACCTGTATCATATATGGAACCGTCATTAAGCCTGACACGCTACGACCGTTGAGCCACAGAGAACTTAATGTCGGTTTAATTAGAAACAGAGCATTTGCTCAAATAAGTGTATCCATAAAAAAAAGTATAAACAGAAAATATATTAAAATATTTGTCGGATTTAATCCATTTTATATAATATATGTATATATATATATATATATATATATATATATATATATATATATATATATATATATATATATATATATATATATGGTAGTGTGGCCGTGAAGTTTGGATACACATGTATACCTTCTCTTTCAGTATACTCCAGAAAAATAATTCAAGGAGACTATTATCTGTTGAACAACAAGCCCATTCCACATAGCCACATCTCCCAGTCCAGTTAGGGAAATTATCATTTAGCTACTCTCTTATCGCCATTGCATAGTGGTCTCTCAACATGGTGAGGTATGTCTCATCAGTTACGTTGCCGTAACAGAAAAACGGCTGCAACTTTCGAGATTTGCACAAACCACACCACAGCTTTATTCCCATAATCTGTTACATTTCTTGCTGTTTGGAAGTGTCCATCCAACGCGGATTGTTTTGCGATCAATATAAAAATATAGGTTATCTCCCTTTGGGAGATGGTTCCTGCTGATAATGAGAATAGTTTATTATACTGATGATAATGGATATAACCCAAAATTGGGGGCGAAATATGATTTCGATCGCCAACTCGAACACAGAGCGAATGGACGTGTTTTAGGATACTCCAAAGAGACGCCAAGACGAATATAGAGTGAAAAGACATGTTTCTGTCCACCTCCAGAACAGGCATGCTGGCCACAAGCTAACCTGAATGATTCAAGGACAAAGCAGCTAATACAAGCAGAATATGAACATCATTAAGATAAGTGTATCATTTATTTCAAACAGATATGTATTTGGATTTCGTCCCCGATGCTTTGAACTTTAACCGCTAAAAGAATACGTTTTTAGAAATCCTCTATTCTCTTTCTCGTTATGTATTGTGTTTTTTGTATAAAGAATGTTTTTACAATGTTCAATTGTCACACTTTGTTCATCAAGCTATGACTCAGTTTGGGGAGTCGTTAAATTTGCCACACCAATACCGAATATTATGTCAGTTAACCTTACCGTTCACGTAAAAGAAAGCTTCATCGCTGAACAGTCTTCTCTGTGAAGAAGTCATTTACATGCAAATTCATATAACCAGACTTTATGATCACTAAATATATATATATATATATATATATATATATATATATATATATATATATATATATATATATATATATATATATATATAATTGGAGAACGAGGTAAACACCATGCGGCGACAGTGTCCACTTTTATACTTACATAGGCTCTGTCCCTGATATTGTGTATTTTTATCCATAGATATAGTATACCATAGAACTATTATTTTTTTATTTCTTTCTCTTTCTCTCTCTCTCTCTCTCTCTCTCTCTCTCTCTCTCTCTATATATATATATATATATATATATATATATATATATATATATATATATATATATGGCCTGATGATTGAATTTAATAATGAAACAGATTGTCGCTGCTCGGTGTTAACGTCAATGTCCACTTTTATATTTATATATACATATATGTATAAACAGAAAATTCCTAGTCGCTTTTGAAAAATTATTCTTGTGAATAAATGAAGAGAAATATGGGGTTTTAAGAAAGCTAAAATACGTTTCAACTTAGTAAATATGTTTTCGATAGGTTAAACAACCAATAAATGACATTTTAAAGAAACCTGAATGAGTTGCGAATGTATATTTTCGATTTTGGTGTTTTCATTTAATAGGAAAATCTGGGAATATATCCATATAAAAATAAAATGAACCTAAACTACTTCAACTTAATTTGAAGTTTCTATTAATGCTATTTAATTCTATAGCCTCTACGTAAATGTTGACAGCTAGAGGTCAATTACGAAATCTCCCTGACAGAGGTCAGTTACATAATTTTCGTGCCAGAGGTCAATTACGAAATCTGAGCTGAAACACCAACTTTATAATAGTCAACTTAGACAATGATTTTTTATGAGTTGATTTATAGCTTCAACTGAAATCTTAACACTGTTTTCACACTAAAAGTATCACCGTGAATAAACTTGTCGCTGGCACGAGATAACTCCAATCAGTGTCATAATAAAAACTGCTAACTACAAGTGTTAACTATTAAATTCTTTCAAGATTAGAACAAAGTATTTGCATGATAATATTAAAGTTTTATTTATATTTTTGAGTTTATCAAAATAGTACAACGGGTGATTCAAAAGGAATACTTTCTGTTTATTTCCACAGGAGCCATGAGAGATACACAATAGCACTATTAGATAGAGCCAGTTTTCTGCCACAAAGAAATAGTTTTCTACATAGTCAACGTTGTTAATAGGAACTTTTGTGCCTGTCGTTATTATTTTTAAAAGTTGAGTGTGGCCAGAAAACGGTTGAATTTGAGGGGGTAATGTTTTTTATGCATTCTTACTCTAAAGCGTTTTAAAATCATTCTAGAGTTTGAATATGTTATTTCTTTTACGTTGTGTTACACACGGCTAAGTAAAAAATAATATGGGATATGAACGACTGTGCATCACAGACACTAACATATCTACACTTGTTCTACATAAAATGCAAAGCACATTTTTTTTTAATTCTATAAAATACTATTAAAAAGCACGAATTCATTTCTCTCACTAGCTATGGTAGGGTAGACCTGGCTCTTCAGCCTTGAATTGTATTTAGTCTAGCAGAAGGATTACTTTGAGTTCAAAACCATGAAAAAGGCAAAGGGAAACCATTTCATTCTCTTTCCGAAAAACTGATGGAAATTTATAGATATTTAAAAAAAAGGGAATCTGTGGAGAGATATGATCACCTACATTCTGAATAGACATAGCATTTAAAATTCCTATAGAGTTGTTGTTCATTAATCTGATTACTTGATTATAGTTAAGCTGACATCGACTAAATGGGCCATGTCTTGAATAATGAATTTATTGGTTGTCTGTTGGTTGGGAAAGTTCATTTATAGATTATCCACTCCGAGAATTAGCTACCTTCCTGCCTAAGTGAAGCTAATTCTCTTGAGACGCAAATGCTTTTTTCTTCTTCTTTTGATGAAGAGAGGCTTTAAGTCTGTAAAAACAATTAGGCAGCTGTTTCAGCTTAAATTTCCCCTCGCCATTTCAAGACGTTAAGAAATGAAAGAGTTTAGTCGAGTTTCGGAAACAGTGCTCCAAATAAACTTGTTTTTCTACTTGGAGACAAATTATTGTTTGATCAAAACCAATTTGCTCCAAGTTCACAAACATGAACATCATTTTGACGAGAAATGAACATACGCATTTATGAATTATGTATGCAAATGCTAATAATATATACTTAATAATCAGTAAATATTTGAGAAAGAATACAATTTGATGCAGAATTCATAGATATTTACAACTTGGATAAACTACTAGCTTTAATCGACAAAAATATATTTTTAACCTAGATTTTTTCTTGGTGAATTCATCATGATAAGTCTTAAAATACATTAATAATTATTAACCCATAAATGACCACTACATCATTTTTAGAGCAGTTTTAGGAAAAACTTTTAGAAACCGATAATTAGCACCGGGTTTTTCAGAAGAATATAATTTATATCGGATTTTTAGAACCATATAATTTATACTGACTTTTAGTTAGAAACCTCTAATCAACATCAGAGTTTTCTTTCGTAGCTGTAACCAATACCAGATATTTATTTTTATTTTTATAATTTATATCGGTTTTTACGTTGGGCATCAATGGGTTAAATTGTAGTTAAATAGAAATATCTTTTATTTGAGTGCACGTAATTTATAGACAGTAAATTTGTTTGGTTTAGAGTTACATTTATGGGTCACTCGGTGAGGATCATACTTCTAGCCATCGATCTTTGGCAGAGACCTATTAAGAGTAATGTGCACGAAGCCTTAAATCTACAGTTTCCATCACTCATACAAATACAAAGATCGGAATCCAGTGAAAAATTCTAAATCTAGTGTCAGTGAAATTTAGCATCTTTTAGAATTCGATCAACGAGACTATACAATATTTTTAAAGAATATTTTATCTTTGATTTACTGCACATGGGCGAGAAATACCGACAGTGCGGTGATGACATGACATCGTTTGTCGGAAGGCTTTCGAGACTGAAGTCAGCGACCACGTGTCCGGGACCAAGGCGAACCTCTAAATTGAAGGATATCGACTGTAGTCTGAATTGGAGAAAGATGGGCTCCGCCAGGTCTATTTACCCAAGATACGCTGTGCATGAATGAATACCGCTCTGGCTTTCAACCCAGATAAGTGGATGAAAATTAAATAAAATATTGCATGGGCATAAAAAGGATCTTTGGCAAAACAATATAACCAATGCATTTGTCGTTCATCATCATAGTTCTGACCATAATTTCAGCTTAAAGAATGGAGTTTTAATTAAAAGAGAACGTTATTTATCGAGGCGAATATATATTGGAAGTGCACTAATTTCTGAGTCTTCTACAGAAACTTTACGTCCAGGATCATGCAACATATCGTCTTTCCTCATAAAACTGCTGCTGATAATATGTCGGATAACAAAAACAATAGCGAGGGAAATAAAAAAAGCCAGTGAAAGCTGAATTAGATCAACTAATATATATATGCACACACACACACACACACACACACACACACACACACACACACATATATATATATATTAAGTTGTTTCATATTTTCATTCGTTTTTTCCGATGTTCTGTGAATGATCTCAAATAATAATCTTTCGCAGCATTTTTTGCTTCATAATAACTCTGGTTATCCCGTGAAACTGTTGTCTAGCGTTACTGATCTTTTTAAAAAATTTCCGATTAGATACCACTTTGAGATAGAATGCCAATCAGACAAGAATTAACATCTTCTCTTTGCTTTTAATCAAAGTCATAAAGCTGCCCAAGCTGCACGAGACATTTGTTCTGTGCACGGAGATAACTTCATTATCGACTGAATGGCACAGAAATGGCTTTCCCATTTCAAGGAGGGCGAGTTCGAACTTAACGCGTTCTGGTTGACCTTTTCAGTTTGATGAGAACCAATTGCAGTGGCGGATTAAAGAACAATCGCGCCAGACCACTTGTGAATTGGCTCCAAAGATGACAAGTTTTCATGTTTCTGTCGCTGCTTTCTGAAACTTACCCATTTGATGGATAATTTTCAGAAAGATAGCGCATAGGCGCCACACGCATTGACCGAAAGAAACAAACTCCTGCGCTTCTCCATTGCTGCCAGTATACTCGCTCGACACCAAGTTACTCATGGGTACAATGAAAGAGCTTGGTTAGGAATTTCTGCTACACCCATCATATTCTGATGATTTAGCCCCTTCATGCTACCAGCATTTTCGGCCGCTTTTTTTTTTTTTTTTTTTTTAAAGCAGGGTTCACTCTGAGCAAATAGCTGGGGCCAATAGTGGTAGTGGATTACATTAAGAGGCAGTTTATACGGATATGAGGGAAAGATAACGGTTAACCCTAGATTTGAACAGGTTAAGATTTTAATGATCTGGTAATCAGCCTCTTGGAGTCGGTTTCACAGAGCAGTGGTTCACGGGAAGTAGCTGTTCGGGTGGAACTTTATTCTCACCGATGGAATACGATGTGGGTAGTTTGCTACAATGTGCGTGGCATGGCGGGTCCTTGAGGGGTGTTTCATTCAACAACAACGTGGAGCTTAAAACGTGGCTTGATGAATTTTTCGGGACAAAACCTAGTGATTTCTGTCGTCTTGGCATTGAACAGTTAGTGGATCGTTGGCAGGAGGTCTTAAACAATGAAGGGAGATACATTTAACTATTAGTAAATAATAAGTATTAAGATAAATTATAAAAAACGAACGAATTTATATAACAGTCTAATAGATACACCGCGTGTCAAAAATTCAAATTTAAAACTGAGAGTCCTTATACCGTTAATGTTTTCGATGTAAACTGTAACCGGCGTTTGTTGCATATGTTACCAAAACCATCATATATATATATATATATATATATATATATATATATATATATATATATATATATATATATATATATGAAAAGTGTATGTATATAAATAAATATATATATATGAAGAAATATAGTCTTAAAGTGTGCTATATTTATGGGATAAAGAGTTCAATATCAGAGATAGAGCGTGTGTAAATATAAAAGTGAACATAGAAGTCAACACTTAGAGGCGACAGTCTGTTTCATGCTAGTGCAATCGTCAGGCAGCTCTGCACTAGCATATATATATATATACATACACTTTTCATATATATATATATATATATATATATATATATATATATATATATATGCAATTTATTATATATATTATTTATAGATTATATATGCGCGGTATTTATTGGAAAGCGCTTAATATCAGAGATAGAGCTAACATATTTAGTTGGATTGATATGAGTTTGTGATCTTGGGTTTCACGCTTTCGCTTTCTGAGTTTGTCTGACGATCGCGAAAGCGTGAAACCCAGGGTCACAAACTCACATCAATCCAATTATATATATATATATATATATATATATATATATATATACAACTTATTTTGTGAATCATAAAAGAATTTGCAGTGGTAGATATAGCGAGTAATATATGACATTTCTTGCTATATCTACCATTGCAAAAATAATTTATGATTCCAAAATAATTTAATGTGATTATTTTAAATACTACTTTACCCATGTCGGTAAAATGATATATTTTGTTATTCAAAGCTTGTGACATGTAAGTCTTTAAATATTTTTTTCATTTATTGTAGTGCTTTACTCTTTCACGGAGTCAGTCTTATCACCTTTCCGCTTCGTAAACATCTTGGAACAATCCGCCATTGTCATAACAAATACATAACCTCCTGGCATCGAAAAATGCAAGGGAAGTAACTCTTCCACAACAAAAAGTTATTAAAGACAAAAAATATACAGATACAATTGTCGTATTATATAATAGTTACAATTTGAAAATTATTTAAAAATTTAGTAATTTTGAAATATTGAACAAATAAATAGCGAGGCATTTCTAAAAAAGCATTTAATTATAAAACGTTTCCAAGAACATTTCCAATCTCATGTGATCTATTTGTTCTGAAATACTTTCAATAAATAACATTTTTTATCATTTCACTCCAAGCAAGAATGCCGCTAATACGAATGGGTTTACAGAGATTGAATGTGATAGAAAAGACTGGATATAGTGGGATTGAGGAAAAGATAAAAGATAAACGGGATTCAAAGTGATAGAAGATGGCGATTGACGTTGCATTTAATTTTTTGAGTATTGTAGTTATCAGGGAAGCATGTAAACAGAAGGGTGTTCCACAGGCGAGAAGTACGAGAAAAAAAAAACTTGTAGAAGAGTCAGTTACATTGAACTATTTCAAAAGTAAAAATGTGGGATCTAGATGCCAATCTAGTAGCACGCATAAATTCATATAATCGGGCACCAGAGGAAAAAGCTCGTCAGAGCAGTTGTCATGAATATATTTGTAGAAAAGACAGAGGGAAGCCACGTCATGTCGGTGAGAAAGTGACTGAAGTTGAGATGCCAAATCGGGATTGGTTACATTGCAGATCCTTCTTTGGATTTTGTCAAGAACCTTGAGATGAATAGCAGAAGCACGGGCCAGATATGGCAACAGTATTCAATGCACAGACGAATGGTAGATTTGTAAATGGGCAAGATGAACTCTGACGAGAAAAACTTTCTGGCACGACACAGTGACCCAACTTTCCTTGCAGGAGATGCAGCTATTGCTTCGATGTAGTCGTTCCACTTAAAGTCAGTTAAAAAAGTGAGGCCAATAAGGTGCAGTGTGTTGCTATACTGGAGTCGAGCAACAGCCATGCTGATGACGGACAGGAAACGACCTTCATTTCACGATTTGATAGGAACGATTGGATTAAATCAAACAATCATTTTGTAATACCGTAGCCCTGTAGCTTACGTAAAAGACTAGCCAAACCCTATCAAATGCCTTCGAGATATCTAGAGCCACAGCTTGAGCTTCGCCGTTACTATCAAGAGCCTGATATACATATTCAGTGATGGCCGTTAGCACATTAGCGGTCGACCTGGCAAAACGGAAGCCATATTGTTTGTCAGAGAGTAGGTCATGAGAGGTAATATGCTTAACTACTTCAGCATTTAATATTTTGCCGAAAAGCTGTAGGAGACTAATAGGGCGATAGTTAGACTGGTCAGAACGTCCTCCAACAACCTGGAAAGCAGGAAGCAGCGAGGCAATAGTGGCTCGGATTGAGGAATCGATAGAGCCGAATTCAAATTCCATTCGAACCCATTACGTTCACTTACGCGCTAATGGCCTTGGGAAAGGTATGAATCCTCTTCTCCCCACCCCAGTTATAGGTAAATAGCAGGACAGATCGGATTCGTATAGACTTGGATGGCAACTGGTCTACCGCAGAAAGAAATGGTAACCTGCCTCGTCAGTTATGTATAGAAAAATACATGATCGCCTAAGCGTGTATCATGCATAGCGTATAACTGACTGGGAGCATTAGTAATTTTTATGTTTTTTTACTTTTTACAAAAATGTATTGCTGGTAATTTTTTAACTGTGAAAATATATTGCTGGTATTTTTACTATAAAAAAATGTATTTTTTTATACTTTCATGGTTTGGAGGTTCACTATTTTCCCATAGCTGGGACCCTAACAGGTACTACCATCCCGGATCAACCTGCGAACAACAGCTATTAAGAGGTGATTCCAGGCTCATTAAAATATCCCGATCATAGGCCTTGCTGCCGGATGTAGTTTATCATCATACCCAGGATGTCGGACGCGCTTTTAACTTCTATTCTAAAATGTAAATTCATTTCAAAATTACATTTGTCATTTTTCTATTATATCCAAAGTGTTTTTCTTAAAATAAAACCCCACGAGTAATTATATGAATAAATGAACAAATTAAATGAACTATAAAAATGAACAGAGAAAAATATTTTTCTTTTTATGACTGTAAATAAAACACTATTAAGATTTCCATTCTTTTTAAGTCAGCTAAACTGGTAGAAATTCTAACTTGGTCAGTACATGAATAAGAAGCCCTTTGAAAACTTCCAGGTTTAGATCACAAGCATTCTTTGCGAACAGCAGATTCCAACCAAGGGAATGGCAATATATGGGGAAGTAAGATGACGTCCCTTCGGAGGAATGAATGACTCAGAATTTATTTTCTCTCTGCTCTTTGAAAATGAAAATGGCTATGGAGGAGAAAGAGCGCGTGCGCATATGTGGATAAGTCTATGCGTATTTGTACACGTACTAGACAAATTCTAATTTTCTATTATGGCTATTTTTCCACTAGAAAATAATTAAAAACAGAATAATATAAAAGGCCCTGATGACAGGAGTTCAGATATCACCGAAAACTATTTAAGTTTCGGATTTCCGTCATGTAATTGTTCAGTTTTATTCGTATAGTTTATTCTTTTGGGCATATGTGAGCAAATCACAAAAAGCTATTATAATATCATGTTCCTTCATGACGTAGGCGATTATTGTTCTTCACAGTTTCCTTTTTCTTTATTATCTGTGAATTACCGGGACTTCTTGGGAAAGAGAGTGGTTTAAAAAATACTCCACTATCACAAAAAAGCAGCAATATATATTGGTAATACTCCAAGATTTCCATTGAGAAGATTGGCCTCTTATCTCTCTGACTATATTGAAATACGCAAATATATAACACAAAATCATGGCGTCACTTGAACAAGAAAGAACAGTTACAAATCTTAAAGGCCCTTTTCCATAGTTTTTGAATTCAGTGTTATCCTTCGCCTAGATTTGATGCCACTCAAGGCTGGAGAGCTCAGTCTACTCTGCAGATTACGAAAAAAAAACCCCAAAAAACTCCGTTCATGTTAGTCATTTCATTATAAGTATTCCTTTTTACATTTAATAACCATTAATTTTATGTTTACTTGCCCGTAAGCCAATGTATGTATATATTATTTGTTGATGTTCATTCCAGAGGAATTGAGCCTGAATAAAATTCATTTGTCGGAGTTATCTCCTCCTAAATTCTGACACCACCACTTTGGGGAGCTGTCCCTAAATCATATATACTTGAGAAAAAACTTTCTCTCTTTCTTTCATTTTCAATGAACTACGGCCATGTAAGCTCTCGCAGAAAATATAGCGTTCCCTCTTGCGGGAAACACCATGAACATTACACACACACACACACGCACGCACGTACGTACGAACATTCATTCACGCATATCTTGGAACATAAACTTTACACATACACATTATTGTTTTTGTAATTTGCATTCGTTTGTTTGTTAATACATATATACCTGTTTGTACATATATATATATATATATATATATACTCGGTCTTTGTTGTTTTCTTTTACAATTCTTTTGGGTGGACTCATCTTGAGCCCGCCATATTTGTAGTGGACTTTATTTCAGGAGACTACAAGTGTTTCATTTCACAACGCGTATAAACATACGGTCCGCTACACCTTTTACAAATTGTTTTATTTGATTACCTTCATATATTGTTTATACATGTTGTTATCACAAAATTTGAATACTTCCATTGCTTTTGCTATTTCCTTGTGGTTCTTTTTTCTGTCAGTAACAATAAAAACATTGAAGCAATTGACGATAGTCGGCGAAATTCAGAAATCGAAATATAAGTTTCCTGCTCTTAATTAAATTTGGGACTTTGGGATAGATTGCACCGTAGGGAATCTGTGATCATATGCAATGTCATTTTTTTAATCATTTCACCCCTGTCAATGCGAAGTCACTAAGATACAAGGGGTTACTGAGTGTGAAAGAAAATGAGAAAAAATTATTCAAGCGAGAGGACAATAAAAGAACAGGAATTAAGTAGATAGAAGATAACGATTGACATGGCATTTACATTTTTGAAGACTGGAAATGTTAACTGGAAAGCAAAAAGCTGAAAGAGCAAGAAATGCAATAGAAGGAACTGCTAGCATAGAACTTACGGTTATATCTAGCCATTTCAACTGTAAAATGATGATACCTTGCTGCCAAGCTGTTAGTAAGCTTAAATTCATAGCGTCTAGGTACCATAGAGTAAGCCATGAAGATTTCTATGCAGTGATTAAACGTTGGGCTTCTGGTTGTCGCCGGTAGACGATACCTCTTAAAGACGAAATGCGGTTAAGAAGGTCTGTGGAAGCAACCTTTGAAGAAAAAATAAAATTATTTGTCGAAAAATAAAAATAAAACAAAAATATTTTTCTGCCATTATGTCATTAAAAAAGTTGAGCTAAAAAATCTTTGGACAATCCTTGTATGTTAAAGTTTATTTAATAATTACCAACGAGGTGTCCTAGGACCATTACGCTATTTATCTCTCTTTAGACACTGATCTGTCGATCCAGTGTTATTCTATTGAAAACCATAACTTCTAGGAACGTTCACTCCTAGAATGAAATAAGTTTCCCAATTTCATATATATATATATATATATATATATATATATATATATATATATATATATATATATATATATATATATATATGCATGAGTCCCAGTATAAATAGTTATAAATAATCATTGACCGACTTTATCATTGTGATATTTTTGCATTATATCAACTATTAAGAATATAGTAACTAGAGTCCGCAAATTGGAGGAGAGAGTTATCTATGATAATGTTCTGACTTTGAAGACGCTGTTATCTCCCTTTAACTCACTCTCTCTCTCTCTCTCACTCACTCTGTTTTTATTTTTATTTT
Source organism: Acanthosepion esculentum (assembly GCA_964036315.1). Classification (NCBI taxonomy): domain Eukaryota; kingdom Metazoa; phylum Mollusca; class Cephalopoda; order Sepiida; family Sepiidae; genus Acanthosepion; species Acanthosepion esculentum. Next base: position 37,258,628 of record OZ038499.1, read on the forward strand.
TAAATAAACTTTTTTATATACATAAAATTTAGTGAGGTGAGAGCAAATCTTAATTCCGAAAATACGACTCAGAGAAAGAAAGTTTAGAAACCACTGATATATATATATATATATATATATATATATATATATATATATATATATATATATATATATATATATATAAGATTAATTTGGGTAGTAGTTTTTAATTTATGCAGGTGTTATTGAAGGTCAACTAAAGTTCCCTTCTTTTAGATTTTTTATTTAATTTTTCTACGGTTTGAATACAAATATTCCAATATCTTCTGAGCGATTTTGACGTAAGATCACCTCACTTGTTTGCCAAAAGATTCTGCTCACCACCGCTATAATTTCATTCATTTTCTACCGCTTATCAATCATTTGCAGGTTATTTAAAGTCAGAAAATACTTTTTTTAGATTGTGAGAATTAGGGGTGGGAAATAGTGATAGTTAACCCATAGCCGAAGGAAGAAGATGACTGCCAGAAGGCGTTGCTAAAACCATTATATAAGAAAACTGTGCAAAGTATCATTCTGTTCTTTCTCTTTAAGCCACAGGATAGGACGTGTCTCGTTTCCTCTTTGGAGGACACTTTCATCTCCAGCAAGCCATATGCCTTATTGAACACAATAGTGCGCAGCATTCAAAGCTTACTTGAATGCACAGGCATATCTAATAATTCTGCATCCTGGGTAAGACGATAAACTACATCCTACAGCAAGGCCTCTGATCAGGAGTTTTTGGGGAGCGTAACCACCTCTTAATTGCTGCCGTTCCCAGGTCCAACCTGACCCGGGGTGGTAGCACCTTTAGGGTCCCAGCTATGGCAAATAGTTACTCCTACGAAATTGGGGTCAAAACACTATGAAAGTGTAAAAATAGGTTTTAATAGCAGCAATACATTTTTGAAAAAAAATACCAGCATTACATTTTTGAAAAAAAAAATATTACTAGTAATACATTATCAGCGGTACATTTTTGAAAAAGAATAATATTACCAGCAATGCATTTTTTGGAAAAAATATTACCAACAATAAAAATCTTGTCGGCATTAAATAACCCATTGAGGTTCATATGCCTTAAAACAAACCAAATCAATTTAATAATTCTACCAAACCAGCAAAGAACTTTTCACAAAATGTCTCTGAAAATCTTTCATCTGAACTTTGCACACACGCATGTACGAAAAAAGACATCTCTCTCTCTCTCTCTCTCTCTCTCTATATATATATATATATATATATATATATATAGAGAGAGAGAGAGAGAGAGAGAGAGGATAAGTTGTTCAATAAAACAAAATCCATTCTATTTTATAAACTATTTGAAGCACACGTGGACTCTTTTTCATATATATATATATATATGTATGTATGTATATAGTGAACTGCTCTACAAATATTCATCTGCTTTATTTTAAAATAATGCTTATTCAAGGTAGAGGGTAGGGGATATTTGAAGTTCATACCTTCCATGGGTTGAGTAGCTTTAATGAGGGGGGTATATTTGGAAGAATAGCACCTAATTTTCAACTGGAGGCGTTCAGGACATGCAGCTTCATTCGCTCCTTTTGCATTTTTTCTATATTATTTTCTAAGACAATAAAATATATACAGTGTAACCCGGATATTAGAGAAGCCCGGATATAAGAGAGATTTTTCTCTGGTCCCAAATTAGAGCCATACTTACCTAAACAAAATAGACAAAAAAATATAAGAGACTTCTTCTCCGGTCCCGACAACCCTCTTATATCCGGGTTACACTGTAGTTAAATATATGTAATTATTTGTATATTCATTCTCTCTCGTTTGTTTGAGGAAACGCCCATGCGCTCACAATTCTATAATATTACTCTACACTTACTTCAGTAAATATATTCCTTCAACAATTGATAAGTAACGCTATCTCAACTACCTCACTCATTCATACTTGCTGAAGAATGAAGATCAATCAACATGCCAAGCTGCACTCACGCTGAAGCGCATTTAACTGAATATACTCACTTAGCTATTGTTAGACATAAATAATAATAATAATAATAATAATAAAAACTTACAGTGACAGAAGGTTCTAAATTTAAAACATGATACTGCAAAATTGAAGAAAGGAGTATTGTACACATGCAGACAGTACGAAGAAAGGGCTAAAAAGAAAAGGTGCACCAAACCTGGGTTACGGTTGCGGAAGACTTCATTTGAAGTCTGATTGCACATTGCAAAAAATAAAGTGTTTCTAATATGGAAAACTCGGTCATAAACAGTCATTACAAAGAAAAGAAAATGTAAAACAGTTTAATACTGTAAAAGTTGTATTGATAACTCAAAATCTGAATAAGGCCAGGAACAAAAAAATTGTGACGGTTAAGATGGATAACGTTGAAGTAAAACTTTAATTGAACACAGACGGCGACATTACTATAATTAATGAAAAAAACTTTGAAAAATTGTGTTGACCCTACATCAACGAAAACCAAAAATGTCGCACGCGGAGTCTCAGAGAACAAATTGCTTTCGAGGCAAAGTTTTATGTAATGTCTTGTGAAACGGCAAAATTTTAAAACTAAGGCATTCGTACATTATTTACATTATTCGGACTATTGTCCCCATCTTTGTTGCCATATTTATTACAACGTTTCGGCCGTTGTACGTTCCGGCCTTCTTCAGCTGGTTGGAATGTCGAACTGAACCCTTTATTTCGAACAACAAAAATTGCAATATGAGCTCTGGTAAAAATAGTTTTGATAACAGCAAAAATTGCAATATGAGAACTGGTAAAAAATGATTGCTGAAGACATTAGGTTTATAATACCCAGAAATTCATACAGCGTACAGGTGTAATAATTATGGTGACAAAGATGAGGACAATAGTCCGAATAATGTAAATAATGTACATAATACCTCATCTCAGAAATATAGACAGACACTAAGGCATTCGTATTAAACAATCTTTGGTTGAATTTATTGGGCGCGAAACGGTTGGAACTGTTCGATTTGTGGAGTCTGCCCGTAAATTCGTTCTGGTAAAAAAAAAAAAAAATGAATTACTCCTCCTCTAAAACGGGTACGGCAACTGAAAGATTTTTTTAAGGAGTTTCTTCGAAGGTCTTGGAAAATGTGCGACGGTAATTTTTTTTTTCACTTGAAAAAAAAATGTAGTTCCTGTTTTTAAACCCAAATGTAGTGTGCTTTTTACATTTGTGTAACCCATTAACAAAGAACTTGACAGATTAGAAACTCTAGGAGTTATTTCATCCAGGCATTATTCTGACTGGACAGCTCCAACAGTATTTTTTAAAAGTTTTATAGATATATAGTTTGTAGATTATCTACTGTAGGTGTTGTGTTTTGGTATAATCCTATTTCTTTAAGGTAGGTCAATTTGTTAACAGTTTCAGTATTTTCAAATAGTTTTCGCATATTGTTTTTCTAAAAGGGCTCATAGTTCTGGTTCATAATATATCAAAGAAAACACAAGAACGAAAGGTTAGTGAAGAAACGTCGCCTATTAAAACTGTATAGTCACTTGTGTGCGTTAATTGTTAACAATTGTCTACATTTTTACATCTCTTCAGTCTGTAAGTATGTGTCTGACAGATTTTTTTTTTTTAAATCTATTTAGCTTAGAAATTTTTTTCTGGGGGGGGGTAATGTATATGTGTGAGGTAGTACATACTCATTTAACTGTGTAGAAAAATCTGCACATATATGAATATTTTCTCTGTCCGTCTTGCTCTCAATCTGTCTTGCGAGTATCAGATTTTCCAAGCCCTCATTCCTCATTATGTGCTCTAGAAATTTCACCTGTCTCTTTCTGATGTTAAGTATAAGTTTCCTTTTTATTTCCATTTTCTCTAAAACTTCGTTGCTCGCATAATCGGTCCATGGTATCCTCAGCATCTTTCTGTAGAGCCACAATTCTGTTTAAGTTTCTTCATCTTTGAGATTTTCCAGCACCCACTGCCATATAGGAGGACAGATATAACGTAACGGTTTAGTGCTCTTTGTTTCTAGCGAAGTTTTCCTATTTCTTAATACTCTGCTTAGCATTTGGAATGCATCTTTGAAATCCGAAAGCGAATTGGGATAGCCAGTGTCACACTTTTCGTCCTCTGTTAAAACACGTCATAGAGATTTAAATTTTGGTATCTCCCAATTTGTAATTCACTTCCTTTTTGTTAACAATCGTGTATTTGTGCCTTCTTGCAGTTTGTTTAAACCTTTCTTCTAGCTTTTTTTTCACTACCTTCTATTGGAATTTTTGTAGTTTTCTTTCCGTGTCTGCTATCAACACTGTCATCTGCATGCCTTTAGGATTGTAGCCGCCAATAATGAGCCTTGCAAGGACTTCTAGTTCACTTAGAATCGCCTCACTGTATTGTTGAATTTTTGTCACGTCCTATTAAATAGATTATTCATTCTGTAACATACAGAATTGTGGCACAAGGCCTGGGGAGAAAAATCAAAAGGGGGGGGTCATTAACTATCCTAGTCCTAGTTAATCAGATTCGCAACCCATTCATTTATTACAATTTGCTCATTCACCAAAATAACTTATATATCACCTCGATTCTGCATACACCAAAATACCGCATATTTATAGGGAGGGCCTACAACCCCCCCCCCCATGAGATAAAAAATCTGAGTGTACAAAATGTTGTTTTTTTTTCCAAAAATATATAAAAAATTCATGAAGTGGGTGGGGGAAACACAGAAAACAAACTAAAATGTAATACGCAGATAAAATCACGTCTTATTAAATAGAATGGAAAAAAGAATGTCTGTTAAGCCTGTTTGAGATGTTTATCCTGGTGTCGAATTAACGCATTAACTCAAGTGGAAACATTTTAAGGCATTTACTGAAATGAGACGTAGAAATCAAATTACGCTCGACGAACAATGGTCATTATCAATGAAAAATATATTCAAAGGGCTAGATTTAATCCCTGGCATCAATAAATGGGAAATATCGAAGGGATTATATTATTTTGGCCTTCTTGTCCGATGTTTGCATATTATCTCTCTTTCCTTGTGCTATATTTCATTTGAGGAAACATGCGCTTAAATACTACCTATATTAGGAAACTAATAACTGTTAAACTAATATGTTCTTCAAAAACCATTTTCTGGAAAGAATTAATTAATATTAAACAAATAGTAATAACGGCATTCCTAATCATATCGTTGATGAACACATTTTACGGGCAATTGAGCACACCTTAAAAATACCGATTCAAACCACAATAAAAATGCAATTAACTTATTTTGCTGAAACCAGAAGCACTTCAGCAAGATAAAAATGAAAATAAATAAATAAAACAATGAAAAATACAGGTTGTCGCGACTGGGTTTTGAATATTTAATAATTATTCAGGAAATTAATATTTTTCTCTTATTTTTTTATTTTTTATTTTTTTCAGATTTAGAAAGTTGAAGGTTTGGAATATTTTAGGGATAAGTTCACAACTCCAAAACGAGAAGGTCTGGAATATTTTATGGATAAGTTCACAACTCCAAAACGAGAAGGTCTGGAATATTTTATGGTTAAGTTCACAACTCCATAACGAGAAGGTCTGGAATATTTTATGGATAAGTTCACAACTCCATAACGAGGTCTGGAATATTTTATGGATAAGTTCACAACTCCATAACGAATATATTTTGTACAACTTTATTTAGAAAATCAACATTCAATTGTGTTGACGTAGAGGGCATACAAACGTGAATTCAATGTGAGAAATGCGCCCTCTGAATCAATGATTCACCATGATTAGGGCGTTTTCAGCAAACAGGTTCCGCACGTGACTTGTCAAGATCTGAGAGACCACATTCAGCTCGCAAGAAAGAATATAGTGAACCTATTGAATAATACATAAGAACAGGCAATGTCCATTAGAAGATGCCCTTTCAGCTGAAAGGGCATCTCGAACATCATTATCCTGAATTATAAGGACAGACTTACACCAATAAGCCTACACAATTTAGTTGCTACAGAAAATAAAAACAATAGATTATGAGCAGTGACTCAACGAATTCAAGAGCTAATAAATGAAGATAAAAGTGTTATACATCATCAGAAGCCCGTGAATACTAGGCCCGAGATAGTGGCTACTTGCCATACATTATTTTCCATAATTAATTGAATTAAATGTCCATTCAATGATCTTCAGTATTCCATAAAGATAAATTAATAAAATTGCCTACTTAAGGAGTAATGTCACCTTTAAATCCTGTTGTGACTTTTGTGAATTTTAGGACGTAGGCGATTGTAACCTTTTCTTTATCACCTTTGAATTGCCATGACTTCTTGGGGATATTAGTAGAATGGTTTCCATTGCCGCCTTCGTGGTTTTGAATTCAGAGTTAACCTTTTCTCAGACTAGCTGCAACCCAAGGCTATAGAGCATAGTTTACTGTATTATTTAACCCATAGCTGGAGGGAGAAGAGATGGATTCACGTTTTTCTTGAAGCATTTATACAAAAGTTAATGTAACAGATAAGAACGGAACTTAAAAACCGCACCGGTAACAGTTACGTCTAAGATTTATCATGTACTATTTAAAAAAAATACTACTAGTATTTTTATAGTCATTATTATCATTATACTCTTTTATTTATTTTTTTTTTTACAGTAAGGTTCATTTCGTACAAGGCCCGGATGCCAATCGGGGTAGAGGGCTACGTTAAAGGGTAGTTTATATGGATAGGAAGGGAAGATAACGGTTAACTCTAAACTTGAACAGGTTAAGATTATAGTGCTCGGGGAAACATCCTCTTGGGGTAGTGTTTCGCGGGAAGAATCTGTTTGAAGGGAACTTACTTTTCTCCGATGGAATACGGAGGGAATATGGGTAGTTTGTTACTATTTAAGTAGCATGGCGTGTCCTAGTCTGGCGGAACCAAGAAATGTAGTTCGTCCGAGCACTTTCCATGATAGTAGCGACAGAGCAGTGAGAGACTCGCCATATCTCGCCACTAAGCGAAAATCGTATCGCTAAATCACAAGTATGCATTGTGCTAAAAGACAACAAAGAAAACAAACCCGCAATGCAGACTCATAAACTTATCTACTAGTAAACAGAGTAAAATAAGTAAAACAAAAATAGAAAGAATTAAGTCAGAACGAAGTTAGGAATAAACTAATAGAAAAACACAAAAAACAATCTAGTTTCCTAGTTTAAAATAAAATAAACATAATCGCGAATTTATACAATTAGATATTAAAATGTTTCTACTCTTCAATAAACGAGCCCATACTGGATAAAGACACCTTCTTAGCTTAGGAACATATAAATATAAGTACATAGAAATTAAAATCATCAAACACTGCCGAAAATCGCTATTATTCGACAACGAAGGTGTTTGGCTGAAGAAAGAAGGAACATTCAACGTTACAATGAGATATTTTGATGGAGCCAAGCCTTGAGCTGGTACACAAATATATACTACATGAACTAAGCAAAGTAATCGACAAAATGATATAGGCCTCTGCAAGTCGGCAGTGTCGCAATCCTAAAAAAAATATAACAGACAAAAAAAAAAGACTAAATCAGAAAAATAACAAAAAAATTGCAAAAATATAGTATTTGACATTGACATAACAAACCTGAAAGAAGTGGACTAGATGTTACACTGAACTTCAGTAAAGGTACATGTCAGTTATATAGAAAATCAGCGACAAACCACTTTACATACACATCCAACCAACTACTAACAATGATCAAGCAAATCCCACAATCAATTAACCGTAGATTAGTTGATAATTCTTAGAATTAAACCATCTTCAACGAAGCTAAATTGTATTATGAAACAGCTCTAAAAGATAGTCGATTTTCGGCAACACACCTCACAGTAAAAAAAAGCCAGCAAGAAAAGAAACATCATGTGGTTAAACTCAACGTACAACAATAACGTAAAAAAATATGCATAGGAGTAATTGAAGGACTCTAGAAACATAGAAACTACACACAAAACCATCTTTTAACAATATTAAATACACGAGCAGCACAACCTTTTCTAAACATATACAGGAACTTAAAAACAAACAATAAATACGTAAAAATTTCATAGAAAATAAGATCACCTGAAAAACAAATACTCCTATACATTAGCTATAAAATAACTGCATTCTGACCCATAATTATTTTTAATCAATAGACATTAGAATAATTTAAAATAAAACTGTTTCCACCTCCCTGATAACCATTATAATAACCCAATAAACCAAAAATAACTGGCCTTACTAACTCACTGAAAATGGAAATGTCCATAAGGAGATGTTCCAATTCGTAAGTATGGTGTGTACAAATCCCTATTGGAGGTGTTGAGAGACTTATATTGGAGAAGAGTTTCTTGTTGGTTTGTTAGAGTTACCAGCTTAGGTCATTTGCATGCTGTGTTGTTTTCAAGCGACACATGGTCTGCTGGGGTCTAAGAGTCCCCCTATTCAGGAGTCTATAAAAAATGTGAGCGCAACCATTAAAGTAGGGAGAAATATCAAAGACGTGTGGTAAAAATATAAACATTTTCTTAAACTGCCTAATTGATCAGCTGGTGTCATAAAAATAGGCGAACAATTTTCAAATAGTAATATTATCATTTCTATAACAGGAATGAATACAGTTACTAAGGTTATAATTGACAGTAAAACTAATTTGTATGTTGTATCTGACATACTTTGTAAATGAGAAACTTTCAAATTGGAGAGCGTCTTTTTGAATTTCGACCATTTTCAGGTCCTTGAAAAAGAATAAAAGTGCATAAGAATCACGTAACCTATTTAAACTTTTGTAATCTGCTATAAATATTAACTATTGTTATCAACTTTCAAATCTTTACTTGCAATATCCTTTGAGCTATGAATGTCAAACTTTCGCTGAAAGCCTTATTTAGTAAAACGCAAAAGCACATTGACATTACAAAACTGATTTTAAAACTATTAATGATACAGATCTAATATTTGGGATTTACCAATAAATTTGATCAAGAAACACCTGTGTATTTTCCCAGATTTTTCTAAGAGAGCCATATGTGTCCATTGGTTGATTTGACATGGAATACCTCCTTAGCAATTTGGTCATCAAGATCTAAGATCATGAGATATCCCATTGTTTTTCAGGTAACAAGATAAATGTTCGTCGATTAGCGTCGAATAATACTTCTCGTCACTATAATAACTGAATATCTCATTATCTCAAATAGTGAAAATAAAGCAGCATGACCGATAAATATATAAAGTCATATTGTATTTTATATTATTGGATATAAATACGAACAAATCATTATTATTTATTTGAGTAATAAAAAGTATTTTATTTAAGTCATAAGAAAACAATCCTCTTTTGATTGCAGCAAAATCTTGGTTTGATGCTGGTTGTAAAAACATTTGATTTCATTTACAATATTCATAACATTGTGTCAAATAAATGGGAAATTGATCAGAGACTTTCAAATATTATATAATTGAAGTCACCTCTGCGCACTTTATTGAAATATATCAAAGGAAAGGAGTCGAGAAACTTTTCAGTCTGATCGAATAAAGAATGAAATGTTATTTCTATGGGCTTGCACAAAATCAATTCGCTTGATAACGAAGTGAGGGGCTATTTTCGTTCTGCTTCAGTGATCAATGAATAATCTTTTAGTAAAAAAAATATCGAATCTGAGGATCGTAATTGTCTCTTGTATTTTTTAAATTAGTTTTTCTTTCATAACAACTGAAGTAAATCATTAATAAAATCATTCACAAAGGTGTTCCGAATTTCATTTTTATTAATTTTCGTATGAGAATCTCAAACAACGAATTCATTATATTTTGGAGAAGATGAATTATGAAACATCAAATAATAATTTACACAATAAAAAAACAGGTTATTGTTATGGATCTATTCGCTTAATAATATGCTACTTTTTGTCATTTGTCTATTTTCGTTCTGATAACGTTAAGTTTAATAAAATAAAATTATTTACTTGTGCATTTTTCATCCTTTTTTACAATGTTTCCCAAATTAGAACATTTATCCAATTTTTTTTATTAATAATGAAAGTTACAACAACGTTTAACACGAATCGCATCTTTTTTTACTTATAATATAAACTGATAAATTAACTACCGTATTTTACCACAAAATTAAAACAAAAATTATACAAAAGCGGACTTCTTAAATGACAGAAAGCGTTTTTATGAATATTTCATGTTTAAAATCGAAATGAATCTTAAACGCCATTGCGTATGGTCAACAACCCGAGTTTCAAACTTTTAAGAACTTAAAACTTGATAATAACCAAACCATATGTAACATCTAATAATAAGCATAAAACTTTTTTTTTATATGTGGATGTACAGATATCATTTGCCTTTGACAGAAAGAAAAGAGCTATCTACCTTGGGTGGTATCTCTTTGGCGGTGAAAAGGAGAAAGCTTTCTCTGCTTGTTACATCCGATGGACGCATCATGTTACACTTTCTGTCGGATTTCACATCATGAAGATATGACTGTTGTTTCTCCGTCAATTCGTCACTTCAACACTCACCCTAAAGCTAGGAACTGTGTTATTCCACTTTCGAGGAATATTTCTATACTCGGTCTTTTATGTGTGTGCAATTGCATCACGTAGAAATTTTCGTAATGACTTTTTAATTAAACACTACTTTTGAGTGTAAGCAAACTGTCGTCTCCCCATTTTAACAGGGGTTGCTTTATAACACATACTGACATCTACCTGTATAAGTATTAACCTAATATGAGTAATTTATGACGAAAGTCAAACAGCATCTGAACTAGTGAAAACTAATTGGATAGTAAATCATAGTTTTGCATGAGGACTAAACTTATTTTATGTAAAATATCTAAACTCACTATTTCGAAATGTCGCTGTGACCTTTTATGATAGTATTAAAAAGAAATTGGTAATCTTTTAAGGGACAGAGCCAACACTAAGCACATGAAAAACTAAGCGATCGCCTCGGGTACTAAATTTTTTTATAAAAAGGATCGATGAACTATGTACTATTAATTGACATATTGAAACCATCCGAGAAGACTAGTGTAATCTCGTGTAATTACCTTATTAGGCGGGGAAGTGGGTGTATCCTGCAGGGCAGGTCTAGGTCACTGAATATTCTGAAATTGACCCTGTTTGTGGAGTTCCACTAATAACTGTCAAATTAAAACATAAATAGGCATCAGAGATAATAAGCTTCGAGGTACACGTTTTTGCCCTTTCCACACTAAATGAATCGATAATTTTAGGATAATTCTGATCAGTTTACTTTAAAGTTAGACAACTCTTCTAATGGTGTCCTGTTATGAGTTAAAAGTTCAAGTGTAGTTCAAGAAAGAATGTACACACCACTCATGGGCAAACTGCGGCGCGCGGATCACACGCGGCTCGAATGTCTTTCTGAATGGCACACCTAATTTCATGAGGAAAATAACGTTTATTAAAATGTTGTTTGTGTCCTTTCGTTCTGACATGTTCACTCACACACTCTCATTCATAATCACGTACATAAACAATGATTAAGAAGCACAATGTTTCATGAATTTTAAACATTTCGTTGACGGTAACGCTGTCAGGATGTTAAACCATTGGCGATTTTCACTAAGGAAGATCATACGTGTAAACATCATTTGCTTCAGAAATAGGAAACGTCAATGATAATTATACTTTTTTATACAAATATTTTTGTCTACTATGGAATAAATTAGAAATAAATCACATTCAGTAATGGGTGTTAACCATGCTGTCATCTGTGGAAATATTATATCATTATTTCATTTTTTTTTAATTATACAAGGATTCTTTTCACTAAAGAAAAATCAACTTTCCCCATTTCTAATTTTGTTCGGAAAATGGCTGAAGTATATTGAATAAAAGAAATACCTTAATTCTTGCAATAGTGCTACCTGCCTTATAATGAACTGTACCTCACGCGGCCCACTGTTCAAAAAAGGTTGCCCATGCCTGATATACACTGAGAGCAAGGCTACCTATACAGTCCGACGTCCTTAACCCGGCAGCCATGGGACAAGGCCAATGCTGGCCCATAGAAAATGTCGGATGACAGAAAAAAAAATCTATGTAAACATTGTCTTGCCAGCTCATTCCACTTATTAGAGGTGGGTGCAAAACAAAATATATATCCTTTACACATCACCAGAAAAATATGTCCATAGGACTGAGATCAAGGGAACTTATTGTAGACCTACTTTTGCATCCCACATTGCTGTGTTATCAAATATAGGACAAAGTTTAAAACCGTAAATAAAACAATCATTAATAATGCTTCCTAACATGGATTTATTTTTTCATGCAATATAAAGGCTAAAAAAAGCCTAAAACTAAAAAATAATATATACTTACTATCCTGAATGGGTAAATTCGCAGCTATATATAAGAAATGAGCAAACGCTGCTGCTGTTGGCTGCGGCGGAAAGTTGTAAACAAAATGAGACGCTTCCCTCGTAGCTGCTCAACGAAATAATGGCGGTTGATTTAAAAAAGTACCGCACTGTGGGAAATACCGGACCATAGCAAATACCGGACTATGGATTAAAGATGTCGGACTGTACTTTATGGGTATCGCCTTGATTGAAAGACAACTAGATATAAACTTTTATGTGCCGGAAGATTGCTGTTACAACAGATCGTTCAAATAATCATAAAAATACAGTTAAAAAAACAAAACATGACCGGGTATATGCTTTTCATTTTAGATTTTCAAACAGTCATAAATTCAAATAAGATACAAAATAAATTTTGGAAAATAATACAATTCATACAATAAAATATTTTCTTTGTATAATTCACTAAGGAGAATCTTCTATTAGAGTTCACTAAAAGAGAATGAAATATTTTTTTTCAAGAGTTCTCTGTAATTAAAACAAAATATTCTCATTTTAAGGGTTCACTAAAAAATGACGATAAATTGAGGTATGCTTTAAAGAAAGCGATACTTAAGGTTTAAAATGAATTTTAAAAAATGAAAAATCTTTCTTGAAGTTTTTATTTCAGTTTTAATTTTAAGCTAATAGATTAAATTTTATATATAAATTTTATATTTCTAATAAGCAAAATACTGTGCTTTATTTCAAAATGAGTTCAAATTGAATGGAATTATTTTAAATTGAATGGAATTATTTTTAGCCATATTTACAATTCTCTCGGCACTACGCAATTCTTTTTATTAAAAAAACTTTCAAAAATAAAATATACTTTTCTAAAACTTTATTTGACGAAGATTAGCTGATTTAAAGCTTAATTAGACTTGAAACAAATATTATTTACTTTTAGTTTAAAATATCATTAAAATAGCATTTTTAAAACGGATATGGGTGTTTTTATGAATTGTTGACAACTATCTCGATAGAACTATATTTGGAATTTTTTCTACGGTGGACATATATGTAAAAATTACTTGAAGAATATAATGTGAGCGCCTTTTTATATAATTCTTTTTAACTACCTGGTAATCTTTCAAATTTAGGAAAATATTCTAAGTAATCTAATGCGTTATTGAATTTTAGGTACTTTGGTTTTAAATTTACTATATTTACTGCTCTTATTTTCTGATAATATCGTATATGGACGTTCGTATTTACAAAAATCGGCACTTTTATACACACAAACACACACACACAAAATTCAAAATTCTTTTTAAAATACTGGAGATCACTGAATTGTAGTAAACTTTCCCATTTATGATTAAGACAATGGTGTCCATAATATGTCTGATTCATAAAAGCAATTAAAAGCTTCTCTAATTAAATAATGTCTTAGTTTTATTGCATTTTTAATTTTACGATTCAGAGCAAATTTTTTGTAACTAGAGGTCCTGTTTTACAAAATAAATTTATTTAGATTCTCCAAGGACTTTTGCTTATGAATAATATAAACATTAAACAGTACAAAAATGAATTTTTCGAAATTTCATAAAATTAAAGTAGTGGCTTGTAACAGATATATAAAAAAAAATTAACAAAATTTTCCTCCCGCCAAAAAATATTTCTAAAATAATTTCGTTCATTTGTGAATAAGTCCTGAAAATTTTATTAAAATCCGACAATTATTAAATTTTTGAAAGAATTTCCAAATAAATGTTTTTCACCGCAAAAAGACGCTAAAATTTCCTATACTTTTATGGTCACAAAAAAATTGAAAATTAATCAAAATTTTGAAGGTTCTAAAAAGGATTAAAAAAATATAATTTAATAATTAAAAAATCCTTTGGTCTTTCCTCTTAATAATAACATAAATATTTTAACGATAAAATTTTGTTGAGTTTGTGGCATTTTTTCATCATGCATGCTCATTTTAGTGAATCTCTAGCTGTACTTACAATAAAGTTCGTTTGAGATACCGGTGGAGGGTGGAAAACTCGGACTCAAATAGTATCACATAGAGAGAACACAGAAGCAATCCATTCGAGAGTTGAAATTTTTTCTCTCTGCGAGAGGAAGTGTCTTTCTTTAATGGTTCTAGGCTGGCTCACAGAGACGAATTTTTGTTTTTGGCGTGAAATCTTATTTTAATTCTTTTTTCTACCAGGAAGTTATGCGTGGAAAAATAATTTTGCATAGTTGTATTCCAGCTGGAGAATCGTCAACTTTTGCTTTCGCGTCCTGATTACTACAACTTAAACAGAAGTTTGGGGGATTTTTGTAGTAAGGAAATTCTTTTTAAAAAATATCACGGAGACTTTGTTGAAAAAAGTACTGTAAAAAAATTGCATTAAATCAAATCCAGGAGTTTCAATAGCCGAAACAACGGAGAGTATTTAAATTAAAGGTGATATTTTGAATAAAAATAAACGTCAATTTTTCAGTTGTTGCGTTTACAGTAACCAAAGTTCCATATTACTTTTTATATGAAGGTAAAACAAATAAAATGTCTATTTTACAATCTATCAATTACTGGTAGTGATCATGTACAACAGCTGTCAAGTAGTAAACAGGACGTGAAAACGGAAGTTGACACTTCTATCGCTGGAATATAAATGAGCAAAATTGTATTTTCTGCGCAGACGGATTACGTACAACTTCCAGGTAGAAAAAACCGTAAAGCAATTAGTAGCGTAAAATAAATAAAAACAAATTTAAACCATTAAGATTCTAATGAAGATGTGATATGAAAAAGAGGAATATATTTGTGAGAAACTTGTTCAGTAAAATTGTTTTTTCAATGCATACGAATATTTTTCTTGTCCGGACATTTGCAATAAAAGAGGAATTATAGTTTTATACTGAATAGTTACAAACTGAATCTGTTACTAAGAAGGATATTTCTACACAAGACAGATTCTCCCATTTGCCACAGACAAAATGCACGTTGAAATCGTTTCCTGGGTCCAGCAAGTGGACATACTAAATTTGAGGGCGCTGAATGAAGCCGTTTGGTCGCCTATAACGAACTGAGAAGTCTTCCAATTACACACACACACACACGCACGCACGCACGCACACACGCACGCACGCACGCACACACACACACACACATATAAACGGTGCGATGAATAAATTGTCCTCTAAATTACGCAAAAATGAAAATAACACTGACATCTCATTTTAACAGATATATTTACCAAAATCACACAAAAATATCTTGAAATACTAAAGAGTGCATTTATTCAATAAAATCGCCATTAGCTTCAACCACAGCGTCCAGACGGCTTCGGAATCTCTTGTAAATCTTCTTGACGGTTTCCTTGTTTAATTGTTTAAGTTGGTGAATGCTGCCATAATCCTAGCCTTCAGTTTATCTTTGGTGTTATAAGGAGTTTTGTTGGTCTCTCACTCAACTACACCCCACACATAATTATGTGATGTGATCGCAGAATTTGTCTGACAGCCAGATATAGGGTCTTCCAGCAGCCACCCTCTTGACCCAGGGCAGCACTACCTCCTCAAGGCACTTGATGTAGGCCTCCGTGTTCACTAGTGATCACTCCAAAAACCTTCGTAATCACCATTAGGCTCATCCGGCTCTTTCCGAATTCTCTGCACTGTCTTCAGATTGACACCAAAACACTCTGAAATGTTCGTATTGGAGTTTCGGGCGAGATTGCCAAGCAGAACAACTTACCGTTTCCAAATTTCTGACGGAGTGAATTGCGTCACGGTGCCCTTTTTCTCACAGACGGTGCCCAACTGACCCTACTATACTGTGCAGTCGACAAAATCCAAAACAAATAATGCGCATACGCGAAATTAAAAATATAAAATGCTTCCAATTTATGCATCGCACTCTGTATTCCAAAATATAAGCTCAACAGAACTACAACACACACACACACACACACACACACACACACACACACACACATATACATATATATATATATATATATATATATATATATATATATATATGGAAAAGGTTATATAGTTGTTCCAACGAGAGAAAGCTGTATATTTTTTTAAAAAAAGAGAAAAACCGCAAACGTTTTTGGTTATAATGTGAATTTGTTTTAGTGTATATATATTATATTTTATTCTTCATATTTCTGCTAGACGTGTTTCCAGTCTCGTGACCTTCTTCAGACAAACAGGTATCCATGAAGAACAAAGATATATATATATATACATACACTGCCAAAAACAGAATACTCACGGGCACACACGCGAGCTCTACGCAACACAGGAAGAATGTGTATGTGTGTGTGTGTGTGACCAGGACCCTGTCCTGTTATCCATTTGCACAAGCTCATCAGGTAAGTGGTCCGCTGCCTTCCCCTGCCTCTCTTTCCCGCGATATGCCCTGTGTGAGTTATGTTTTCACCCCGAGCAAGACAATAAAGCCCCTATGACGCAAGGTATTTACTGAGTGTTAGAGTACACGAAGAAAAACATTATTAAGGAGAGAGAACAATTAAAAGAACAAGAAGACAAAAGATAACGAATTTAAATTTTTGAAGATCAAGTTGACTGGGAAGCTTGATGCCGGAAGAGAGCTCCACAAGCAAGAAGTGCGAAAGAATAAACTGTTAGCATAGAACTTACGGTTATATCTAGACAATTCAATTGTAAAATGATGAGACCTTCCCACCAATCTAGTACTCCTCTTAAATTCATAAATCTAGGTACCATAGAGGAAAGTTCAATATAACAATTACCATAAAAGTATTTATAGTAAAAACACAGGGAAGCGACGTTATGGCGGTTGGAAAGTGACTGAAGTCGAGATGCTAGGTTAGAACCCTTAACATTGCACATTCTTCTTTGGATTTTATCGGGTGTAACATCAAAATTGTCCAAATCGTGTAACAGCATGGGATAATTGTCCATTCCATAAAATGTTTAGTATCTAAAAAAACATTAAACTAATTGGGTTTCTTTTTTTCAGGTTTTCAGACAAGACGTTTAGCCATCACGACACCATTTGTCGTAGGAATTACTGAAAAACACTTTGAGTTATTTAGCTAGAAAGAGAACGTTAAAGACGTTTTGTCCCAGCCCAACTATGTCTTTCCAACTGAGCAATGATTGAAGGAAAAGTAGAGTCTAATAGTGTTATAAAAAACCTCGGAGAATTCCGGTAAGATATCTTTCATCATTTTTAAGATACAACGGTAAAAGCTTAATCAAACAAATGGACAATTTTGCTGTTACACGATTTGGACAATTTTGCTGTTACACCGATATATGGCTGGAGCACCAGACCAGATGTGGCAACAGTATTCAAAGCATGAGCGAATGATATACTTACAAATATGTAAGATAGATTCTGACTAGAAAAATTGTCCAGCACGGCGCAGTGGACCAACCTTTCTAGTAGCAGGCTAGTAACTGATTCAATATAATATTTCCACTTCATATCAGTGGAAAACTTTAGTCTGAGAAGGCGCAATGAGTCGCTCTCCTGGATGTTAGCATCAGCCATGCTGATGAGAGGTAAAAAGGGTTCTCTCAGACAATTAAGAGAGAGCAGTTTCGTTTTGGAGGCGCTAACATTAAGAAGCCATTCCTTGCCCCAGTTAATAACAGATTGTAGGTCATTTTTAGTTCAGCTGCCAATTCGATCTGATCGAACCGATCAGACTTACTATTAAGAAAGTAGTAAATAGTTGTGTCATCAGGATAAATACCGAGCTAAGAACTGATAACGTCAGGAAAGTCATTTATGAAAATTAGAAAAGGTCCAAGGATAGAGCCTTGAGTAACAACTGCATTAATGCAAAAAGATCTAGAAGAGTGGCCATTCAAGATAACTTTCATTTCGCGATTTGATAAGAAAGAATGAATCAGTTCAAAACTTCGCCCAGAAATGCCATAACCTTTCAATTTGTGTTGAAGACCAGTACACCAAACCATGTCAGATGCTTGGAGATATGCAAAGGAACATTTTTATCTAAAGCTTGATAGACACTTTCAATAATAATCTTTAATAAATCAATAGTTGTCCACGAGAAGAGAAAGCCATATTGCTTATCTGAAAGAAGACCCCCGAAGTGAGATTCAGAGGTGATTAGAGTTTCTAGTACTTTGCCAAAAAGAGATAGAAGGCTAAAAGTATCAGACTGTTCACTCTAATTCTTAAATACTGCAACTACAGAAGAGGATTCCCAAAAAGCATAAAAAACCATCAAGGGCAACAACAAAAATTACCTGTCGCTGCACACTTCAACCAAACATTTCATAGCGTCGATGACATCTGATGAGTGCTTTTAGCGTCTTCATTCAACAGCCTAGAAGAAAGACGTAAATCGGAGTTGAAATTTATTTTCAAAATAAATTCGCACATTGAGGGATTAAACAGGGATTTGGGTTTACTTAGAGAGTATAATTTCCACAAGGAGGCCTCTAACCAAGAACATTCCTCGGAAGAGTAAGTCCCACTTCTTTGTTTATTCCTCGTATCGTTGAAAAAGAACACAAGCGTGTTCGAAAATTTCAACATTAAAATCAATCTATTCGTACTTCAGTTCAGTCAAAAGGTTAATATATAATAAATATAAATTTTATTGACAATATTGGTATCATTTTGTTGGCTTTTTATTATTCAAATTTTATTAACTGGCCTATTAAATCTATTAAAGAACCACATGTGGACCACCTTTTGTTTTAATCATTCATATATATATATATATATATATATATATATATATATATATATATATATATATATATATATATATATATAATCAAGAGTAAAACGATTTGAATCAAAGTTTTTTTTTCTAAAAAAAAATAAAATAAAAAAATCTATAAATAAATGGAAGCTGATTGGAATTAATTCCAAAAATGACATCAAGATATCCGAGTCATTGGTAAATAGATGGGAGAAGCGCTTCGTACTTTTTTTTTTAAAGTATTTTTTATAAAGAATCGCAAAATCGCTTTAAGCTCAAAACAACATTTGGGAATTTTAAATTGCTATAGGCTTACCGGTTGTTTTTCAAACTAAACGAGATTTACATAACAAAATAAAAGTGGGGAAAATGCTATTGCTAAAATAATATAGTTCTCTGTTGAGGGACTTCGAATCTCAAAGTGTTTTCGTCCAATAGATCAATCTGTTATTTTAATCGATCGATCTAGGCTTGCCCGTCACTAGAGGATGATTATCAGGTTTATCTTTATCCAGTTTGTATCCTGGCTCAAAACAATGTGTTTATATTCTTCCGTCGTTGGCATTGAAGAATTTAAAAATATCAGGCGTGGCTTTTATGGAAGGATACTTGTCTTGTTTAAATCCTGAGCGTTAGCCACTTCTTCCTAATCACAGACCTCTCATACTGTTATCAGTTTCTGTAATCATTAGCTTATTTCTGCAAATATATTGAAGCTTAAGGTTCTTGAAATGGAGTGGAATGGAAACTTTTGTAAAGAGCTTCATATATTTACAAGCTGTCTTCCGATTAAAATTATGCAAACATTCCGTTTTCTTAGACCAGAAAATGAGCTTTGTTGGTTAGGGAGGATTTTACTTCGTAGGCTCTCGAAAACTGGTGCTACAGAATCACCAATAAAGAACTTTACCAAATGACAAAGGCCACATCACTTAAAGACTTCCAAACGCAGCAATAACTAAAATGGATAGCACATGTAACTCGAAGAGAAAATAATGACATATTCAAGAGGTTAACTTTCCACAGTACATTAATATAAAGGTTAGAAAGGAAACACCCATCGATACTAGAAACAGCGATAACAGATAGTGGACTTGAGAAATTTATTTTTCTGAAAAACTATTTTAAGAAAAAGAATTTATAAATTTTATCCGACTGTAACGCTGTTTAGTCAATGAATGCTGAATGTTTCTTGTATGGAAACGACTAATGTTGCCATTACCACTAGAATGTTTGTATATTTGTTAGGAAACTGAAATTTGTTTATAAAGTCTCGGTAAACATGCAAATCATAAAAACTCGGTAAGCATGAAAATCATAAAACTTTGGTAAACATGGAAATCATAAAAACTCGGTAAACATGCAAATCATACAAATTCAGTAAACATGCAAAACATAAAATCTATAACACTTTCGCCCCAGCCCCTCAACCTCGGACGTCTTACTCTCTGGGTTGAATTGTCTACTCGGTCTTAACCGAACTTAAGGGAGTGACCGTAGGTCCCCTGAGCATCCGTAGATCATTCGACCGGTCCACTGGTTTAATCCTGCCCACGTTGTGTTTGGTTTGATCCAGAAAGCAGAAGTGATATTCATCCATTCACGGTCGACTGAAGATGTAGACACGGCTGGAGAGTCTGTGCTAAGAATTTTAGAATGCACCAAAAAATATATATATATATATATATCTGCAGAAAGCTGGACAAGCATCTATACAATGATTGAATTGTTAATGTCTTTTATATAGCAGAAAAGAATAGTACAGAAAAGAAACGGGTTACAGAAAAGAAAGTAATTGACGTAAAAACTCACGCACTGGATTCTAGGCAGAGAGAGAGAGAGAGAGAGAGAGAGAGAGAGAGAGAGAGAGAGAGAGAGAGAGAGAGGGTTGTGATTAGCTTGTTGTGAAATCGTCTCAGAACGATATACAGCCCTTGCGATGGACAGATAAAGATTTCTGTGCGCGGCTTAAAGTTTGTAGTTGCGTTCCTCCTCGGCGGTAGTAACAGTAGTAGTAATCTTCGTGGTAGCCGGAACAGCGGTACTTATATCGACAGTACATGTTAGCGGGGGTTTTGTTCCAATCCTGACGTCACTTTCGTACTTCTTAGAGCCTTCAATTCAACTCTGCTCACTTTCAATCTCCGATGTTTCCCCACCCAGCTCGACTGCACTCGACGACAGTCGAGCCAAACGCAACTCTGCGAAAAGATTTCTTTGCGCGTTTATATAGATAAACCTGGCTGATCATAATAGACCCTTGGCCCGCACCGATTATCACCAGTGCTGCTTTCAACCTAAAATCATGTGAATTTCAAAGTTCATCATAGCTTAGTAAGCTCTATTTCAAATTTTAACCGATAAAAATTATTTCGACCATTTCTCATTGTCTTTCTAATGACCCAATTCCAAATGGGCTAGATCAGATTTCCCATCAGTAAACAAAATTGCTCTGATCTAATTTCGCTACTCAGATTCACTCCAATTTCAATAAAAAAATATACGTGTGTGTGTATGTTTCCCCAACTCTCTCTGTCACAAATCTCGGTAAGCATGAAAATCATAAAACTTTGGTAAACATGGAAATCATAAAAACTTGGTAAACATGCAAATCATACAAATTCAGTAAACATGCAAAACATAAAATATCGGTAAACATGCAAATCATAAAAACTCGTTAAACATGCCATTCTTAACCTTCGGTAAACATGAAAATCATATAACCTCGGTAAACATGCAAATCACAAGTATTCAGTAAAAGACAATCCAGTCTACATTCAGATCAGTTTTCACGTACAGTACTTCTTCGATTTTCCAGGCATTTTATGACAAATATTGAAAAAGTGTATTCGGCTAATTCAAAATTCCGGATAACTGAATACCTAAATTAACGAAAAAGAATGAAAAAAAAAGTAATCTTTTGAAAGAAATTTATCATTTATATCATTTTCAAACGCTTTGTTCAGGGTTTTGTCCGGTTTATATTTTATGAAAGATGCGTCAATTTCATTCTGTTTCCGGATAGCCTAAAATTTTCTGCTGTTAATTCCAAAATCTGGATTCAATTAGATTTATTTGTAAGACGAGCATCTGGTTGAAAGTGCCACCAATTTTGTCAAACATAATCATTGTTCCGGTATTTGAACTTGAAATTTTAAACGTTGAGTATGGTTGCCTAAATTCTCGAAACGCGTGCCTGAGATGAAATATTGGAATGCATTTAGTTCGGGTAGTTGAAAAATATTCGGATGATTTCAGCTTTCCTCTTTATTTCAAGTTCGGATAATCGAAGTTCGAAAAATCGAGGTTCGGATAATTAAGAAAATATCGTATTAGCTTGATACGAGTTTTTAGTGCGCTTGCGCACAGGCGCATGTGTGTACGCGCGCGTGTGTGTACGCGCGTGTTTGGTATCGTAAAATCATTTTTTCATATAAATTCATAGCATCATTATTCAGCAATCAAAGTAATTTCACTGGCTTTCTATGACCTTACAACACATGTTTTTTCAGTTAAATTTTCTGTTCCACCATAAAACAATCATTCAATTAATTCTTCAAGAAATTTGATATTTCGAAACAGAATCACTGACCAGACAAGAGGTGTTGCATGAGTTGAAACAAGTGTTAGATTTGTTGGTAACACGTGTAGAAGAATTTCCCATCCCGGTTCCATGATCGTACTTGCAACGTAAGGATGGATATTGCTATACAGAAAATCGCTGGTTGGCTTTCTTTGACCAGAAAAAGGATATTTTTTGTTGGAAGGCGTAATTCACGCGAACCTTTTGTTCACTGTTTTGTTCTGGTTCCAACAATTCGTAATAAAAGAATCACAGAAAAGAGCTTTTTGACACCAGTAGACTCCGTTTTGGTAGAAATGCTGAAAACTATCCTGAATTTTTGATTTTCTTCTTAGGTTTTCGTAATATATTTATTTTTCATTGCTAGGGATTATTTTACTATTCTGACATTTTCTGTATCAAGCAAAAAGAAAAAAAAACATGTCCCTTTCTATATATTGAAGTGGAATCCGTTTTCTTATCTTCTGAATTTTTTTTATGGCTTGTAAACTACCTACTATTTTTAACTTATTGCACAAGAGCTTAATAAACTTCAAAAGCACCTTCTTCAAAAACGCGTTTTAGATTTCCCTAACAGTGAGCAAGACATGGAACTGACATATTTCACATCATGAAATGAGTCGACTGGTCTTAGTTGAATTGCCATATTCATAATAGATCACGGAGACGAAACTAGTAGAAATTCAGATACAATGTTTTTCTTTTAATTTTTCTGGTATAACATGTATTAAAAGTTCATGTTTTCTTCTCGATAACTTACGAGGGACAATTCAATACTGTATTGTAGCTGCTATTCTAAATAACGTTTTCATCCAGTGGCTTTCACTCTGTAGTAGATTAACGTTTCTCGCTTAGTCAGTCTCTGAGATTCTATACGTGGCTCTTTAAACACTGTGCTTCCGCTAGTACAAACTCCAACCACTATTATAAAAAAAATCCCGTTGACAAAATTACAAGATGAGAACAATAGTTCGAATAATGTAAATAGTGTACATAATACCTCATCTCAGAAATATAGACAGATCAATAATTTGCCTTATTTTTTTTTCTTCAGAAATGTTTGTAATATGGAAACTTTACATCGCGCAGAAATTTTCTGAAGTGCCATCATTTTTTTTTCATTTAAGTAGAATGATTGCCTTTTCAAAAGAAGACTTGAAGCTATAATTCGATGGATTAGCTCTGGTCGAGACACTGAACGGGCATCGAGTTTATTACAATTTATTTTCAATTCACCTCTATTCACATGAATAAATACTAATAGCTGGTCACTTTGTTAGGGTAGCTAATTTCTGTTGCAAACCCCTGCCCAGGCATACATGTGTCTCTTCAACAGCTACAGAAGCAACCTGTGGTCTAAACTGTAACTATACTGAACGGATCTTTGTTACAATGACAGTATGACTGTATGCTTGAGCCCTCGGCCACGATGACTTGTAACTTCATGCTAAATAATAAATAAAGCAGTCGTATGAGAAACAGTTGCCTTTTTTTCATTTCTATGTTCATCTTGTGCATAAAACTTATTTATTTTTTTACTATGAATATGGTTCTAGATGGTATTATATCCGATTGCAAAATTATCAACATTTTTATTGATCCATTTTCGTGAATTCTTTGCAGAAAAAGAAATCAAACAATTTGGAAATTAATTATTTGGAAATCATTCTAAATAATAATAATAATAATAATAATAATTAATTAATTCATTATTTAATTATTATTTAATTGTTATTAAAGACCACAAACAAAATAAGTGCCTCCTTATTGATATGGCAGTCCGTGCAGACTGCAATGTATCTTTGAAGATATTCGAAAAACTGTCAAAATACAAGGACCTTGAAATAGAAATCTCAAAAATGTGGCACATGGGAACATCAACATTCCCTGTTGTAGTTGGAGCCCTTGGACTGGTTGGAAAAGATTCCAGTAGGCTGATTGAAGGGATCCCTGGAAGTCCATGCCTCAAAGAGATACAAAAAATTGTTCTAACATGTACAGCCCACACTTTACGAAGGGCTTTATCTATGTAATTATTATTTTTTTTTTTTTGCAGTGGAATGTGTCATGATGCCATTCTAACCTTAGGTCCCTGGGCAGGACCCGGAAAGAAATGTGTAAACGCCAGATATCAGAGGAAATAATAATAATAATAATAATAATAATAATAATAATAATAATAATAATAATAATAAAGCCTTTGATAGTGTGAAACACTTTTGGATTCTTAAAGCTTTGGAAATGTACCAAGTCTCCTCGGTGATAGTGAATTTCCTTAAATTTAGCATGGAACTATAAAAAACCACATTAGAATACAGACCTTAGCAATTCAACAGCAGTAATGGTCTTTACACGTCCAATAAAACGATAGTGGAATAGAACACTTTCTTCTTTTAAAATACGACGCTCTGTTATTCTGATATTTGTGTTGTATCAAGTCTCTAGAATTTAGTTAAAAGTATTAAGCGAATGTTAAAGACTGAATAAAACAAATATCTGAAAGGGCCTGAAGAATGTATCGACTGAAAAACTGTTTGAAAAAAAAAAAAAGAAAAAACAACAAAAACAAACAAGAAAAAAGGCAATAATCCGAAAACTATATATGAAATAATGAAAATATTTTATCTAAAAATTTCAGAAAACAGTAGAAACGATCTTTTTGGCACATATGAAGAAATATTCCAGTGTGAATGAAGAGAATAAAATAATTACCCCGGCACAATTAGAATAATGTAATGTGAGTTGCAGGTTATTAAAAATATCCAATAAGCAAAATTCATAACTCAAAGAGAAAATTATTTTCCCTTCTTTATTTATTTTCCTAACATAATATTACTTCTTCGTCGTAATACACTTAAACAGAATGCTTCTTTTTCTCATTATTATTGTTTGCGTTCGCACAGGTCCATAAAGTCGTACGTCCACAACTTTCGCAGAATATTTGCGGTGCCAAGCAACGCGTACTTCTGAAGCAATGAGATACTAGGCTTTATTCCGATTTTATCAATGTAGAACTTTAATTTCAGTGGTATAGATGCCAATGTCCCAATAATAACTAGGACAATAGTGACCTGAAGGTTCCACATTATGTCAAGTTCAATCCGTAGGTTGGTGTATTTCATAAGATTGTCAGTTTCTTTCACCTTGATATTATGGTCACTAGGAACAACGACATCGACGATTATTTTTGTTTCTCTGTCAACGTCGATGATATCTGGTTTGATGGCCTCAAATACGCGATCTGTTTGAATGTTGAAATCCCACAAGATATTATTATTATTATTGTTGCTGTTATTGTTGTTGTATTTTGGATCTACTTTGTGAAGTATGAGTTGCCCATGTCGCAGTTAGCTCCTCCTCATTTCCTTAATCCTTCAACAGGGGTCTCTCTCTCCCACGAGTATAAATACTGGCTGACCTTTCGCCTCTTCTTCTTTTGCCGGCTTACGCACACGTGCGGCCATCTTTCTGGACTCAGGCCTTGGGCCGCAACCTCGCGCGTGAGGCGAGGTAAAAAAAAAACTTTCTCTTTTTCACTTACACCAATATGTGACCTCTCACACATACAGCGTTTCCCATATTCTGGGAACACGCTAAAAACAAAATACGCGTTCGTACGGACACTCAACACACACACATAACTTTCCATACAAACACTCTGTAACATTTCATGTCTTCGTGTATTAATGTTTGTTATTAATATATATTTGTTTGCATACATGTATATCGGTCTTGTTTGTTTCTTTATCTTCTTTGGACTCCATTATAGTCCAACATTCCTATGTAGCTGGACCGGCCAGCGGGAAATCTTAACCCAGAGATATCGCCTCATGTCTCTTCACACTTCACACCCCGGTCCACTACACCCACAAAGTCTCAACCAGAAATAACATTTCTTATTATCAGAAGATGCAACCAGAGAAGGTGTCATGCAGTCATGGAGAGAAAATAAATAATTGTGGTTACTGCAGAAAGAGAAATTTACACAAGATGTGAGAAGTATCCATGAACATGATTTTTTTAAAAATGCATAGGGCTACCAGGAATTATCCACATAATTTTCTTGCCCCTTTTGATATAATTCCCCAAACCCTGTGACAAGAGGTAATCGTGTTGTCTTGAGATACCATATTCTTCTGATTTTTATTTCGGTCCTTGTATTTACTTTATTATTATTGTTTTTATTATTTCCTCGGATTTTTTGTATACACATTTTCTTCCGGGTCCCAACCAGAGATCTAAGGTCAGAAATGGCTTCATGGCATTTTCCACTGATCATTTTTGTGAAAAAAAAACAACAAAAAAAACTACGATCACACACATTTTACATAGATAAAGCTCTTTGTAATGTGTGAGCTGTACTTGTGAGTACAATTGTTTGTATTTCTTTAAGACATGAGCTACCAGGAATCCCTTCAATGTGTATATCGGAACCTTTTCCAATAAATCTGAGGGTTCCAGCTACAACTGGAATTATTGATGTCGTCTTATGCCACATTTTTTAGATTTCCAATTCAAGATCCTTGTACTTTGATATTTTTTGAAGATTGCAATCTGCTGGAACTGCCTTGTCAATAAGGAAGCATATTCTGATTTTGTGGTCTTTGATCACGATGTCTGGGCGATTAACTTTGATTATTCTGTCTGTGTGTATTGTAAGATCCCATATATATTACTGTCATCCTGTGAATCTGCAATGTACAGTTACTAATCTATGAAATGACCTTTATTCTGGGCAGTTTATTGACCACACGTAAAAGTGTTGAGACAAATGACGGAATGATTTTTTCATACAGCTTTTCATTGATAATGCTAAATTTACGTGATGCTTATTTATAAGTGTATCACTCATCTCTACCGGCGCGTTGAGAATAACATGAAGTGACTATCTTTGACTGGGTTGTTATGATAGCATCCCAACTGGAATTCATAAAAGACTTCCTGCGTATGTCAGAATGACGTGGCGAAGACCCAAAATGAGTTGCGAGTTTATAAAAGGAGTCGTAAAAGGACACTAGCAAAGATGAAAGGGCACATTCCTCGAAACAGTAAGATCCAGTACGTAGATAAATTTGTGTATTTGAAACCTTCCAAGAATAGATAGGAGACTGTGAAGTTTGTAATCTGCTTATATTCATATATATGATCCCAGAACAAACTCAGTGCAGCGAAAAATGATTGGTTAGATAACAAGAGATTGTTTTTATACGTTTAGTTCTGATAGGACACAGATCCACCTTAAGTATTAAAACTTTTGAGAGTTGACACCTTATCTCACTGAACGTAATGGAGAATTCCGCTACACATCCACACAAAACTAAAGAACCTTTCGCGCGTCAACTTGCTGACTCAGTAATCATCATTTCTCTCTCAAACTCTATCTACAAATTTCTAAGAAAAGTGATAATATACACTACCAAAATAGAAATTGTAATCAGCAACCAGATAAAGTCAAACCAGTCAAAGGTGAACAACTCCTCAAGACTTAAGACATTTATTTCCTATTTTAATCATGCACACAAACTAACATTATTTCTACATAAGTGACATTTTTCATTCTACACAATTTAATCTGTTTGAATACATGAACAATCTTGAACTGTGAATTATTAAGACATCAAATCAATACATGGTCATACTTTGCATTATTCAATCACAAGTTCACTATATGTATATAAATTGTATATAAATATCTATTATTATTATTATTGAAACCTAAAATACTATTGTTTCTTATTGAATTACCTTGCAATTGATTCATTTTGAATGCTCACCTTTTTATATTTGTTGTGAATTAATATTGTTGAACACATCCATTATCTAGCCTTCTTATCATTTTAACCTTCTGATAAATCAAACTCATAACAATCCCCAACAAGTATTCTAACTTTTGAGGATATTAATAAGGTGGTAGGAGTGATTAATTTTTTAAAAATAAGGAAAAGAAAATTATGAATTAGCGGAATTTATAATAGCTTTCTAATTAAATGGTCATGTTTTTTCGAGTCTTGTTATTCTTAAACGGATTCCCGGGGGTGGTGGAAGGCTTGAGTAATCTTTCCACTGTATTGCCGTGAAACCCACTTTAAACTGACCTTGTGTTGCATTTCGTAGCAGCGTAGGCGAAAAATACATATTCTTAAACCGATTAAGAAAGAAAGAAAGAAAGAAAAAGATTTACATGAAGTCAATGAACCATCTGAAGCTAAGAACTTGCTAAATAGAATTAATTACAAATTGGAGACGAGTCAGAAATTGGTGACTTGGATGCGAACACATAAAACTAACAACCCACCTTCATACATAAAATACAATGATAAACAGATGATTTTCAATATTTGGGACCATCCAGCCACAAATTAACACCTTTCGACTCGAATTGGCGACTTTATATATATATATATATATATATATATATATATATATATATATATATATATATATATATATATATATTATCATTTAACGCTAAGCAAGGCAATAAAGCCGCTAGGACGCATGAGGTTATTGGGTGTTAGAGAATATTAGAAAAAGTACTATTAAGGAGAGAGGACAATAAAAGAATAAGAATTAAGAAGACAGAAGATAACGATTGACATTGCATTTAAATTTTTGAAGATCACAGTTGAATGGAAAGCAAGAAGGCGGAAGAGAGTTTCAAAAGCGATAGAAGAAACGGTTATCATAGAACTTACGGTTACATCTAGCCATTCCAACAATAAATTGATGAGACCTTGCCACCAATCTAGTACTGTGCTTAAATTCATAAAGTCTCGGTACCATAGAGGTAAGTTCATCAGAACAATTACCATGAAAGTATTTATAGAAAAGACACAGTGAAGTTACGCTACGGCCGTGGGAAATGTACTGAATCTAAGATGTCAGGTAAGGACCAATAATATTGCAGATTCTTCTTTGGGTTTTATCAAGAATCTTTAAATATATACAAGGAGCACCAGTTCAGCTGTGGCAGCAATATTCAAAGCGAGGACGAATGGTTGACTTATAAATGTGTAAGATAGATTCTGGCGAGAAAAATAGTGTAGCTTGACACAGTGAATCAACATTCTTAGCTACAGGCCTAGCAACTGATTCAATATACTCTTTCCACTTCATGTCAACTGAAAACGCTAGTTTTTTGGGGGGATGATCTCGATTGCTGATGTTACTAAAGCTTCTCTTAATGTGTCCCATTTCGAGATTCCATTTTCATGTTGTCTCTCGTATCTGATTTTCACACTGTCTATATATTTCTCCTTCAAATTCGGGTCGTTCAAGAGTCTGTCGTATTGCAATTTGGGTGCTGCCTTTAGGCATCTTCAATTTCCGTAGTTTCACTCTAAGTTTACATATCACTGGAAAGTGACCACTTCCAAAGTCTTCACTTGGATATGTTTTGCAGTGTAAGACTGCATTCCTGAATCTCTTGTTGATAGTTATGTAGTCGATTTGACGTTTTGTTTCTCCATGTCCATATACGTCTTGGGTGTTCTTGAAACCAGGTGCTGTCTACTACCTGGTCATTCGCTATGTACTATTGGACCCATTTTTCTTTGCATTCATTACGGGTTCCTAGTCCTAATTTGCCAACTATTTCACCATTTCTCTCGTTGCTTGCTTTGGCGTTCAGGTCTCCTATGAGAGTTATAATTTCTCACAATTTGTATTAAACCTTGGCGTTGTCTAGCGTTAAAGTAGAAAAAAGATACAATCGGCCATGTAACGCCGCTGTTTACTACGATCGTACTTTTATTTTTTTAGAAATTTAATCGCAATAAATTACGCAGCACTTTTTTCGATTAACCGCTACCTACGTAAATATGAAAACAGTCTTAATTGGCAATAATACCAGTTACAGATGTCTATAAAATATAACTATTGATTATTTACAGCTAATTTGTTTAAACAGCACACTGACTGTTATTTTCGTCAAATAGTAATAATTCTGAGTAAAATTATACACTAGGAGAGGTTTATCCCCTGTTTGCTGTTCAGGATTGCTTTCCTTTTCTTTCTCTTTCACTTCTGGCGGATCCTTGCGATTTAGTGGCATTATCTTGTTGCTTGAGATGGTGCCTCTTACTCTGTAACCCTCTATCTCGAGTGGCTCTTGGGCCTCGTATAGGGTGATCATCGTTGTAAAAAAAAAAAAAAGTAACCGAGTAATCGTTTTAACTTCTCTGAATTATGGTGCTGTTTGAGATTCAAATTTAGATGTCTTTTTTTTTTATTGGCTTTCGGTGGCATTCATCCTGAACCTTACTTTTGTGCGAATTTTGGTTATTTGTGTAGTGTGGTTATTAAGAGATGACAGTTCCTTCAATTTTTTATTATACAAGCAGACAATAAGCAGGGAGCAGTTATTTTCACGTTATCGATAGCGAATGTCTTTTGATATCTGATTATAGTTACAAAAGATCTGCAGCACGCTGCAAATTTTATGGTTGATATGACGAAATATCTTTATGCACTATTTCCCAACTTAATTATACAGAAGTAGAATCGTTCTGACGCAACGCACCCGAACGGATTTTTGTCTTTCATCTCACTTTGAACCGATTTCAACTGAAAGGGGAAATAATATCTTTATTTATTTATTTATATTTTCAAACTGAACACAAAGTGTGAATGCAAAACGAACTTTGCAAGTTAGGCTTGAGCCTATGCGTAATCATAACTTATTTCAGCACAGTTTAATTTGTATTTATAAAAACTAAAATAAATTCATCGAAATGTATAAGCTATTGATTACTTAACCTTATCCCCTCTACTAGTAGTTTACATGTTTTAAGAAAAAATATGAAATGTTGAGAATTAAATTGTTGAGGAATGAAAATAAAGAAAGAAAACCGAAAACTTCAAATGATCTAAAGTCAAACGTTTCAGTTGACTATTTAAAAAGTTGTTTTGTTAAAAAGAAAGATCATATTTTCTATTATTAAAGTCACCGCAACTTTAAAAAAATTCACACAATGTATTCTCATACAGAATCAAGAAATAATTTGTTTCTATTATGTCGTTTAAAAAGTAAAGCCACATTCTGAGAAAAAAATAAAAATAAAAACCTTATAAATACTTATAATAGCAAAAGTTAAAAATACTTATTAATATGATTTTATATATGATACATAATTTATTGCTTTATAGAAAAATAAACCCAATTTCTAACACAATTCCATACTCACATACATACCGTAATAAAACACACCTAAACTTGATTTTCTATCCAATAATAGAGAATATTATGAATGGGCCTAAAAGATTTTATAAATACAACACACACCGTTTTTTAAATCAAAGTGTCTATTCATTAGATAGTAATATTGCTATGTGAAATATTTGACCAATCAGAGAAAACTAAAACGGTATTTTTCTCGAATCTGCTTTCAGAAAAAAATTCTTATAAAAACCCACAGATTTCTACTTTCAACGAGCAGAGATGCGTCTGTCTTCGGGCCAAGCCGAACATAAGAAAGGACATGGCTACATAGTTTTTTTCCTTATCCCACAGCGCGTGCTGAAAGAAACCTGTGTCGATGACTTCAAATGAACCATTTCCAACAACAACAATACAAACAATAACAACAAAGACTGTCAGTGAATCTTCACTAACGATAAAAGTCTTTTCCAGATTTTTACTGTGGACCAAATTCTAAAAGTCTTTTTTAAACTAAAGATTTTTCTGTGGACCAACTACCCAAATACTTTAACTAACTCAACTAAAGAATATTTTTAATACTTTTAACTCTTTTGAATTCATGTACATATGTTTGTAAATGCAAATGATTTATTTAACAGGCATGAGACCATGTTCTCTATATTTTTCTTTGATCATTGTTTGAAATTCAGACGTTCGGATTTTTAATATAAAGAAGCCTGGAAAACTGAATCTCTTATATAGTCACCATTATTAACAGTATTGGCAACAACAGCAAAAAAAAATTATTTTTTTCTTGAGCGAAAGAATCTATGATTGCGGGTGAAAAGAATTACACTTCTCAACTTCTAAAAGACTTTTTCTAATGATGCTGAAAACCCCATGCTCTGAACATATGAATAATGAGAAAGTTTTAAAGAAAATGGAAACAAAAAAGAACATTTATACTTAGAATCAGAAAGAGATAATTGAAATTTCTAACGCGCCTAATGAGGAAAGAGGGTTTGGAGAATTTGACACGCACAGGATATACTGAAGGCAAAAGGGACTGAGTAAAGCAGTGAATAATCTATTTAACGAGCTTGTGTAAATGGTTGGCAGAACAGGGATTAGGAAAGACAAAAAAAAACATACTATGAGCTGGAAAAATTCATGATGTTGTGGGGAACCACGTTCTGAAGGGACACTGCACATAGAAGAAGAAGAAGAAGAAGAAGAAGAAGAAGAAGAAGAAGAAGAAGAAGAAGAAGAAATCCAGTAAATAGGGATACTTAAGTAAATCTTCCTAACATAAAGATTTGACCTTCTTCTGAGTTTATTTTACAGGGTGTGAGCTTACATTGTCATTCTGAAGAATAAAACATTTTCTATTAACCAGATTAAGACATTTTTTTTTTATGTAAAAGTTAATTGTTTAACGCTCTTGATAATAAAAACTCCTGTGATTGTCATACTTTATTCTCAGAACTCGTAATATCCAAAACGTACTGTATTCTGCTCACCAAGACCTTACAGGGGTGCTGTTTTGCTTTAGATCTTTCGTCTGTTAAATTTCTTTTCACTTTTTAAAAGTTCAACATTATTTTCTGAACTATTTAATACATTATACAAAAGAATATGCCGTATTTGATATCATATAAAACCTACTTTCTCCCCACCACACCGATTATCAGAATTTCATAAATTTGTAATAAATGCACGATTGAAACCTGAGTCAAATATATAAATCTGAGTCAAATATATAAACCTGAGTCAAATAAACCTGAGTCAAATAGGGAATATGAATCAAGAGATGTTCAAAATTTTTTAAAATATATTCTCTGCTGAAACTGGTGGATCTTATACGTGCGTAGATCTTGTATACTATCAAATGGATAAACTAACATTCAAAGACTATGTCTTTAATCCGGCATTTTGTGGTCCTGCAACTCCCAAGTTTCGGCGCTTATTTTAATCAGGCACTATTTGTTCGTTGGGTGGCAACGAGGGCGGCGCCACACATTGTTTACAACATTCCGCAGCAGTGGACAGCAGCAAAGATTTGGTGATACGGTCTTGCTCATTTCTCATAGCTGCATATTTACCTATTTACGATAGTAAGTATATGCTCATTTTTAGTTTTAGGCCTTTTTTTTTCTCGCTTTTGTAGCATTGCATGGGCCAATAAACACTTTGTTTAGAAGCATTAACAATTGTTTTATTTCCTCATTTAATTTTGTTCTACTTTTGATAACATAGAAATATATATGTGGAATGAGCTGGCAAGACTATATTTAAATGCATTTTTTTTAGAGGTCATTTCTGTAATCCGGTATTATTTGTGGTCTGGCAATGTGATCCCATGTGCGCAGAATATATAGCATTTTAAACTTTAGTTAATGACACTATCTGTAACAATGTGAAACGGTCTTTAATTTGTACAATATTGTGAAGCTTTTTCCTGTTTTAATTTCTTGTTGACAAATTAATTCTATTGCTATCCATTTATATATAGTAATTCATATATATATATATATATATATATATATATATATATATATATATATATATATATATATATATTGTCATCCACAGACAGACTGTTTCGCTGTATCACAGCTCATCAGTGTGGATAGACGTCCTGTTGCCTCTGGCTAGAATCGAAAACCGGCTGAATTCGCGTCAGTCGGAAATTTTACCCTGAAGCCGTTGGCGCACGGCAGAGAAGAAGGTGAATTTAACCGTATTTATTTTTAGATAAACACACAGTTACTGATATATATATATATATATATATATATATATATATATATATATATATATATATATATATATATATATATATTAAAAAGAAGATAAACCGCATATGTTTTTGGATGAAATGTGGATTTTTATTTTAAAATGTTTTTGCATGGTAGTGATTCAAATGTCCTTTGAATCACTGCCATGCAAAAGGTTAATTTTTATAATATGTGTAAATATCTACTCCAGAAACACGTGTATCAAAATTATGAAAAATAGAGTATAATATATATTTTAAAATAAAAATCCACATTTCAACCAAAAACGTTTGCGGTTTATCTTCTTTTTAATATATATATATATATATATATATATATATATATATATATATATATATATACTTTAACAATCAGGAGGTCAGTTGAATCCGCTGCCTTGGTTTCAACCTTGCGGTAACCTCAGGCGATTTTTATCAAATGACCTCTTAACGCTATATTATTATTTTTTTAAAATAAATAAACAAACGCACGACGTTGGATGTAATAGAGAGGGAGGGGTATGATTGTGGATATCCTTTGACATTATCGAGATTGAAATATACCTTTGAATAAAAAATCCTGAATAACTAAACAAACCAATTAACGCATTTAAGTGTGGCTATTTTTTTATTAGTCACACTACGCCAATTTATAGATAAATGCTTTAAAAAACGTCTCTGATCAATTGAGAAAATTTGTAAATTGTAAATTTTTTCCAGTAACTACTGGAAGGTTCTTAGTTCATATTTGAAATCCGATTTATTTCGCTAAATAGTTTTTAACATTTGGTTCATCGAAAATATATGCGTTTTATAGTCAAACAATGTGAGTTTTGTCGCTATGTCCACTTAAAGATGCTCCCCAAACGTTCGGGCAACAATTCTGACAATGTGCGCAAACCGAACGTAGTACAGATTTTTGCTCTTACCGTTTGTGAGCAAACAGAACGCAAGGGAATTCTTCGAAGGAGATTGTGGAAAATAAGTGTTAGGGTACGCGTCCACAAAGTGGTTGATATAAACCCCTGAGGTCGATAGGACTATCAATCCCTGAGGACGATAAATGCCTGGGTGTCAGAAAGGATCGATAAGTGGGTGTGAAAAAGGGGTTGTAAATAAAACATGCCAATTTTTAACGAAATATTAATGCCCTTGTTACTGCTCATCAACACACACTCCCCATTTTTAATTTATTTATTATTACCTATATTATTTAGAGAAAAGTTTTCTTGGCATTATCATTATTATTATTATTCGAACAAATACGACGAGTATAGAAAGAGAAACAGAAATTTATATAAAGAATAACAAAACTTAAAGCTAAAATGAATCTTATCAAGAAACAATCATGAAGAAAAAGAGCAAAAGAATTTCTACCCGTAAATAAAAAATGTGGTGTAGTAATGGATAGCGGCTCGAGCTGAGGAATCAGAGAGCCGAGTGCGAATTCCACTCGAATCCATTACACTCACTCACGGGCTAATACACTTGGGAAAAGGATGAATTCTCTTCTTCTCCCCTCAGCTATGGGTAAATGGCAGGACAGACCGGGTTCTATAGCCTTGGCAACTGGTCTACCGCAGAAAGAAATGGCAACCTACCGCGGGAAAAAAAATCTGCCTCGTCAGTCATGTATCGAAGGATACATGATCGCCTAAGCGTGTATCACGCATGGTACATAACTGACTGAAATAAAAAAATAATTATTATGGATATTTTTTGTACATGCCTGGGGGTTGATGATGGATCAAGCATTCCACGAAAAAAAAAGAAAGGTTTTAGCCCCCGTGTTAAAGTAATTTTTTTCATGGTCGAATTCCTTGTACTTTTACGTATCGCTTCGTAAAACAAGATCTGTTTATTTGTCGATGTTTCCTTGTTCTAATTGATAAATATATTATACTATAAACAAAAATCAGTTGGATAAGGCTTATGGCAAGTGTTGCGGGCATCACCTCTTTGGTGATGATGTGTATAAACATTTTATATTAAAAATTTACAGGCTCCCGCAAATAATATTTGCGAACTCAAGTGAATCCGGGTAAAAAACAAACCAACCAAAAACAATGAATATAAAACAAACGACAATGCATTTTCTTATGAAAAGGAATTATATGTGTACACATTTGAAATGAAAGGAAAAGACACTGAAACTAACTATGAGAATGCGTTTAGACACGTGTGTGTATGTGGGTGTAAGAGAGAGAGAGAGAGAGAGAGAGAGAGAGAGAGAGAGAGAGAGAGAGAGAGAGAGAGTTCAAAAGCCAACAGAGGGCCAAGTAAGCGAACGCACCCCGAGGGCAGCGTTCTTACTCCACATTTGACTACATCTGAAAGCAAGAGTTAAAAAGAGAAAGAGAGAGAGAATATCATTGCCTTTTTAGGAGCTTAAAGAGCACCCTCTAATGCGTTTTTGGCAAAGCCAAGTGGGGTAACCAACAAAAGTCTCAAATGAACAGTCGCCATTTTTGATGCTCCTGATTTTCTTCTATGAGGTACCTTGATTGTTTTTGTTCTTGAAGATTTTTTTTCCACTTAAGAAGTTTAATTTTATGATCTTTTCTTACTGTCATTGTCCTTAATTCTCTTCACCGTATTCATCTTTTAACAATTTAAAGTTGACTTTCGACTTTTTACTAGTTTCTAATAGTATTTCTAACATTATTAAATCAGTAAACTAGAATCATGTAAAGTCATTGAAAGACAATTGCTGTTATTGGTTTACGCATTCCGGCATTACGCCATCTATAAAATCGATATTTTGTTAAGTACTCCATATCATGAGTTTTTCACGTGTGAATCATTAAATATATTTTTCAGTTATTACTGCTGTACTGTTTTTTATTTTGTCTTTTTTTAAGGGTGCGATCGTTTCATCTGCCCGTTTCGTAAAATCTTGAAACAGTTCGCCATTGCTATTGCCCTAACAAAGACATTGTTATCTGGCGTCTCTCAAACAAGGGAGATAACTAATATAACATTTATATTAAAGACAGAAATATATAAATAAACGTGGCGTATTATATGATTATTTCCATCTTGATACAAGAAATAGTTATCACAAGAGACTAAGTAGAAGGAAGCCTCCTTAAGTCTCTAGCAACTTTCTCAGTATTTTCATTGTTTGCGGCACTACTTAAATAGACTTTCCCACATAAAAAAGAATATGTGGGGTATCATTTTTGTACGTTAGCATTCTTTATACCTCCTTAGGCCATGACACTTGTCAGAATCGAAAAATGTTAATTCTTTATCGATTTAGATGGGGAGCCTGGTTTATAATATTGATACAGTACCAGAGAGTTCTAGGAATTAAACAGTTTATTGACAAATGTCATGTTTGGAACTGTGTTGTAACGGTCACCAAAGATCCAGGATGTAGTTAATAAACTTTTGTCTACGATACTGATAATATTTAGTTCTTGATAATGTCCAAGATGGTCGAAAGCACTCGAAGAAATCATGAACTTTGGGCACCCTTATTCACAATTTTGATCCAAATGTGCAATAACTTATTCGAAACTTGTAAAAATAAAATAAAGAATTAAACAGACCTCGTCGTTTAAATTTAATACAAATAATATATATGATGATAGACTCTCCCGTCGATTTCGACGCATGAGGATTCGACATCTTCATTCAGTTTTATGTCTGTGTTGTATGTGACTCTTCAGTCTCGCTCGTGATCTGCATACAAGTCTA